>JAYEPQ010000006.1:4791781-4904281 GCA_036321105.1 Dracaena cambodiana | reverse complement strand
GTTAGTTCCCACTACTCGAGAAGTGCCGTCATATTCGTTAGGTGGTTGCTCCCACGATCGAAGTAATGTCGCTGCATTCGTTTGGCAGTTAGCTCTACGATTTGAGGTGGTAACTCTCTTGTTCAGGTTGGGTGACTTTGTATTAAACTCCTATCCGAAAGCTATAGGTAGTATCGCGAATCTCAGTTTTATATTTGTGAACCTGTTCTATCGTCACTAGGTCACGAACCTCAATCTTCAGGTTCGCGGATCTGCTGAATTGCGGATTTCTAACTTTAAATCCGCAGATCTGCTTTGTTTTCCAGAATTTTCCGCCGATAGGGGGTTTGTTTTTCTATTATGACGAGGATCTAGAAGTGGTTGAGATCAAAATAAATTCATAAATTACCCTTATCCAAAAATTTGTTATTTAAATTTTCAACCAACAAGATTATATCTCAACCTTCCAACATCCTAAAAATTAAATAAGAATAAAATAAAATCCTTTCTCTTCTCTGGAGCGCAAAAAACTTCAGAACGTACGGGAAGGAAAGAGAAAGGAAGTAAGAAAAGAAATATGAGGAAAGAAGAGATTCAGCTAAGGTGAGTTCTCTTAACTCACATAAATATGCTACGTTTATTTTTTTTATACTCCCTATTTTTTTTATTTAACGTTATGCATTTGAATAGAAATCCAAATAGAGTTAAATTTACCTAACCATTAACTACTGTCTTTTAGTAAGAAATATAAGTAAAATATAATGATTGTCATGATGATTGCTATTAAGAATTTAACAGTAGACTATACATATGAAAATGCTAAGAAATTCATCAAGTAATCCCTTTTTCATTTTTTTTTTTAATTTAGATTGATCCCGAATTATGTTTAGGTAGTTCTATTGATTTGATTTGGCTCAGCAGTTCATTGCATGTACATTTTGATTCGATTTGGCTCAGCAAGTTGTCGTTCTTACTCCACAATGATTAAATCTGGATTTACATCAGATATTGTGAAAGTTAATTATCATAATTTCAGTCTTAGCTAAAAGTTTATGGATTGTTAAATAATCTGCAAAGAAATAATTTCTATGTTGTGCCCTGGAGACACAGTGTTGCTTGGAAAAATCCTTGAATGCTAGTTGCTTTGATGAAAACATTTTGCTTTAAAAAAAAAAAAAATCCTTTAGTAGAAATGTGGAAGGTGAGTTTAGAGTCCCATTCTTTCGCCAACAAATAGCAACAAAATTTGTGAACTTGAATGTGCATCATTTGAATCAAAGCATGGCTATGATGAGTTGCCTTGAAGTACCTGATTAATGGTTTCTGGTTCTTGGCTTCTTCTGCTTCTGCTTCCATTTCCGCATCTGCTTGTGCTTTTTTTTCCTTCATCTTCTCTTTCTCCTTTCTCTGTTGGGTTGCAATGACAAGACCACTTTGGTAAAATTTTAAATGCGCACATATTTTACTAGTGAGCACCATTTCCCCTATGCTGTAAATCACTCTACTATATAGAATGTGGTGTGCATTTAGAAACTCTGCTTCTTCTTCTTATTCTTCTTTTTCTGCTTCTGCTGCTACTGCTTCTCTTTCTCCTTTCTCTGTTGGGTTGCAATAACAAGACAACTTTGGAAAAATTTTAAATGCGTACATATTTTACTAGTGAGCACCATTTTCCCTATGTTGTAAGTCACTTTACTATATATTATGTGGTGTGCATTCTGCTTTTTCTTCTCTTTTTTTTTCTGCTTCTTCTTCTTTTCCTGCTGCTGTTTCTGCTTCCGTTTCCACATCTGCTGCTGCGACGGGGTCTTGAAAGATACCCATTTGAGCATACAAGAGAAATTCTCGAGAGGATGCTTACATTGGAGAAACAAGAATTTGAAGAACCTACACAGTAAAGCTGAATGACAAGGGAAAGTTGAAGAATAGTCTTGTACAATAAAACTTAGCAAATAGTCTTGTACAACTAGTTTAAGAATAGTGATACAGATATGTCTCAGAGATCCTCGACAAAGGCTTCCCTTCCCTCCCCTTCATCTTCTTCAGGCACAATGGTGTGCAGAACTCCTTTATCATTCTCTCTGAACTCCCATCACTTGTGCTATTAACTATTCGTTGGATATAGTGATCATGTTGTTATGCTTGTTTGCATGCTTTAATCTTGTAGCTTCTCCCAACCTAGCAAGTTCCCAGCAACATAGATTGTCTCTAAAGAGGAAATGAACATGGAAGTGTATTGGTATTTCCTGCGAGTTTTGCTGAAATTTTGCTGCAACAAAATTGCAGTAAAATCTTTGCAGTAAAATTTGCTAGGCCCTATTCTTAGTAAGCAGCCGTTGCACCCATTCACAAGCATTTAAACAAATTCTACATTTGAAAATAAATACGAATGGTTTTAAAATTTTTATTTTTTTCGTTGTAACCTACTTCTAAATTGAATGTTTTATGCTCTAACAAAAGAAAGAGGAAAATGCATATTGGAAATAAAATCTGAAAAGACACCGAAAATTATGGGACTGGTGATAAATCATTAACTATTGCATTGTATATTATTCTTTATTGTTACTATTATTGTCACAGGATATTGAAATTTAGTGATGATCACCAATCCATCAAACTAAACTGAATAATTTACACTAAAATTGTCATACACTGGGATTTGGAAAAAATTAAGGTTCATATGAATTACATGGCTGGATGTAACTGTGCCGCTGTTTCCCATTTTGGGAAGATCGGGAAAGGCTCCGATCATTACTACGCCACTGTTTCCCGTTTTGGTAGGATCGGGATAGACTCCGATCAAAATTATTATTCCGTTTTTCCGGTGGTAGACGGGGATGCGTTGAGACCAGCTATATTCATATTTTTCCTGAATTTTCAAATACCATAACTAAAAGACATCAACTAAAAATAATAATAATAATTTCTACCTTTTATTTGCATGACTGTCCATGATATTGAGTTGTTATTGTTATTTTTTTTGTGTTTTACTATTTAATATTAGATCGCTTTACTGACGATCCTGGTTATGCATGACCAGATGCAGATATTTATCAAGAAGTAGATCCACCAGAAACATAACAAGATGTGACATATTTTAAGCAACAGGCAGATCTATAGGAGTGATGAAGTTTTTAGTTAATTACTTTCATTTTAGACAACTGTAATAAGTGCATATGGCACTTCATTTAGTTTTATGTGAGACAGTTCTTTTATTCAGAAATAATTTATTTGCAGTGATATTTTGCTGATTTTATTTAGAGGAAGTTTGTTATCACTTTGATTTAAAAAAAAATTATCATTTATTTTTGTATGTTATTCATATTAAATTGCGTTGCAACTGTAATGTTTTGTTTTGAGGCTTGTTGAGTCGTCATTCGACGCCGAACGTTTCAACTTTCCACACTACGAAAAGTGGGGCATTACACGGCCTCTCTTCTATTCTCTGTTATCTATCTATTATGGGGAGTTCATTTCATGTTATCTGCTCTTTAAAGTAAAGTATATTGTTAATTGTTGATAATAGATATTCCTCTACTGATATCTAGGAGCATTTTTTTGTAGCCCCATTATTTGGAGATAGTGAAAATTTTGATGTGAACTAAGTTCCGTGATTTTTTTTTTCCTTATTGGATTTTCCATTAAAAGATTCATGAGTCTTGCTTTTCTTACTAGTTCTTATTGTTTATTTTATCGTACACAAAGAGTGAAATTATATTTCGTAACTTTAATAGGTTTTTCCCAGTACTTTTGCACAACCTACCTTGAATTGTGACTTGTTGAAGCAACTTAACAAGATGCAAGCACGCATGGTTACAAAGCTTTTAAAATATTCTCTGGTCCATCAATAAAGAGCCTTTGCTGAAAGAGATATGGACTCCTTCATTATTTCTCCAGAAAGCCTCAGCAACGTTGCTATAACAATATTGTTTAGATCCACAATCACATTTGCGTATATAGAGTTAGTGGAGAAGACACATCGGTACTTTTCTCTGCGAAGTGCCAAGCGCATTACTAAAGTGCCCATTCGCCCTCGCACACGCGCTGCGCATGCATGTGTGGGCGGTGCGTAGCACCCCCGTGGTGCTCAAAATTTCTCCTTTTATTACATAAATAATGACATGGAACAAACAATCCTATATAAACCCACATCCTAGCAATACTCTAATCGATGTGGGACTATTTTTTTCTTTTTGTTCCTTTTACAATGCATTCAAGTTTGAAGTCATTTTCCATTCACCTAATTTATTTATTTTTTAATTAGTGAATTGGCTCAAAGATTTAATATTCAAACATACATGAATTCAATAGAAAGAAAAAGTAAAGTTGATTTCTTTAAAGTATTTGGTTGCATTGCTTATGCGCATCTACCGGCTCAAATTAGAAAGAAATTTGATGGAAAGGGAGAAAAATATATTTTCATTAGTTACAGTGATGAATCCAAAGCTAACAGATTCTTTGATTCTAAAGCTAATAAACTAGTTATTTCAAAGGATATTATTCATGATGAGACAATAGCATAAAGTTGGAAAGAAGAACAAGTTACACCATCAAAGATCATTGAAGAGAAGCAAATGAGCCACTTCAATCAACAAAGACCCACCAAGTCTAAGATTTGGAAAAACATCTCCGGATATAGAATCACCGCTATGGAAGGTGCATTTTTTAAAGATATTTACAACTCTTTTAACATGACACTTTTCTCTTGTGAACCACAGAAATTTGAAGATGTCATAAAAGATGAAGGCTGGATTAAAGCAATGAATGAGAGAATTATAAAAATTGAGCAAAATAAGACTTGGGAGCTAGTTAATTTGCCAGAAAGAAACGAGGTAATTGGAGTCAAATGGATCTTCAAGACAAAATACAATGAAGAGGGTTCAGTTTAGAATCTAAAAGCTTAATTAGTCGCAAAAGGTTACTCACAATAGCCAGATGTTAAATTAGCTACAAGCGCCACATATGAAGCAGTTCGGCTTCGAAGGGTCTTATCATATTTGCAGCAAATACAAGAAGCCTCTATAACAATCTATTGTGGCAATGTGTCAGCCATTACCGATCCGATATTCTATATCAGAACAAAGAACATCGAGATTCAGAATCATTTAATCAGAGAGCTCGTTGAAGACAAGAAGATTAAGCTGGAGTTTATTCTAACTAATGACCAACTTGCAGATATTTTTACTAGAGCCTTACAAACAAAAAAAAAATTATTCACTGAATAAAACAGCTAGAACTTACAAATTAAGAGGGAGTGTTAAAGAGTAATTTGTAATTTCTAGGCTACATTTAAAATGTGTTTAAAATGTGAGAAATATGAAGGTAAAATCAATGGGCTAATTAATAGTAAAATGTGAGAAATATGGAGGTAAAATCAATAGGCAAATTAATTGGAGGTGATTAAGGAAAAGTGTAGAAAATATTAAGCATATGATTCATAAGTGAGTGGATATGTTGAATTGTAATATCTTTAAATAGAGTTTTGGAATCATAAAGTATGAAAGTCAAAGAGCTAAATCAAAATAGACACTCTCTCTCCTTCTTTCAAAGTAAAATTTGTACTTATTACTTTCATCTCTCTCTGCTTAGATCCATCAATATTTTGTTATCAGTCCACTAATACGTCCGTCTGTCTGCTCCAACATCAGCAACTAAT
The DNA here is from genome assembly GCA_036321105.1 of Dracaena cambodiana. NCBI lineage: Eukaryota > Viridiplantae > Streptophyta > Magnoliopsida > Asparagales > Asparagaceae > Dracaena > Dracaena cambodiana. Next base: position 4,898,646 of record JAYEPQ010000006.1, on the reverse strand, counting down.
ATTGAAACAATGGTAGAGTTGGCCTTGTTGTGGTGGTACATCATGATACCATTCAGATAAGTTGCCTGAACTTTGTTGCCTCAAAGCATTGTAGAGAATCAATTTCTATTACCATTTACTCATGTATGTAAGTTTGCTAGTGATCAGATGGGTATTTCAAATTTGACTTGAGCTAGCTAGCTCATTTCTCTGTCACTGATATTAGTCTATTGTTGTTCACTGGCTTCCAAGGCAACGCACGGGGGTTCACATGGTCACTCTGCAGGAGCAATTGCATAGTAACTGCTATGACTGATATGGCAATGGGAACAGTTTACAGGTTGTGAGCTGATATGGTATCAAAGGTTGTGTGCTTTCTTTAGTAAAAGAGTAGGTGTCTGTTTAAATCGAAACTTGAATGAGGTTGGAACTTGTAACTTCTTCTACTACTACTGATTGGACTGTGCATGGGAGCGAGTTAGTAGTGCTTCTACAATTTATTGACTTCCTCCACAAGGGATGAGTTCACAGGTTGTGGAAGTAGAGGCATACCTGTATTTACATCTAGATATGGAAATTGCAATCAATTACCCGTTTTCAAGACGAACCTCATTAAGCAAAGAAAGAAAGAAGAATTGAGCGATGGGTTAGCTAGCTAGCAATATGGTGAAAAGATGCCATCCGTCCCTTGCCCGATACCCCTTCTAGAAAAATATATACTTCCCTATTATGGTACCTAGTTCACTTAGAGACGACAAGGGAGAGAGAGAGAGAGAGAGATGTTTCCTCGGAAGATGGCAGTGATTTACCGAGGAAACAGAAACATGGCAGATTGAAGCAATAGTCACTCTCCCCATGAAACAAAGCTATTAATGCAGCTATTTTGGATCTCCTCCAGCCTCAGACCATATTCTTACACTTTGTAGTCTTTGAATGTTTCAAATATGTTCTTGAGATAAGTTAGACTCTCTGAAATCAATATCTGCATGCAGTCAATCAATCCACATTATCATGTATTTGCATATACAAGATAGATTTAGTTAATTAGGAAAAAAAACCAAGTAGGGAAGTTTATGTTCTTGGATCACGTTACGTTGATGTATGCAGACAAATTAAGAAGCTATGATGGATGCTTTATATATATCGACCTGTTTCAATATAAACACATACTGAAATGGGCAAAAACTTTGAAAATGATTAAGTTGGCAACATTCTAAATTGTCTCCACTCTGCCTATAAATCCTCTATCCACTGCCTATCTTGCTCGATATCTACTGGTTTTGTTCAGGAACTATGACTACATCCTGCAACCCTTTCATGGAACTCCCTGATCAGCTTGGCTACGTCCAATGCAGTTTCTGCACTACCATTCTTCTGGTCATCTTCAAAATAACCCGCTGAATTTAGTGTTTCTTTCAATATCTTTCGTCTTCTGATATATGCATGCAGGTGAGTGTCCCATGCAGTAGCCTACTGAAGGTGGTAACTGTTAAATGTGGGCACTGCATGCGCCTGCTCTCGGTTAGCTTGGTGAGAACTTCATTCGTCCCTCTGCAGCTCCTTGCGTCGCTTGGAGATGATGAGGTATATATATATATATGTACTTATATGCTATCATTGTACCATATAGCACACCAGTGATAAAGTGCCTGCTAGTGCCTTGTGCAGCAACTTCTTTATTTTCCATATGACATGTTGCTAGTTCTAATGTTCGTTCTAGCTAGAATAAATGCTTGTTAGTGGATATTGCATACCTCTCGAATTTCATCAGGAAAAACATCAGTTGAGTGGAGATGTATTGCCCAAATCCTGCAACAAAGGTGAGGATGGTGAACGAGATGACGAGGAAGAATTAGGGAACGAGAGTCCTCCCGTCAATTCCATTGTCAAAAAACGTATAAGTTATTTCATTTTTTTTTCCTTTTAATGGAAAAAGTACACTACATTCATACTCATCTGCGTTTCAATTTATTCACAGCTCCAGAGAAGAGACAGAGGGCTCCGTCGGCCTACAACCAGTTCATCAAGTAAACTTCTTTCTCTACCAATGAATATTATCGTGTTTGAACCAAAATGGTGATAAGTAGACCATGGCTACTAACTTCTAAGCAAGAGAATTTCTCGCTAGGTTCAAATACTGATGCATGGGAATAACACTGCAGGGAGGAGATACAGAGAATCAAAGCGGGAGAGCCAAGCATCACCCACAAAGAAGCCTTCAGTGCTGCAGCAAAAAATGTGAGTAATCTTTGCGTGGCTCATTTGATGCTAGCAAACTACATAACTTTCCCTAGAAACGTGCTGGCAGCAAAATTGAGATCTTGCAAACAATATTGCAGTGGGCTCATTTCCCTCGATTTCAGCGCAAGCACGGGAAGGGCGAGAGCTGCAGTGCAGGAGGGGGAGGCAAGCAAGAGACCTCGACAAGGTACTCATATGCTTAATAAATATACGGCAAATTAAAAAAGTTTTATGTTGGTATTGAATTTTTTGAGGGGACTTGGTGCTAGTATTTGACACGCAAAAGGATACAATTGTAATGGCTGATTAAACTTTTTTTTTCCTTGCATTGTTTCAGGCAGACGAGATGATTCAGAGTTTTCGCCCTCTATGAGAAGAACTAGGATTGTTAAAATCAACTAGAGATGATGTCTAGCTTGTCATGGGCAGTAAATTAAACTTTCACTGCAAAGAGGAGCATGTGGACAAAAATTATGTTTCTTATTGTTTATTTTTCGAGTTGGAAGATTTAGCTAGTATGACTTTCCTTGATAGTGTGATTTGCTTTCCAAGCTTCATGGTGATTCTTCAGAAGAATTTGATTAGGTGATGGAATGACAAAACTCACAGAGACTGTATCTGTTAAAACCTGAAGGCCCACTAAGTCTCAGTTAAGCCCAGCAAAATTTATTCATTAACAAGAAAACTACTGGATACCAACTCCAGACCTCTTAAGGGGACCCCAACTATAACAAGTACCACACAATTCCTAAAGAAAATGGGTGATTCTTTCTATCATGGGAAAGAATAAGTAGCTTGTAATTTGGAGAGATATCTTGGAAGATCGTAATTCTTCTTGCTATTCAATAAAAATACACGACGAACCGCCATTTTGCCCCAAGATCTGAGACCCTCTCGTCTGAATCTCATTAAATCTCTATTTGCACTATTGCAATGCCGCGCACTCTAAGACATGGGTAACCCAACCTAAAATTATAAAAATAAAGAGAATGTTACCGTCACATGATCATAAATACATATACATAGAAAGAATAACATTAAAACAAATAAACGATTTATTTCAATAAGAAAATAATTAAATCAAACGACATGAAACGATCTAAAGAAATAATACCCTTTATTACAATATATGATTTAGAGTCCGAGTCTTATTTTCTGTTTATTTTATTGAAAGAGCAAAAATTGGATAAAAGAAGATCTTTTTATAAAGGCTCTCACAGCAAAAACACCTATTGAATATATACTAACTCATTGAGATATAGTTCAAACCTGCAAACTGAGTATATATATACTAAATCAGGTCGTTAGAACGACATAACAAGTGATAAAAGCAGTAGGGAAAGTAACACAAAGGGACACTGTGTGGGGTTATCTTTCTTACTTTAGCACTTTCTTGTTAACAAGGGAGTGGTGATGATGGAGCAATCTAATTTCAGGATATAATCCACATGGGGCTATGGCGTGAGTGGCCTATGTTGTTCAATGTGTGCGAGTGATTCTCATTTTGTCTTGATTTTGGTATTTATAGAGACAAGTGAAGGAACCATAACCTCAAAATAGAAAGAGGAGGAGGAGGAGGAAGGAAATGTCTGTATATTTACGGAAAAAATCCCAAGTAAATTGAAGGGGGAGGAAAAAAAAAGATGCAAACTTTAGGGTTAAAGCTTGTTCCGGGTCTGAGCAAGGCAATCGAGAGGCCCTCTCCGTGGCCGTGGCCATGGCCAAGGCCAGGCCGTACTCAGAAGATGGGAATCGTGTCAGCCTCTTCTTCTTCTTCGTCGTCGTCAAATTCAGATTTTTCTTCGTCTTCTGAGAGCACAAAAGCGGCCTCGTCGACGAGTTCTTCTTCGTTCCTTTCGAGGAGCCAGACCTATGCTCTCCTCAAACAACAGATGGCCGTTGCTGCTAAATTAGAGGTGGGTATTTTTTTTTTCCACCCATAATTTCTATGATATTTTGTTGGATAGTTTTGACAATAGTTGCTGATTGGTTCTCTGTTTTGTCGCAAAATTTGATTGCTGATGTTAGTAAAATTAAAACTTGGATGCTTAAATAGAGAAAGGGAAAGCTCTGTGCTTAGTTGGGACAGTTGAAAGATCATGGTGTTATCCTAGGTCCATTGGATTCTTTTACCTCTCTAGGAGATATTCACTTGTTTGATTTTCTTGAGGCCATAGTTTTGTGTCAATTGCCTCTCAGGCAAATTGACAACATTAGATGCGCTCAGTTAGATTTGTTGTATGGTCATTCATGGTTGAAACTTAAATTCCTTTCTAGATTGATTGATGCCCATTTTAATTGCCAGCCTTGCTTGTGAGAGCAAATGCTTAGTTCAGGATGTTACGAGTAAGAATTCGATAGTACTCATCCATTTAAGGGCTTCTAGAGAATTCGTGGGTCAGACCTTGTCTGAGTGATGGGGAAACAAGGAGAGGAAGATGGCTACTCAATGCAAAAACTATAGAAAAGAACTAAAGATGTAAATGAGATAATAACCATCAATTTAGAATTTTACAAATTCGTGGATCAATCTTTGTTGAGGATGGGTATGGAAAGAGGAATGAGATGATAATTGTTCATTACTGTATTAGTGGAATTAGAGAAGAAAACAATAGAATAGCCATCTGTTATGGGTTTTGTTCACAATCATGGTTTATCTTGGCTGAGATGGGTAGACGATGAGTAGAGAGGTGATAATTTTAGAAAATTATTCTCTCTTCAAATTGTGCCGTGTGGTTGTGGGGGAGGAGGGTTGGTAAATAAACTTTACTAACAGGAAGTATCTCCAAATGAGCCCACTTGCTATGCATAAATAACATAAGGTAGTAGCGTCAAAAGTGAGAAAGGGTATGGTATTATATTGAAAGGGTTTGAAGTTTAGGGTATTTGAAAGTACTTCGAAATTTAAGAGTAGTGGAATTAGACATAAAAATGTTTATATTATTTTTGATGTGGTTCTTTTTGAAATATTATAAAACTATCTTGCCTGAGATGCACATGTTAGTGTAGACACTAAAAATAATTAAATAAAATAAAATTATATGGAAACCACAATAGGAGAACCCGAAAGTGCGACCCGGGAGAGCTCCCGCGGGTTGCTACCCGCAGGAGAATCCCGCGGGTTGCAACCCGCGGGATTGCAACCCGCGGGAGGATCCCGCGGGATGCAACCCGCGGGACATCCCGCGGGTTGCCACCCGCGGGATCTCCCGCGGGTTGCAACCCGCGGGAGCTCCCGCGGGTGGCAACCCGCGGGAGCCTTGCAACCCGCGGGGGCTCCCGCGGGTTGCATCCCGCGGGAACTCCCACGGGATGCAACCGCGGGAGCCTCCCGCGGGTTGCAACCCGCGGGTTATTTTCCGTATTTTTGTTTTGTTTCCTTTGCTGATATTCCGTGATCCGATTTTTCAGGAGCGAATCAATCCGGATTTGAAGTTCTCTCAGTCTATAAAATACAGGATTGGACTTGAGAGAAAGGGACTTTTCTGGGGAGCCGGCAGAGCGATTCTTCACAGAAGGTTGAGAGAGATCAGAAGGAGCAGGTTTTCTTCACATATCCCCTTCCAAGTTGGATAGTCAACGGAGGCAGCAACAAGACTCCACCGCCATCCGTACCCACTCAAAAAAGGGAATAAACCAATATTCCCGTTTTTGTAATTCTTCGGAATTTTTGTAATCTAAATTCCTATTGTAATTCATCAATTTTGCAATGGAATCAAAGGTTCAATTTTCGGGCGTACAAGAACTGGCGACCACAGTGGGAGCCTCTCTGTTCACTACAGAGAACGTCGTGGCGCAGTCCGACTTAATACCCATCGGATCTGTTGTCGAAACTCTGATCGTAGAGGTTGATCAGCAAAAATACGAAGAGTTTATCTCTTCCTCTGACTCGGAGCCCAGGCGTCATCGCCGGGCTATGATGAGCAAATGTGAGGCGTCATCGCCCACCGAAAAGAAGAAGGCGTCATCGCCTATTAGAACTTATGAGGCGTCATCGCCCGCTAAAACTGACTCTGTCAGAAAACTTGAGGTGTCATCGCCCACTCCTAAGTTGAATCAAACTCTCACCCGCTCTCAGAAAAGAAACTTGAGGCGCAAAATCCAACGGGCCCGCCTGAACAGCGCCTCTGGAAAATTACAGTCGGAAAATCCAGAATCCAAAAATAGAAATTCACAGGAAGAACGGCGGGTTGCACCGCACAGAGGCAACCACGGAGTTGCAACCGCGGGTGCAAACCCGCGGTTCCAACCGCGGGTTGCACCGCGCGGGCGCAACCCCGCGGTTGCAACCGCGGGTGCAAACCCGCGGTTCCGCGGGGTGCAACCCCGCGGTTGCAACCGCGGGTGCAAACCCGCGGTTCCAACCGCGGGTTGCACCCCACGGGTTGCAATCCGCGGGTTACACTCCGCAAAAAAGATCAGGAGTTGGTTCTGGTGTCTATTCGGGCACACGCGCAACGAGCACACAGCGCACACCTAACTTTATGGTCACTCTCTCAGGTGTACCATCTCATTCCTCTTCAAACAAACATAAGGATGTGCTCATGCACTCACCTGAGAAGATGTCTGCGGAGGAACAATCCAATGTGTGCGGGGCCCGCGCAACTGCGCAAGCCAGCACACACTCTAGACGACTCCATAGAAGAGAGTGTGTTGATACAGGGAAAGCTCTTAGCCCTGAAATATTACAAACCAACCAATATTATGAACAGAACTTGCGGCGCAAGAGGCGTCAGAATGTAAATGGAGACAAGCCCGAAGATTTGAGAGAATATCTTACTCGAAAGAGGAGCACATCCCAACCCGATTCTCACTGCCATTGTGAACGGCTGATCTCAGCCGTCTTGTCAAACTGCAAATGCAAGTCAGGACAATCCGTTTTTGAGCGGATTACAGAGCCAAAGAGAAGGCGGATAGTAAAAAAGATGTGCCCTGGGGATGATCTGCCTGCCGTTTCATCCTATATGGTTGGTAAAGGCAAGAAAATTGCCGAAAGTGACTCCTCAGACAAAGAGTTCACTTCAAAATTAAGGGGGGTGTCTGTTGAGCCAGAGGGTGTGTTCCGACACACTCGGGCTAGGAGAGGAGCCGCTATACCATTGAACTATAAAAAGTTAGCTGCAGGATCTGACGAAGAGGAAGACAGATATTCTGCTATTGTATCTTCACCCTATTCTGATTCAAATAGAGGGTTGGAGGCTACAGTAAATATGGCCGATCTTCCAGAAGAAGTCTCTAGAAGACTTGAAAGGCAAGAACAACGCCTCAAACAGCAGGAAGAGACTATGGAGGAGATGAAACAACTCTTGACTCAGTTGCTGGCCCAAACGAAGAAAGGCCAATCTTCGTCATCCGCTAAACAACATGAAGAGGAACATGTCCGCATAGAGGAAGACAGTGGAGATGACTACGAAGAAGTACCTTCTCAGTTAGGAGAAAAAGAAAGAGTAAAAGTGTTCATTAATCCTCAGGTGGAAAAAATGGAAAAGATGGAAAACCAGCTGCAGGCCCTTCTTCACCGAAAGAAGTTGCAGGAAGTGGGAATAGTGCGTCCCTATCCTATTGAATGGGAGACCGCGCCCTACCCTGCAAATTACAAACCGTTAAACCTTCAATCGTTTGACGGGAAAGGCTCTCCACAGCAACACATCTTCTACTTCCTGTCACAGACAGGACATTTGATGGGGCATGATCCAACATTGACCAAGATATTTGCGAGTACCTTACAAGGACCCGCATTTACCTGGTTTATGCAACTACCCCAAGGAACGATTAAATCATGGGCCGACGTAGAACGTGAGTTCTTGGCCCGATTTTTCGAAGACGATACTGAGGTCTCGGTACCATCCCTGCTAGCAGCAAAGCAGGGAGAGAGCGAGACAGTAAAAGCTTTTGTCGAGCGGTTCCGAGAGCTTTCCGTGCGGTGCCCGCATGGCATGACACAGGAGACCCTCGTGGAAACTTGCAGGCATAACTTATTGACTGATGTCTTAGTCAAGATGGGTTCGGTTGAATCCAGATCTTGGAGAGACTTGCTCAAGCAAGGTGAGCAGGCCGAAGACATACTCCGGCACCTTGAAGAGCAACAGCAATCTACAAGAAGAGGCACCTCGAACAAGCCAACATCTCATTTCCCCCGTTCCAGAGGGAAAGACATAATGGCGGTGGAGAATACATCCAAACCGAAACAAAGGCCGGCTAAAAACAACACAGCGGGTTCACCCAGAATACAAAAACAGTATTCATTCAAGGATGAACATACTGTTACCATGTTTAATTTGCTCACTAAGCGCAACATGCTCAAGTTGCCGGAGAGCAAAAGACCTGAAGAGGTTGGAAAGACCAATGATCCGAATTTCTGCTTATACCATCGGATCGTGGGTCACCCAACTAAAAACTGTTTCATCTTGAAAGATAAGATTCAGGCACTAATTGATGCCGGAGCAGTTCAGCTCAAAGCTGAACAAAAAAGGGTGACGGCTAACTCGGCCACATTTACAGTGGGTGAGCTGGAGGTACCAGATGGGCTCACACCTATTCCAAAGGGTGAGCTCAGGGTGGTTAATTTGGACCCCCATAATCAACAGAAGAAAGGGTTAGTCCCCTTCACGACAGAAAAGCAGGAGGTCTTTTGGGTGCATCCAGACATTCTTGAAGATGAACAATGGATAACCGTCAGGACCAGAAAGAAAACTGAAACAAGAGGGTCTCAGCAACCATTGAGAAGGATGCAGATGACATTCCGCTGTTGACAGATTCTGAATCGGAGGCGACAGCTCTGGCGGTGGAGAATGAGCCTGCACCACCTTCCGGAACCAGATCTGGAAAACACTACTTGAAGGATCTCTCAAATACAGAAGCTGGCCCCTCTAAGCCAACCAAGGAGACTAATGAAGGAACTACCAAGCAAATTCCCGACAAGGGAAAACAAAAGGAGCTCAGATACAACCGAGCACTACGAAAAGATGTCTCTGAAGAGCAAAGTTCCTCTTTTCAGTTTGATGTCATGGCACAGTTGGCGAATATACCTGCAAGAATAACTCTGTACGAGTTATTACGCTTGTCTAAGTCTACAAGAGATGCGCTAAGAGAAGCCCTAGCGGAATCTGAAGCTTTCTTAGCCCATCTCCCGGAGGAAGTTGAGGAGGCATGCCCGCACTGCAACTCAGTGTCAAGGCACGCCCCTTATATCACTTTTACACCAGAGGACATGCAGCTGAAGAATATTAAGCACAACAGGCCCCTGTACTATACCGGGTATATTGGCTCAGCGGAAATCGGTCGAATTCAGATTGATCCGGGTTCTGCCTTGAGCATTGTGCCACGGAGGCTTATGCAGTTTCTTGGGATCCCTCACTACAAACTGACTCCAACTAATACCGCCATTTTTGGCTTCAATGCCAATGGCAGTCACCCTCTGGGAAAGATCAGGCTCAGATGTCAGATCGGAGATCTTAAAAGCGAGGTGACCTGTTACGTGATCGAAGCAGACACTTCTTATAACATTCTCTTAGGACGACCATGGATTCATGCTAATATGATCGTCCCATCTACCCTGCACCAATGCATGAAGTACGTGGATGAAGACGGAGAAGTGCATACTTTAATTGCTGACAAACAGCCATTCAAGGGTGTTGAAAACTACTTCGTAGACGCCCTTTTGTATGCTGAAAGTGCTGAGGTCGACCCCCCACTACACGATGAATGTGATAGTGGAAATGAAGCGGGTACTGAGTCAGGAGTGTTTTTTGCCAATGAAGGCTTTGAACCTCTTGTAATTAATCTTGATGAGTTAGATGTAAATGACACCGCCAGTGATGAAGGCGAGTGGGAAATAAATGAGAATCTGAACTTTGCTTATTTGCCTGGTGTTCTTACTGATTCTTTAACTTCAGCTACTAGCACGGATGCGGATAGTCTCTCAGAATTTGAGACTTTAGCAACCATGCACATGCCTATTAGGTCATCGATGATGGTACAACCAAACATCGAAAATGCAGATGGGGCGGTGTTCGAAGTACCAGCCCATCGACCAGGTCAAAAACCTATTCTTTTTGGAAGAATTAAATCACATATAGCCTCATCCAGTGATAGTGAGAGTGAGGCTCAGGAAGCCCCTCAATTCTATCATTATGGACTAAAGTCATTCCGGATGATGACAAAAATGGGATATGATTTCATCAATAAACCCGGATTAAACTTTGGTAAGGGACGTCGGGATCCGCTTCCCTCATTCGTACCCAAAGGAAAAGAACCGGACTATTATCACAAAACTGGCAGGGGGTTGGGATACGTCACAATACCCGATCCTTCGGATATCGAAGATATGATTTGCCAGAATGTGGAAGATTCCGATTGGGATTCGGATATCAACCTGGGTATATTATTCAGAGAGATGACGGTAAACATGACATCTATCAGTCCAACCCCAGATGAAAACGATGAACTGACCCTTATAGAAGATGAAGCATTGGTAAAGCATCTTGATGCCCAGTGGAACATGCGTTTTGAGCAACGTGAACCTCCTACGGAGGATAAGGTGGTCCAAATAAATATGGGAGATGAAACCAATCCTAAACCCATATTTATAAGCGAGAGTTTACCTCCTAATGAAAGAGACGACCTGGTGACTCTCGTTCGAGAATACATAGATGTCTTTGCTTGGAACTATGAAGACATGCCGGGTTTAGATCCTCAAGTTGCTGTGCATCGACTCAATATTAAGCCAGATGCGAAACCAGTAAAACAGCAACAGAGAAGATTCCGTCCAGAACTGATGGAATCAATCGAAGATGAGGTAAAGAAGCTTATACAATCTTGCTTCGTACGAGAAGAACAACATCCTGATTGGGTAGCGAACATCGTTCCGGTTCCCAAGAAGAATGGAAAAATCCGAATCTGCATCGATTTTCGAGATCTCAATGCAGCATGTCCTAAAGATGAATTTCCACTTCCAATAGCAGATGTCATGATTGACAACACCTGCGGATTTGAAAGAATGTCTTTCATGGATGGATTCTCCGGATATAATCAAATCAAAATGTGTCCGGAAGACGAGAAACATACTGCATTCAGAACACCGTTAGGCGTGTACTGTTATACGGTCATGCCATTCGGTCTGAAGAATGCTGGTGCAACTTACCAGCGTGCTATGAGCACAATTTTCCGCGAGCATCTCCGTAAAACGGTAGAGTGTTATGTGGATGACTTGGCTGTCAAGAGTTGTAATAAAGACGATCATCTCCGGGATCTGAAAGCGGTGTTTGATATTATGAGAAAACACCAATTAAAAATGAATCCAACTAAGTCCTTTCTCGGTGTTTCTAGTGGCAAATTCCTTGGTTTCGTTGTTACATCCAAGGGTATTTATTTAGACCCTGAAAAGGTAAAAGCAATTCAAGAGATGCAGCCACCAAGAAACCTTAAAGAACTTCGTGGATTACAAGGGAGACTAGCATATATCCGGAGATTTATCGCCAACCTTTCAGGGCGGTGCCAACCTTTTACCAGGCTAACGAAGAAAGGGGTGTCGTTCGTTTGGGATGAAGCTTGTCAACAAGCCTTTGAAGATCTCAAGAAGTACCTCACAAAGCCTCCGGTATTGGTAGCCCCTATATCGGGAAAACCATTCTTAATATACGTTCGGGCAATGGACCATTCACTTGGTGCCTTGTTAGCCCAAACTAATGACTCCGGCCATGAGCAAGCTGTTTACTATCTTAGTAGAACTATGGTAGGTGCCGAACATCGGTATACTCCAGTAGAGAAGGAATGCTTGGCCCTGGTATTCGCAATTCAGAAAATGCGACATTACTTAGTAGGCCAAACAATCCATGTGATTTCTCGGGTAAATCCGCTGAGAGTGCTCATGACCAAGCCTGGGTCGCTCAATTGCAGGTTAGCCAATTGGTCAATCCTCCTATCGCAATATGACATGCGATTTATACCACAAAAGGCGATTAAGGGACAAGCAATTGCTGACTTCTTAGCAGAGCATCCTGTCCCGCAATCCTCGAAACTTTATGAGGATATTCCAGATGAGATAGTGGAAGCCAATATGGTCTCTAAAGAACCAATTTGGCAGCTGTTCTTTGATGGAGCAGCGAGAAAGAACTCTGCTGGAGTGGGGGTGGTTCTAATATCCCCGCAAAATCATGTGATCCCCCGAGGATATTCATTAACTCAACCATGTTCTAATAATGTGTCCGAGTACAATGCATTATTAACGGGATTGCGAATTGCCCAACAGCTGGGGGTCCGACGTTTAGAGGCCTATGGGGATTCCAAGCTCATAGTAAATCAAGTAAGAGGAGAATACGAGGTTAAACATGAGCATCTCGTACCCTACCACAAGGCAACAATCAAACTTGCCGACTCTTTCGAAGAATTTTATATTGACTATGTGCCACGGCACGAGAATGCATATGCTGACGCCTTGGCGTCCCTCGCTGCTACATTAGCGCTCCCTGCTAAGTCAACCAAAAGTGTTGAGGTTGGAAGCCGGGAGCTCCTTTGCCCTGAGGAAATACTCGAGGCAAATGAGGTCCATGTGTCAGGGATGAACTTCGAACCCAGAGATTGGCGGTTCGTATTCGTCGATTTTGCGCTCTACGGGATGTTACCCGAAAATCCTAAAGAAGCCGCAAAAGTAAAAAAGGAAGCAAAAAAATTCTATTATAATCCTGAGCTTAGTTCCTTATATCGAAAAATGTCAGGTGGAGTTTTACTTCGGTGCCTATCACAACAAGAAGCACAAGAAGTACTCAAAGAAACACATGACGGGACCTGTGGTGCTCATCAGCCGGGACCTAAATTGGGAGACCGGATAAAGAGAATGGGTTACTACTGGCCGACAATGATGTCAGATGCCATGGCATATGCGAAGAAATGCCATGCATGTCAGGTACATGCGAACTACATACACCAGGCCGCAGAGTACCTACATCCAACCACAATTACATGGCCATTCGAGACTTGGGGAATGGATATCATTGGTCCCATTGCTCCTCCATCTTCTCATGGATATCGGTTTATACTGGCTATAACCGATTACTTCTCAAAATGGGCAGAAGCTATCCCTTTGCGAGAAGTAAAAACGAATGATGTGGTCAGTTTCATCAAACACCACGTTATTTATCGCTTTGGTGTTCCTAGACGGATCATCAGCGACAACGGCCCTCAATTCACTAGCAGAGCCTATACTAAATTCTGTGATAAGTTCAGAATACAGAACATATTTTCGTCTCCATATAATCCGGCCGCAAATGGTCAAGCTGAAGCATTCAACAAGACCATTGTGAAGCTTTTGCAGAAATTTGTCACTTCAAGTCAGCGTGATTGGGACGAAAAATTGGGGACTTGTCTGTGGGCTTATCGCACGACGGTTAGGACACCCACAAAGAGTACACCATTTTCTTTAGTATATGGTTGCGAAGCTATACTACCTCTAGAAATTCAGATTCCTTCTCTTCGGGTGGCGTTAGCTATAAGAATGACCGCCGAGGAAAAACATGGCCAACGACTTCGGGAATTAGAAGCATTGGATGAGAAACGCTTAAAAGCTCAGCAGCAAATCGAGCTTTATCAGGCGCGAATATCTCGGGCCTTCAACAAAAAGGTGAAGGAACGAACTTTTAAAGTGGGTGACTTGGTCCTAGCAGTCAGGCGTCCTATGATTCTCACGCATAAAACTAAAGGCAAGTTTCAGCCGAAATGGGAAGGCCCATTTGTAGTGGAGACAGTCTACTCAAATGGAGCATACCGGTTGATTAATCAGTATGGAGATCGAATGATGGCGCCCATTAATAGAAAATTTCTCAAAAAATATTATTCTTAAAATAAAGGAAAAAATTTTACCCAACGCCGACAAGGCTACGGGAAGAGAATAAATTTCTCGCCAACCCCATCATACTGGGGGTAATAAGTATGAACTGCCCAACGCCGACAAGGCTACGGGAAGAGAATAAATTTCTCGCCAACCCCATCATACTGGGGGTAAAAAGTATGAACCGCCCAACGCCGACAAGGCTACGGGAAGAGAATAGATTTCTCGCCAACCCCACTATGCTGGGGGTAAAAAGCATGAATCACCCAACGCCGCTAAGGCAAAGGGAAGAGAAAAAGTTTGGCATTTAAGCCCAAATGAAATCCTCGACAACTCACTATGCTGAGGATAATAGCATGGCTAGCCCAACTCAAACGGTAGTTGGTAAAGGCAAAATCAAACCCGTTGATAGCTGGGGGTTTGCTAAAAATCCCACGACAAATCTGTCACAACAGTATTCTTACCCGAATATAAGAATACATCACTGCCCTAAGCTGCTAAGGCAAAGAGAAGAGGAAAAGTTTGGCATTTAAGCCCAAACGAAATCCTTGACAACTCACCATGCTGAGAGGAATAGCATGGCTAGCCCAACTCAAACGGTAGTTGGTAAAGGCTAATCAAATCCGTTAATAGCTGGGGGTTTGCTAAAAACCTTACATTAGATCAATTCTTTATTAAGATAAGATTTTACCTTTGTCAAAAAAAAAGAGGACAAAAAAAAATCATACTTCATCAAGTCTAAAGTTACAACGTCTGATGAACATAATCTTTTTAGGTCGTTAGGTTAAAAGTTTTCTCTGACGACAATCATCTTTCCTATCAAGTTAACAGTTACCTCTGATAGTCAGAATTTTGAAACCGAACACGTTAACAATTACCTCTGTTTGGTCAGCTCCTTCATTCCTATCACGACTAGATCCTCTGAATAGATTGAGCCCCAAGATATGTTTAATAATACCTCTGTCTTTTTCTAACCTGTCATACTAGATGTCACTGAACGGTTAGGATTCTACAACCACGTTAATACTATACCTCTGTTTGTTATTCTATAAGCACGTCAACATTATACCTCTGTTTGTCATCCTATAAGCACGTTAACATCCAACCTCTGCTTTACATTTTGTCTTTAGGCACGTTAATATTATACATCTGCCTATGTTCGTAAATCCTAATTGGTCGCACTATATGTCGCTGAACATTTAGGATTAAATTTATCTGAAAACTCTCACTATCAAGTCCTGAACCTCTGAATAGTCTGAGTTATTATCCATGAAAGTGTATAAAAAGAAGAGATAAAAGAAAAGATAAAAGAAAAGATAAAGATAATAATAATGATAATACAGCAGCACATAGCGAAGTCTTTCTTTCTGTATTATTACAAATAAAAAAAAAAATATATATATATATAATAATAATAATAGTAACAATTACTTTTGAGATAAAACCTTCAAAGCATCTTCCACTTCCTGCAGCCGTCGGTGGAGACTCTCTCTCGCTGTCTCTAAAGCTCTCCTCTGCAAGTCCATTTCATCCATGAGAGGTTGTTGTGCAGCCTGAGTTTGGAGTTCTTCTAACTCCCTGATGCCGATAGCGATGTCATGTTCGGTTTGTTCCTTTTGCGTGAGATCTCAGATGCTCTGCCAGAAATATTTTGAATTTCAAGTTCAAGATTAGTAATTGAGGCTTGAGCCTTGGCTATGATCTCCCGCTCGCGGTCTATGGAGTTACGGTGGTGTTCAATATCATTCTCCATCTGGGTCAGGTCCCAAGTCAACTTCTCTGAAGAACCTCGGAGTCCCGCTACGAGTTGGGCCTGGCGTTCTATATTCTGCTGAAATTCGGCGTGAAAAGCCAAGTTTTGGGCTCGTAAGCGAGCCACTTCTTGGTTTGCCGTCTCGGCAAGATCGGCCTGGCGCAAACTGTTGAGTAATGACAATTGGACCTCCAACTCGTCCCATCGAGCCCTATAAGGAGCTGCTCGCTGCGGTCCTCCAATCCTCGTGATATGGTCTAGGTGACTCACCATGAGAGGATGAACCTTCTCCAGAGAATCCTCTCCGTTGAGAATCTCCTCAATGCATCCATAAAAAAGTTCAAGAAAGAATTCGACATTGCGACTGATGATTCTTTCACTAAAGCTGGAGGCCGAATTCTGCTTCAAATCTGTTGAGGTTACAGGTAGAGGATGTATGGATGATGGAGCGACCGTAGGGAGTACTGATGATATATGAGATTCTAACAATGGAGTTGCCGCCGCATCTAATAAATTGGTCGCAACTCGCGCTGGAGTGGTCATCACCTCTGCTGTCGAGATCGCCAATGTTAGCGGCATGGCTAATGCGCCGCACGTTGGTTCCATGGCGTCGGAATGTGATGAAACCATGCATGTCGGCAAAAGAAGGCTTTCTGTGTTCACAGATATTACTAGAGCCTCTGCAGAAGACATGGAAGGTGCGCTAGCATCACCTGCGTCTGGTAAAAATAGAACGGTCGTGTATTATCATCAAAAAGATTTGTGCAAAATAAAAAAAAAAAAAAAAGAGAGTATGCAAATACCTGGTGGAAAGGTTGCATTGGTGGCGGCTATGGAAATAGAACCAGGTCTCTCAGGTCTATTCGCCTCTGAGACCTCCAAAGGGAAGTGAGAGGTTTTGTCCATGCTGGGTTGATAGAAGTAGTCACTATCGAACTCTCCATCAGAGCCTAGACCGTCAAGGTCACAAATGTCCCCACTTACACCAGAATAGTCCACAAGATCCAAAGAGTCTGATCTGGCAGTCGGGGAGGCGTGGGTCGTTGAACCTTCACCGCCTGAGATACAAGCAAATATGTGTTAAATAAAAAAAAAATGGAATGAAGTCCAAACCTTAAAGAAAAACGCTCACCAGAAGAGACAAGTCTTGGTGCTGAGCTAGGCAAAGCGACTTCACCGGGAGATGACAAGAAGACGTCTAGTGCACTATTGTCCAATGCAGTACCCGTCGGCTCCACAGCTCCTCTATCCGGGATAGTTGGATCACTCCTGCCAAGATTTGCAGCTTTAGGGACTGGATTTACGGTAGCAGGTGTCTCAAGAGTGGAGAAGGCGGCAAAACCATACATCCTGGCAGTCTCGCTAGAAGAAGTCGGTGTGGGTGTGACAGTGGAAAAGACCGGAAAAGTTGTAGTAGACAAGTGTCCTCCTGACGCAAACATCGAAATGGTAATAGGAAAATCATTCCTAGATGAAACGATTGACGGAACTACAGATGTCGCGGTTGGTAGATCTGAATGACTCGTGGTCGATCGATCCGGATGAGTCGTGGTCGGCAGACCGAAACGACTAACGGTTCGTCCTACAACCGAATTGTCAACCCGAGCCTGAAATTTCTTCTTCTTTTGAGGAACGTTGACTCCTCTGGGATTTGAGCGCTTCGACGCGGATCTACCTCCATGAGGAGAAGCTGGGGTAGAAGTATCATCTTGTCCATCGCCATCATTGCTATCAGGACTAAGAGAGGCGCCTATGGATTGGGATTCACGCGCCAAGCCTTTTTTCGAGGATCTATGCGATGCCTCAATATGCCTTAAGAAGGAATGATTAATCTGGTAGTCGCCAGGGATAATATCTGCAAGATGATACCAATTGCAGAATCTCATTGATGCAAAAAGGGAGGGTGACTGGCTTGGAAGGGTAAAAGATGCCTTTGTACCTCCGGCCGCAAAATGGTACCATCCTCGCGCACCCTCGAGAAGATTTCCCTTACGACGGAGATAAGAGTTCGGATTGCCAACATATAGCTGATCATATCCGAACTGACGTGCGAAGCGACTGGGTGTATAGGACTCCATAAGGCAAATTCGACCCTGTCGAAAAACCAGATGACATGGCCGGATGCTAATAAGCCACCAGAAGCAACCCGATGGCAAGGATGTATAGCCATCATTTCCAGAACTATCTTCAAATTGGCTACTATAACTTCCTCCGAGAAATTTTGGGAAACAACGGTAAATATGGTAATTTTGATGTCGCCCAAGGATTTGCCGAATCTTAGCCATGTACCTCCCATTCCATGAGCAATTTTCGAAACGCTGTACATGAGGAATGGCATGATCAATAAGTCCTGAAGGAGAAGTCATCAATTCTGGACAGTGCAATACGAACCAAGCCATTAGATAAGTGAATGGCAGGTCGATGCGTGGATTAGGCGTTTTGAAGATAGTGTTACCACCCTTATCTTCCGCCTGTTGAACTTTGCAAAATTGGGCAATTATGTCCCTCAAGCCATGTTGCAAACTGCAAACCATAGCTGGCAATAACCCCAGAGGCTGGCCAAACGCTAACAGGACTGCAGGGTAAATAACCTCAACGGTAACGGTTTCGCGGCACGAGGTAGGCACTACACAGCGCTTCAACCACAACTCGAGATATCCGGCGAAAACAGCATTGTCTGATATGGGGGAAGCTGCTTGGTAGTGATAACTTTCGAAAACAGTCTGAGCTTTGAACCCGTCTTCATCAGATTCTGCAGTGTATGTAGTTGCAAAGCAGGTGCCAATCCTCTCATGGACAGTATCCATATCGCAAGCAACCCGTACTTGGATGCTGCGCTCATATCTTTCCAGATTCTGAAATAGATACTCTGCCCATACCTTATGTTGCACCCCTTGATTTCGGGCCTGGCGCGCCCCTTGATTTCGTGGCCTGGAGATATCAGCACAAATGTTGTAATGACACATCAACTCCCAGTAAGTTGAGTATGCATTAGGAACAGCCTTGAGGCGAAGCAATTCCTTCGTATTCGGAACATACTCCTCATAAGGGGTTTCGCCTATGGATAATGCTGAAATCTCATGCATTTCGTGAAGCGCAAATCCCAATTCTCCAACAGGGGTGAAGAAGGTATTGGTCTCCGGATTATACATCTCCAGTATGCAGAAAAAGTGAGAACTATGTGGAATTCCAAATTGCACGTTGCGCACCGCACGATAGAGGCCAAGCTTCTCTAAACGTGTCTTGAAATTTTCCAGAACGAAATGGGTCATCCGAGACCACCATGATCGCGAAGTGGAGTGAATCCATCCAGGAGTGCGGAAATCATGAGCTGGGAATTGACCATGGGCATCCGAAAATTGATTCATAAAGGTGTCTGCTCGTTTCGGGTGCTCTCCAACAGGTAAGTCTTTACCGAATCTACTGGGCAACAGACCTGTAACATACTTTGTCGGGCTGTCGACAAATGGGCCGTTTCTGTTAAATCTCCCGGTCGCAACGCCATGACTGCTACGGGTAATTGGCCAAGACATCATGCGGGGATATGAAATCCACTGCAGATAAGATAAAGAATAGCTGCGCTCCAGATCCGGGATAAACATATGGCGACCTCCAACATTGCTCAACCACTTGGTGCTGTCCCATAAATCTTCGTCTCATTGGTTGACAGCATCCCCAAAAAGAAATTGCGGTTTCTTCAAAATCTGTCTATTGGCGCCTTCGAAGACGGAATCCGTGATTAATTCACGAGCTGTGAGGGGGTTGCAGCTAATAATTTTCTGTTGTCGATCTGCACTACTTCGCTCCTCAACCAAAGGGATGTGACCGTCGAATCCAAAGTGAGATTGATTATTCGGACTGCTCGAAAATCCAAAGTAATTATTCTTGGACAAAGGATCCGTCGAGTACTGAACTGTAAAAAAAAAAAAAAAAAAAAAAAAGCGGGGGGGGGGGGTAGGCACCCACGGGTGCCACCCGCGGGTGAGCACCCGCGGGTGGCCACCCGCGGGGTGCCACCCGCGGAGTGCCTCCCGCGAGCACCCGCGGGGTGCCCCCCGCGGAGTGCCACCCGCGGGCGGGCACCCGCGGGGTGCCACCCGCCCGTGACCACCCGCGGGCGGGCGCCCGCGCCGCGGGATGCCATTCCCCGGTGGACACCCGTGGGATACTACTCCTCGGTGGACACCCCAGTGTCAGAGTTGTGAGATTTGTGATCAATCCTGTGGTCATCACTGTGTAGTCGTGCATGTTGTTATATTTACATCATAACGAAGTCTCTTTCGCGTGTTATATTTACATCATAACGAAATCTCTTTCGTAATAACCGCAAAAGCGATTTTAAAGTAAACGGATGACCGTTTGTTTACCTGATATCAGGGAAGAGAGATCAACAGCGGCGGTGACGCCTGCGTGTCGATCCTCATCGGCGATAACGCCCACTGATCGATCTTCAGCATTTAAATCATGTGGTTGCGAAGTGCCTGCGGAAGCCATGAGAAAGGAGAAAGTAATCGTACAAAATAAAAGAACGAGAGATTTTCTGATTATGAGAAAAAAGTTGGAGATCTATGGGTATTTATAGTGAATTAGCAGGAGTTCAAATAGGGAAAGGAATCAAAGTTCTGACCAAAATCAGAGTTTGATTAGAGTCCAAACAGGACTTGGATATTTATTTAAAATCCTTTTCCTATTCTAATGCTAATTCCTACCCAAATTAAGATCCAAATAACAAACAATCCCACTTAAAAAGAAAAAATCCAAAGTATTTTGAAATTCATTACAAATAAATTAAAGAATTCCAAAAACTTTGGAGGGGGTTATGTAGACACTAAAAATAATTAAATAAAATAAAATTATATGGAAACCACAATAGGAGAACCCGAAAGTGCGACCCGGGAGAGCTCCCGCGGGTTGCTACCCGCGGGAGGATCCCGCGGGATGCAACCCGCGGGACATCCCGCGGGTTGCCACCCGCGGGCCCGCGGGTTGCATCCCGCGGGATCCTCCCGCGGGTTGCAACCCGCGGGATTCTCCTGCGGGTAGCAACCCGCGGGAGCTCCCGTGGGTGGCAACCCGCGGGGGCTCCCGCGGGTTGCATCCCGCGGGATGCAACCGCGGGAGCCTCCCGCGGGTTGCAACCCGCGGGAGCTCCCGCGGGAGAGATCCCGCGGGTTGCAACCCGCGGGAGCTCCCGCGGGAGCGATCCCGCATGTGCCAACCCGCGGGTTATTTTCCGTATTTTTGTTTTGTTTCCTTTGCTGATATTCCGTGATCCGATTTTTCAGGAGCGAATCAATCCGGATTTGAAGTTCTCTCAGTCTATAAAATACAGGATTGGACTTGAGAGAAAGGGACTTTTCTGGGGAGCCGGCAGAGCGATTCTTCACAGAAGGTTGAGACAGATCAGAAGGAGCAGGTTTTCTTCACAGATCCCCTTCCAAGTTGGATAGTCAACGGAGGCAGCAACAAGACTCCACCGCCACCCGTACCCACTCAAAAAAGGGAATAAACCAATATTCCCGTTCTTGTAATTCTTCGGAATTTTTGTAATCTAAATTCCTATTGTAATTCATCAATTTTGCAATGGAATCAAAGGTTCAATTTTCGGGCGTACAGTTAGTTCACCAAATTTCTAGTCAACTCTATATTTTTTCTTGATTTATGGCTATCTCATTTGAAATAAATAAGGACTAGCCATATTTTCCAATCGAGAATTCACATATCAGATACAACAACAACAACAACAACTAAGCCTTTTATCCCAAGTATTTGGAGTAGGCTACATGAGCCCAAAAAAAGAATCACGCCGGATCGATCACTTTGATAGTCCTTCTCTATTCATTTCTATCAAGTAATATCTCCTCATTTAAACCTCTAGAATCCATTTCTTTTCGTATCACCTCTATCCATGTTTTTTTCGATCTTTCCTTCGTTCTTTTAACTTGTCCTACATTGATAAACTCCCCTCGTCGAACTGGTACATTTGTAGGCCTACGTTGCACATGACCAAACCATCGTAAGCGATTTTCTCACATCTTCTCATAGATGGGAGCTATACCTATCTTAGCACGAATATTTTCATTTCTCATTTTATCTTTCCTAGTGTTGCCGCATATCCAGCGGAGTATGCTCATCTCTGCTACACTTATTTTCTGTGAATGATATTTCTTTATAGCCCAACATTCCGTGCCATATAATAAAGCTGGCCTAATAGCAGTCCTATAAAATTTTTTCTTCAATCTCAACGGAATGTTACGGTCGCATAAAACTCCCATTGCCCCCCTCCATTTCAAGCAGCCAGCTTGTATTTTATGGTTAATATCATTATTGATCTCTCCATCATTCGGAATAATAGAGTCTAAATACCTAAACTAACTGCTCATTTGTATCTCTTGGCCATCTAGTTTTACAATATTATAGTTTATGGCCCATCGTTTACTAAATTTACACTCCATATAGTCTGTTTTAGACCTACTCAATTTAAAACCTCTAGATTCTAATGTGTGCCTCCATAACTCTAACTTGGTATTTACTCCTGCTCTTGTCTCATCAACTAAGACAATATCATCAGCAAATAGCATACACCAAGGTATCTCATCCTGAATAGCTCTAGTAAACTCATCCATCACTATAACAAATAAGAATGGGCTCTATGCAGATCCTTGATGTAATCCAATTGTAATAGAAAAATCACTTTTTAAACCATCACATGTTCTGACATTGGCCACTATTCATACATGTCCTTAATTATATCAATATACTTGATGAGAACTCTTTTATTCATCAATGTCCACCAAAGTATCTCTCGTGGTACCTTATCATAGGTTTTCTCTAAGTCAATGAATACCATATGCAAATCTCTATTTTTCTCTCGGAATCGCTTTATAAGTTGACGAAGTAAATGAATAGTTTCTGTTGTCAATCGCTTCGGCAGAAATCCAAACTGCTTCTCCGATATTTTAACAGTTTGTTGCAATCTATGTTCAATTACCCTTTCATAAAGTTTTATAGTGTGACACATGAGTTTTATTCCCTGATAGTTAGAGCAACTCTGAATATCACCCTTGTTCTTATGTAGAGATACTAGGGTACTTTTCCTCCATTCATTTGACATTTTCTTAGTTTGTCATATCTTGTTAAAAAGATTTGTCAGCCACCTCACACCAATCCCTCCTAAGTATCTCCATATCTATATAGGAATCTTATCTGAACCAACAACTTTTCTTGATTTCATCCTCTTCAAAGCCTCTTTTACTTCAGACTCTTTGATTCTGCACATAAAACTACGATTCATATTCTCACATTGAATAGTAAGATCTCCCAAATCTTGAGTAAAACTACTATTATATAATCTATCAAAATAATCTTTCCATAATTCACATATCAGATAAGTAGCAAAATTCCTCATATGTGCCAAACTTAAAACCTAAAATTTTGAGATATTTCATATACTAGCTTAAATCTGTCCTAAATATACTCCTTTTAGTTCGACTTACGAAGGAATTAAGCAGGTTTTAAAATTTGGTATGACCATTAGCCGGTTGAAATCCGTAGGGTTAGATCTTAAAAATGATGGTTTTGAATCGATACTCTTGGATGTTGTTATCAACTGTGGTTTTTTTTAATAATTAACTAATAACAATAATTAATATAATTAGATAATGTGCGACTTACATGAACAAATAGATGAACTAAAAACTTATAGGCATACCCTAAAAAAACTAACAAACATTGCAAAGTTATTTAACTTGATAGCATATTATAGTACCAACTTTACCACAAACTCATTATTCAAAACACACTTGATTTATTTTATGCATTCATCTACATTATTTGGATGGTGAGGGTCTAAATAAAAAGGAGATTTATAGCACATGTTAGCCATTTGATGGGCTTCTTGTTTAAGATTAATATCCTTACTTAATCTTCTTCTTGGTTCACCTTACATCATGATACTCGAACTAATTTGAAATATGATCTCTCTTACTTTCCTATAGCATATCTTAAAAGGTCCAAGTAACACCCTGACCATTTTCTTCAAATATAGCTAATGTTCTAACTCTATTTTAAGATTTTAAGTTAAACTAAGGGATGAGGCAATATAAACTACATAGGTGAGTGTATGAACAAAATGTTATCGGTTGATGATGAGTTGATCACAAAGGAAATACTAGTTGGTTTCAATTGTCTTTCAAACAAAAAAAGAATTAACTTGATTGGACTTGTGGTTCAAAAGATATGACATTCTAGTTAGAACTATGTTGTTAAACAACATTACTTGCTAAAAGATTCATGAATGTTATGTAACATGATTTCTAGCCTTGATCTACCCGAAAAGGTGAGTTCTTAGAGCTCCGGTGGGTTAAGAATAACAAATCCTTGCAGATTGAAGAGCAAGCTCTTAACTAAAGCCTTGATGGGCTAAAATGTGACGGATAACCATATAAAGAAACAAGGTCTTGAAGAAGAAGAAATTTTAAGAAGACTATGCCTTGGAGGAGCTTTCTTGGAGCTAAAACTTGAAACTTTAAGAGAGGATCAGATGGGCAAAATAAAGGATGATGAAGAGAATGAGGGATTTAACATTATCCATCTACTTATACCATGCATAAAGAGAGGATAAGGGTTATCGTGATGTTGTACTTCTCCAAACATTCCCTCTCAATTTACAAGCTTGGCATTGACATGATTTGATTCAAGTCAAATGATCATGACATGATGCAAAAATTAAGATTAGAAAAAAAAAAGAAATTATAGGGAAAATATAAGGGTGGATTTTAAACAATAGGATTCTTACAGTACAATAGTTCAATTGTTCTTGTTTGTCATAAAGGGTCGAGGTACTCTCCATACCCAAATAAAATTTATGTGGGACCTAGCGAATCGGCTTCGCAGCCCTTTGTTGCCTCCATCGCCACCTTCAATTAAGCTATGAAGCATGACACTAGGCATGGATATAAAAAAAAAAAAAAAAACAAGATATGAGGACACTGCAATATAACTAAATGTTTATGCATGTGTCTATATATAATACACAAAAAAAATGTAATTGTGAGAGCATCTTTTATTGGAAGTAGAAATAGAAATTATTTAAAGCATATATTCTAGTTGTTATATTATGGAAACAAATTTGAAAGTTCAATCCAATGCGAGCACATGATTGAAATCTATATAGTTTTCACATGTTTTTGTGGTGTTTATCTTGTATTATCATGATATCCCTCTCGTGTCAAAATATTATTTCTATATTTTTAAAAGTAATGCATGGCTCCATGGTTGGGGTGCATATTGGTCGGTTTTGGTCGTTTTTTGTCAATTTTGGCAAAACCAAACCAACCGAACGAGTCTAAGAATCACACCAGTCGGTTCGATTTAGTTTGGTTATTTGGGTTGGCCAACAGTGGGCCGGTCCAAAATGAGTATAGTTTCACCTATTAAAAAATAGAAAAAAATTAAAGTTTTATTAAAAAAATAAAGTAAAAAAGAAAGAAAAATCTTAAGTGCATGTATTTTAGATAGGGAAGTATTTTTATCAATTAGTAGCATAAATTACAACCTTATGCAATAAAAGCCTACATGATCTGGTAAATATTTACTATAAACTCATGCAAGATTTGAATTGTAGTTACTAAAATTATTTTAGCTAATAATATTCTTGGAAGCATTCATGCAAAAACCCACTTAGAAGTAGCGAGAAGGAGATTGAGAGGTTCAGTCTTTGTCATCTCTCAATCGACTTTAATTGATTAATTTAGAAATATATAGAAATACTTATAACATACGTATATTACATAATCAATCTAATTTGTAACATAAGGAGATTGAGTATTTCTAAGTGAGGTTATTGCTTGAATGCTTCCATCATTAAGTCTAATCTATGTTCTTTCTGTAATATAAATTTGTTTATAAATTTAGAAATATTAAAGGGGACTCAGAGACTTAATGAGCCAAGTTTCGGTGAGAGAGGGCTTATATATTTTAAAATTATAAATTAAATAATTAACTAATAATTTGGTTAGTTTTACCTTCGGTTTTAACTGAATTTTGTTCACCCCTACTCCATGGTGTCCGACACACGACCTTAGGAGTTTAGGGATGTTGACAGTGCTTCCACATGTAAGTTTCTTGGTTTCAAAAAAACTACACCGGCTCAAGGTGTCAATACGTGTCCATTTCGGATAGTAACACTTCTCAATTCCATTGGTAGGTTCCAGGTTCTAGGTCCATTTCCCTTGGACATTCTTTGGGAATATTGCCAGGTAATTACTATAGATGGAGACTTGTGTGGCTGCATCTTATATTTTTTAAAAACATTTGGATGATAAATTTTGTAAAATATATAATCATTACAGCTATTAGGAAATTTTATATGTTATTTTTTAATTACAAAATTATGAAACATGTAACCTACATTATTCGTTAAATTGTGTGCGTTTTGCATTGTATATGGGCCACGCATTACGTGTAGATAACTGTTAGTTACAACATTGGATCTGAGAACATGAACGAATCTTAACTTTCTTTTACCCTAAATTCCATATTCAAGCATCCCTAAAGTGAGTAAGATAATAAGAATCCAAGGGAATAAAGGTAGCTTAAATAAAATGAGGAAGGAGAAGCATTTGAGAGAGTTCATGCATACGAGTTCTATGAATATCACTTTGGTAAAAGAGCAACCAGGACTAGAGGTGGATCAGAATGAACATGAATTGTTGCAGTGAATGACATTCTAATTTTAAAGTGAAAAGGGAGGTGAGTGGTCTTTGAAAGATGGAGAAATTGGTAGCTGACCCCTCAAAGTTCTGGATAACGGCTTTGTTGTTCGTGACATTATAGACTTGTAGTTGAACCCAGTTGAATAGGGGAATGGTCAGAAACTATGGAGGTTAATTCTCTTATAAGTTGTAGTTGGATGTCAAAAGCGAAGTGTTTTGGGGTGTTTTTATGGTGTGTGTTTTTTAGTGCTTTGGTGGTATGTGTTTTTGAGTGTTCTGATCATAGTTTTGGAGTGTTCAAGCTTATAATTGGGAGTTTAGTTTTCTTGTAGGTTTTTGTGGTATAAACAAATAAAAGACAGGTATACCAAATTAGGAAAAAGAAAAGTATGTATGGGAGAGTTGGAACAATAAAAATAGAGGAGATTTTTGGATAAATTATTCATAACACTCCTAGACACCCCGATTTGAAGTGTTATGAAAAACACTCCAAAACACTCATAAAAAAACTCACAAGCAAATGTTTTTGTGAACACTTCATAACACATCCCTCCAAAACTCCCTAAAACACTTCAAAACTAAACTCCCAAGCATAGCCTTAGAATATGATTAATAATTGTTTTATTTGAAAATAAAAAACCCATTTTAGCTGCAAATTAATGCTGTAAATAGGTTACCGTTTAATTTTTTCATCATAATGGCTTAGCTTTTGATTGTCTTATGTTTCTAAACCCCCCCTCTTTTCTATGTTTTGTTCTAGGACTACAAAGAGGCTGCTAGGATAAGGGATTCCTTGAAATCTTTTGAAGCAGAGGAGCCAGTGTTGCGCCTCCATGGTTTGATGAAGAAAGCAATTGAGGAAGAGAGGTTTAAGGTATATTCTCATAGTTTCTTTTCCTTAGAGTTAATTTATGTTGTTTCTATTAGTGATGAAGTTGAAGATCATTTGAAGCTGTGGATTTATTCTAGTTTTATCACCGGTCATTTATTTGATAGCAGTAAAAAAATAATTTACCATAAATACATATTTTTTCTGTTGATAATAATCCGATAATAATCCATAAATAATATTTAAAAATGTCATAAAGAAGATGAATGTCTTCAGATATATGAAAAATCTGCAATTGCTTGCAATCATCTTACAGTAGACCAATCTGGCAGTTATTAGCAGCAATGGCAGAAAGAAAATTTTTTGATGAATAGATTTAAAGTAGAAAACAAGTTGGCCTTTTCAGCTAATTTTTGGTCTTTATTTTCAATATATTTTTTTGTGACTTATTATAGTCTTTTGAGCCTAGCCCAATCAAACGTTCTCACTATGATGTTAGCAGTCTTGTGCGAGGCTCATTTCTCAATGCTAGTGACAGGTATCTCTCCCCTCTGAAGGAGGCAACTGTATGTGGGGGTCAATTGGATTACTAAACTTAACCAAGTCATCTTCCTGTTGAAATCCTAAGCTATTGTTGCACATATATAGGTAAAGTTAAAGGTCGAATAAAACTTTCTAGAAGACTTCATTTTTCCACTGTGGCTTATATAGGATGTGGCTCTTGACACAATGAATGCAAAAAAGAAATCATGCAGCTGAACCTGTAACTTCTGATGAATATTTAGGTATTATTGAAATTGTTTACTTCCTCAAAGTTAATGAATATCTTACTCTGTAACTTCACCGGTCAACTGGTAAAAAAGGCCTATGCTTTGTGTAGCGAAAGTATCGCAATTTACATCCTATTTTAACATAAATTACCATTACTTTTGGTACTTTTGATTATATATGCTCTGTTGCCTCTTCTTTTAGACTTGAACTTTTGAAAAAACTAGAGGTATGCCAAACAATTTTCATCAATCGACAATTTTTTCCTTTTGATCTTGAGTGTTTTTTTTTTTAATAATATTTTAAGGAGATATATGTAATTCATACATTCCGATGTCATATTTTAGAAATTATGTCTTAAATGGAGCAACCATAGTTATGTAAAAATTATTCCTTCTTTTGGTTCTGTAATCAGACAATTCAAGTACAGCACTGTTGCTGATATGTGTTTTTAAATTGTGTTGGGACTGGACACGTTATTAAGGATGCAGCGAGATATAGAGATGAATTGAAGGCTGTAGCCCCACATGCCCTCCTTAAATGCTCTAGTGATGCCACAACACTGGTATGTTTCTAGTTTTCAAGTGCCATTTGAGTTTATTTGGCAAATTTCAACTCTTCGCCACATCTTTATCTTTTCCACTCAGTCACACTTCATTTGTCGTGTTTTTGCCTTTCTACACTGGGACTAAAGTTACTCTCCTTTGCTGATTCTAAATAAAAACTGTTTTTATTCTTGACTTTCTTCATGAGAAGTTCTCATTAAATTTGTTTCTTTTCCAGTTATCTGTATCAAAAATGTCTTGTATTTCATTTTTTTTAAAATTTATCCATGCCATGTTATCACTGAGATGAATAAAAGCTTGTGTGTAAAAAGATGCTTAGGTGATGGAAGTGTTGAGTGGGTCAGTTCTCTCGAAGTGAGTTCTGCCAATGCCTTGGTATGTACATTAGGATGGAATTGTACGTTAGGATGAAATTGTACGTTAGGATGGAATTGTGGTTTACTGTTGTCAGAAAATATTGTATTCAATGCTATGATACATAGGACACTTTCCTCAACAAAATATTCACTTGTCCAACAAACCGGATATGAAATGCAAGTTGATCCATGTCCGAGACTTACAATTGTAAGCTGCAATTTACTTTAAAAATTATGTATAACATAGCATCTGTTCTGCTCTTTGATAAAAGCTAATAATTTTATAGATCACTTCACTAGGATTAGGTTCCTGCTTATGTGAACAGCAACTAATACACACTTATATGTTTCAAGCTATGAAGCATGGGCACTTCAACGTGCGTGTTATGTCCAACAGAGACACATATCGAATAACAACATTTGCATGAAACATTCACTGAAGCAATCACAATCGGAGCCATGTCCATTATTAGGAAGCAAAAACTTGCATGTTAGAATCTCATCGGCTTTCAAAATTCCTAAAGATCAAGTGTAAGGCATACATAAGAAGAAATATAAAAGGATCCTTTATCGTAAGAGGAATATGATGTTAATAACCAAAACACCACATGAGGATGTGAGCGGCTTCATAGGCTTATATTAGTTGAGGTATTGGATTGAACTTTCAAAAAAAAAAAAATTCTTTATTTTTTTACTTCATTAGAATGGATTCATTAAAATTATTATTAATTTCCTAGTCCTCCTAACATGACATGTCCTAATCATTAGCTATGATCTATATTGTATATAGACACATGCATATATTTAGATATAGTCATATTGTAGTGTCCCCATATCTTAATTTTTCAGTATTTGGTGCTGCAGTGTGTCTATTGTAACCATTATCCGTGTCTGTATGCATACTTGATAGGTTTCAACTGTACATATATTTTTATGGAATATACATCTTTGGATGTGTCATCGTGTCTGAATTTCAGAAAACTATCATGTCCAACACCCCGTGTCCATGTCGGAGCATGGTGACATGGCCATCTCTAATAATCACTGGCAATGTTGAAAATAACGCGTTATGAAACCTGTTATATTGCGTTATGAAACCTAACGGAAGCACAATACTATATAGCAAGTGAAAATAACTCAGTGCACTATAACAATATATTTTATGTTATTTTACGTTATTTTACATAATATTACGTTAAATTACATTATGTTACGTTATTTACAATTATTTTTTTAGTAATTTCTATATTGTTGTTGATTATTGTTTTGATTGCTAGCGATTTCCTGTAATTTTCTTAATTATTTGTTGGCTGGTTTGATTGCTTGTGGAATTGTTAATTTGCTAATTTCGATTGTTTCCTTATCGCTTGTTGTAATTCCTCGTCGCTTGCTGGAATTTCTTAGTAATTTTATTGAATTTTTAGCTGAACTGAAATCAACAATTACAAATAAGATAAATTGTATATTACGAAAATATAAATTACAATGATAATAACTGGAATTGAAATAAAAAATTACAATCTTATTTTCTTGTTTAGATGATAATTGGAGATACGGTTGCGGCCTTAATATAATTTGTGAAGATAAATGTAAAAATTATTATAAAATTTAATATAAAATTAGAATAGAAACTGTATTACAAAATATTTTTATATTCTTTTTTATAAATTTTAAATTTATTTTTTATTTTATAAAATAAAATAATTTTTATATTTATTTTTATTAAATAAATAGAAAATTGCATAAGCTACGTTATGCGTTACGCTATATGCGGCATAACCTAAAAGAGGCAAAACGTTATGTTATTGTTATTGCTATTTTAAGCATTGATCACATATATTTCTTTCTCTAATTGCACGTATTCTTCACGAATTAGCTTCTTTCTCTTCTATTCACCACAAATCCTGGATTATCTATTAATACACATTAAACATATCCTAGTAGCACTTATTTATGTACACAAATATATAAGATGAATGATATATAAACATTATTAAACAATGATGGCAATTCAAGGACGGCTGATTCGAGACTACTTAGCTTTGCTGTTTGGCGATGAAGCTCGACAGTTGGTGAGAAGGAAGACGAAGCTGACGAGGGTGGAAAATTTCGTGGCATTGGGGAAGGCGAGCGACAAGTCGAGGATGACAAATATAGGTGGTGAGGGATCAATGCACTTAGTAATGCCCATCTATGCCTATATTGTTGTCAACGGTGTTCTATGATTCAGGAATTGGGAATTGCTGCGAACATTGGAGCTAGGGTGCTCAGGGGATGGATTTGCTCAGAGTGAGAATGTCGTCACTGGAAGATGATGTTAATGTTGACAAAGATGATCGAGATAATGAAGATCGTTTGTTGCTATTGTTGAATTTTTGCATTTTTTATTTTCTTTTTTCTTTTTCTTTTCCTTTCCCTTTTTTTTCTAATCTTTTTTGAACTAAAATTTCAAAATAAAAAATAAAAAGATGGAAGAAGTAGATGGATATGAGAAGATGGATCTTCTTTGGCTCTAATACCAAATATGTTTCTCCATATTTTAGATTCATATCATTTTCTAAAAGGGTTAATTACGGATGCTAGAACTTATTACCCTCAAGTTTGAAACTCTCATTTATCCCCCTTAAAAAGCAAATGGAGTTTAAAGGCCGTTTGGGGTGATCGCATGTGAGACGCACGTGATGTCAAAGGACAATTTTGCCCTTGACAGAATAGAGGGGAGATAGTGGGGGTTCTCAGGAGTTTAGAGTTCTAAATCGATTGCTATTTTGAAACAAGAAAATCTAGGGCAGCAAGGCCATCGATGCAAATGTCTCTGAGGCTGAAGGCATCTACAGTGCGCTCGAGAAGCTGGGGATAGACTGTACTGAAATTGGGTCAATCCTGGAGGCTGAAGGAGTCGACTCATTCAAGAAGAGCTTCGACAGTCTGTTGGTCAGCCTTCAGGAGAAGGCCGACTCCCTCAAGCTTGTTAGCCATTAAGATTCTGATGAGCCAACTCATGCACGTGCTTCTTGTACCCAGCATTTCGGGAACCTTGATAAAAACTAGAATGGTTTCCTCTTGTAGATTAGCTGTGTGCAGCAGTTTGAGAAGGCAATGATTGTGTTTGATGAGCAGTGTTAATGTATTGAATGGTTGAATAAGTAATGAGTTAGCAGTTTATCTTGAACTGCATTCATTAGCAGATTGGAATAACTAATATCTATGTTCAAGGCATGATGGTGGTTGTTATTGTACTATTCATTAACTGCTTTCTAAACATATGTGCTGTTGGTTTTTTGAATAGTTGAATCAAATACAGTACTTGCAAACATATATACATTTGGATATATGTATTCGGATATTTGGAAGTTATTTTATCTGTAATCCATGCTCCACAGAAAAAACGAACATGAAATTGAACAAGGAAATGAAAGGAGCATGGGAGAAAGGAAGAGGAGAAAGTATCTTCTTGGACAATACAACAAGAGAGGTAATCAGGGAAGAAGATGGGGGAGAGAGAGAGAAAGAGAGAGAGAGGGAGGGAGGGAGGGAGGGAGAAAATACCTGCAGAACTTCAATGAAGTGGAGATGAGAGCTTGGCTTGGGTGGAATTCTTAAGGAGGGAGAAGGGGGCAAAATTGAAATTAAAGAAAATAAGTGCAGATTTATTTAAAACTGAGTAAGAATATCTCATTATTGACTAGCTCTACTAACGGTCCAGGAGCTTATGTGAGAGTTTCATACTTGAGCGATGATAAGTTCTAGTACCTCTATATTACAGGGGGTCTGGGTGTAATTAAACCTTTCTAAAATCTCGTCTGTTTCCATCATTTAAGCTGAAAGTTGAACAAGAGCTTGAGCCCAAACCTAATATGACAATTGAACAAAAGATACGGCAATTAGAGACATAATCCAAATTAGAACAAAGAAAGAGTTCAGAGTGGAGTAATAAGTAATACCAAACTAGAGTTGCAACCAAAATCTGAATCCGAGTCAGAATCTATTGTACTGTCATGCACACCTCAACCTCCATCTCTTGTTCTGGTGTCGTTCTCACTTATAGGGTCTATTTCGTACAATGGTGAAGCCAACTTTCATGACTCCATCCAAAGTCTATGATTCCTTTCTGTCAATTTTGTCACCATAGATAACTTCGGTGTAAATGTTGTTGCATCACTTGATTTGAAGTCTCCTTGTAGATATGACATCATGATTCGATTATGCTATGAGCTCCTCAGGTCATTATTGATGTCAATGTTGATATAGTGGGCTTGCATTCCAATGGTTATGGTGGATGATTTAAGCACTTCAATAGTTCAACATAAATGATTCTTTGGAGTTGTAATGCCCCACTATGCGTAATTGGATAGCTAAGTTGTTCAACGACATGTGATAACACTCTAGTCTTTATAACCATTATATTCAAGCATAGTCCGAATAAATAAGGCACAATAATTCAGAATAACTACGTTTTATAAGAAAACTAAATTTTATTCATAATAAAGTTTTAAAACTCGCATAAATCCAAATAAAACTAATTTCATCATAGTATCTAATCATATCTCAAAAATATATTATTACATTTGGTAAAATAAATATAGAAGTACGTTAATCAGTAAATAACGGCAGTCATCTAATCTTGTAACTGTTGCTCGTTCCTCAAATTTTGTCAAGTTTTTCTCTGTCCTTGATAAGTCAATAGCTATGTATGGCCATGCATATCCAGAATTGTCTAACCTAATAAAAAGTAAACAATAATAATGGGAAAATACCATGTCGATAAATAATAATCCATGTGATGAAAAATCATATAAAACAAATAGTGCTTAATCTATCATGTCGATATCTTTTATATTCTTTCTTTATGTTTTCCATCTCTTAATTATCTCGGTAAACACAAGCAAGCACGGATGAACGTGTCTGAAGATATTTCCATTCACCACGGGAAAATGAATCTGTAGTTTCAAAGCTTATCCTGTATAAGTTCAAGGGGAAGTTCAATAGTTCAGTCAGAGTCTATCCTGCCTGAGTTCAGCGACGAGTTCAAGCAATATAGGATTTCAAGAGTCCCAGTATATTCATAGCGTTAAATCTTACGAACTTGGTTTTCTCAATAAAACTCGTGTTCAATCAATCTCATTTGTCAATTTAATAACTCAATTCAAGAGTGGCGATGGTACACAATTTCAAGGTCAGTAACCAACACAATATCAATAGCATTACAAGTCCATCCACCATTGCATGCATTTACTATCAATTTTTCCGATTTAATTCAATGAATATTACAATATCAGTTATTTAACTTAGTGCATTAAAATACACAAAACAATAATCAAATCGATGTTCAATAATATTTAGTGATTTTACATGCAATTATAAGTGCTCAATGTCATAATCATGCAACATACAATAGAAATTGATTAATAAAATTCAATAAAAATACCTAAACCCCACTATGCAGCATCCAGTTTTGCATGAGTGCTGCTTTGATCCAGTTTTCAGATTTATTAGAGTTAGAATTAGAAAAAGTGTAAAACATAAAAATTGTAGTAAATTGGATATCTTTCAAACAAGACCAGAATCAACTTATTTAGAGTTTATATAAAAAATTATGGTCAAATTACTTTGAAGGTGCGCAGGCGATAGTGGCCTCACATTTGCACAAACGACTTTAAACCCAATTTTTGGAAGGATTAGAGATAAAGTTAGAAAAATCATAAAATACCAAAGTTGTTTGAAATTCAAAGCTCTTTCAAATAAGACACGAATCAACTCAATTGGGGTTTTAGATAAAAAATTATAGTCGAAATACCGAGAGGGTATACAAATATCAGCATCTTGGCATTGATTTTATTAAAATTTTCCACAATAATTGATCTCAATATATAAAACCAATTAAAATATAGGCAACTAATTAGAAATCACGGCTTTTAACAATACCTATATAAAGATATATAAAAATCATGGCTTTATTAATTGGAACTTGAGAGATGACTGAAGGTAACAAGTTTATACAGAATCAAAACAACTATCAATTAAGTATTTGATACTTAACTCATTATAGTAGTTAAAATTCATATTTTTATTGTTTTAAATCTAAGCAACATGATTTAATAGTGAGTTTGGAACTCCCCCTAGCCCGATGTCGAAGAGTCTAAGGTCTTGTGTCGAAGTAGATCCTTCAAAGCCCAAATCTCTAGATTTCCTTCTTCTCTTTCCTCTCTATGTTTTTCCTCTCCTTTTCTTTTCTTTTCTCTGTTCTTTTTCTTTTTCTCACGTTGGCAATGGGAAGGGTCAGCCAAAAAGGGGAGTGGGTCTATTTATAGAGGTTAGGCTATGTTGGTATTACAGAAGCCGTAGAGAATTGATGGGGACATGGTGTGCATATTTGAGCTATGTATAACTGTTAGATTCAAAAATCTTGTATTTGGATTTAGTTTAGGTTTAGTCTTATTACATTGCATGTTGGATGGTTTGTATGGTATTGAAACACATAAATATGCGTATCTTTTGACTCATAATAAACAGATCGGCTGGATCTGATTATTTCATAATATAGTCTCAGAGCACGTTACGAAATAAATCTTAGCCATCAGTTATAACCATCCTAATTGATGGTTGATTCCGACTCCGAACCGACTCTGACTCTGCAATTGTATCACCAATTCGATACCGACTTCAATTCCGATACCAACTCCGACTCTACGTCGCCAATTTGAATCTGTATCTATTTCTTCTATGCTTCGTGGTTGCAGGGATTTTGGTTAGTCCATTCTCAACTGCAAGAGTGTAATTCAGACTTGATACAACCCTTTGCTCCTTCTTCTGCCTATTGCAGCGTCGAAAAAGAAGTTTATCTGCTGCCTACTACTGTTTCTAAGAAAGAAGTTTATCTACTACCTATTACTGCTTCTAAAAAAGAAGTTTATCTATTGCTACTTATAAACTTTCGATGGTAGGATAAAGGCCTATTATGGTGGTGACGGTGTGCTATAATGATTTAAGTAATTCATCTACTACTGCCAGTACTGCTAATACTCATTTACTTCAAGTTAATCTGTACTATTGAAAAGGGAGACTGTATTTTCTAGTCTTTGTAACAAGTTGGATATAATTAATATTTATACTCCAACTTGAGGGGGAGTATTAGATTAGAAAACTATTTTATATTTGGGTTTAGTTTAGGTTTAGTTCTACATCGTTTGCTGAATTGCTTGTACAGTGTTGAGATACCTATAAATATATGTATCTCTTGACTCATAATAAATAGATTGGCTGGTTCTGATTATCTCATTACAATAACCATGTCTGAATTATCAATTGAAGGAGAGAATTTTATGGAAAAAATCTTGTTTCTTTGGGGGGTAAAGAATAAAAAAACAAGAGTCAAAGTAGCTGAAAAACAAAGGGTCGAAATAATACAAATTTTCTCATAGTGACCCCCATCACCTGTTTGTAATATCTACTTCTTTCCCATAGTATAGTCACCTCCTTCCACATTCGGAGGCATAACTCAATTAAAATAAATAAGAGGAGGTTTCAACAGCTGGAGCAATAATTCCTTTAAACATATAGAAAAGTCCAATGGCTTCCATAATGTCAATGGTATTGTTTATGTATGGTTGGGAATGAATATATAGTTCCTACTTGGTTTTAAGCTCTCCATATGATGTTACAGATTTTGCTAATGTCTTAGCTAGAACCAATCCGTAGTTTCCCTTTTTGCATGACTGTATTCCCCTTGCAGTGTGTTGTAAATAATTGCTCTATGCTTCAATGAGAACGGTAGTGGTTATGAACAATAGCGATGCTATAACGTGCAACATCATAAATATTGATTTACTTCAATGAGAAGGGTGCAGATGTTTGTGAAAGGACACAATAGTGCAGATGAATTGTGAAAGGGCATATCGTGTCCAAGGAAAATTGGAATTTGGTGGCTAATTTTTGTCGGTGCTTATGTTTTCATAAAAATATTGTTTGTTATTCCCCTTTCTTTTCCTCTATGAAGCTAAGCACTTGCTCCAATTGTACTCACATTCTTCAATGTCTCCTCTCTTATTTCAGTGCCTCTTTGCTTTTGAGAACATTGTTTTTTATTTATCAGCTTGAGTGCGACTTGTGCTTGCCAATGATTTGTAGTATAGAAGTCTAGAACCTTATATAGAGACTAAATAGTATGAAATACTAAAATATTTGTTTTAATTGTAAAGTATATATATAACCCATATTTGTGAAACCGTACCTTTCATTTTGGCTCTCGATGTGTCAGGGGATACGAGTACAAGTCAGGAGCGTGTATATCGAGGGTCGCAGCTTGCCATCCAAAGGGCAGTACTTTTTTGCTTATAGAATTAGGATCACTAATAATTCCCAGCGCCCCGTGCAACTCCTGAGAAGACATTGGATCATAACCGATGCCAATGGCAAAACTGAGAACATATGGTCAGTATTCCATGTACATTGCATCTTTTTTGACGTTTTCAACTATTTATGGCAGAAACACCCCACGTATATTATATGCTGCCCGGTGCTTCTCAATCTATTTTGGTCTCGTGTTCTTTCATATGCTTGGATTCAATTGTTTCCAACTAGCGTTCTCTCTCTCTGCATTGCAGGGGAGTTGGCGTGGTGGGAGAGCAGCCAGTTATTCTTCCCAAGACTGGATTCGAGTATTCCTCTGCATGTCCATTAAGTACTCCTAATGGTAGAATGGTGAGCTTAATCTTCTCTTCCTCCCCCATAGCTTGTTTGGTGGTTCCTATTTTAATTTCGACGGTTGTGTATGGTATTACTATAAATATGCAGGAAGGTGATTTCGAGATGAAGCATATTGACAAGGTGGGATCGTCAACCTTCAACGTTGCTATTGCCCCGTTCTCCCTCTCCATCATTGGAGACGATGACGCTGGTGTCCTTCTTTAGAAAGATGAAAAGCACTCGATAATTCCAGCTTTTGCTTCGATGCGTCTATGGTTGTTGGGGAAACCATCGCAATATATTTGTCGTTTGTTTTGTTACTAATTATAGATAGTTGCATTCTAGGCAGATGGAGTGCATGTACCCTGCTGTTTCCTGTTACTGCAAGTGTGAGCATGAGCCTTGGAAAGGGTCTGATTACATTATGTGTAGATTTATACCCGTTAAGTTTTCTGGACATGTAAAAAAACAAAGGAAATTTCTTCTTGCATGTGCAAACGATTCGGTTAGGGATGATAATGCACGCATCCGCGGATGAAATTTTGGTCCTTTTTATACAAAATTTTGAATTAGAAAAATAAAATTTTTATTTTTAATTCAAAATTTTGTATAGAACGGGTTAAAATTTGATCCATGGTAGCGTCCATTACTATCTCTATATTCGGTGGTACCGCTTCAACATCCTTGCCATTGCAATCTTTTGTTATGTTGCTTGGGATTCCTTTCTAGGATAGATAGAATGCTGTACAGAGTTTGATGATTGAACTGTTTTAATTTGCTGTTAATGGAGGAGGGGGGCATCAACGGCTCAAAATTTGGTATCCGAGGGGTAACAGAAGACCTATTTCTTGGGTTCTTGGTGAAAATTATTCGGAAACAACAAGAACTTTAGATGGATGAGGGAATGGGAAGTCAAAAACTTGGCATTCAAGTTGCATTTGCGGTTGTTTCAGACAAATCGTATGCCTCCTGAAGAAGCAACAGCGGCAACAGCAGGATTCATGAAAACAAACAAAAGGTAAGACTACAAAAAAAAATAAGGTGGAGCCAGAAACAAATTTGTCCTTTCCTTCTTCCTTCCACCAGAAGCTGTTTGAGCTTTTTGAGCAATTTACACCAACCAGATTGGCCGTGTTGGTTTAGTATGCAAAAACTTTTATTTACACAAATGGGGAAATTCTAAATGCGCACCATATTTTTCTTGGTGAGCAAATGACCCCACCAAACAATATTACAAGAAAACACTTCTGCCTTTTCTTAGTGAGCCCTATCCCTTCCATAATTTCACCTTTTTTTTTTTTCTCTCTTAGTGAGTATCAACCTCTCTCAAACCCAAAAGAAGGAAGAAATTCTCTTTTTGAAAACCTTCAATTCCATTAGTTGCATCACTCTCTAAGGTTTGTTTGAGATTTTTTTTTTTTTACAATTCTAAGAAGAAAAAAAAAATTGAGGTAGATGGAGAAATAAGAATACAAAATTGGCAAATTTTTGAATGAATATCCATGTTTAGAAATTTGCATAATATTTTTTTAACTCAAATTGAAGTATAATTTGATCGATCAATTATTAATAAAATTTTGAGATATTTTAATTTTATTTAGAATTGCCACACAGGTAAAGTTTGGGCACGTAAATACTGGTTTGGGAGCTCCTCCCGACCTGTACAGTAACCGGCCAGAGCTGAAATTCCGGTCAATGTATTTACTTGGTAGGCGTCGAATCCCGACCAGTATTTTTTCTTTTTTGTTTCTAAAAAAAATGATAAAGTTAAGATTTGTTGTATACTTAAGCTTACTGTCCAGACTGGTAATATCGACTGTAAGAAGCACTATCCAAAACTGTGAGCCCGTTTAGTCAATAGGCTGGCCGGGACTGCCCCGGCCAGGCACAAAAGAAGAGGAAACTGTGATTTCGCTAGGTGGTTATAGGAGTAAAAAGGAAAATGTGGTTTCGCTGTGACGACAAATCAGGTCGAGAGCATCTTGGGTTGCGACATTCGTGCGCGGAGAAGCCCCATTCGGCAATGCGAGAGTGATGGATTGAGCAGAGGAGTCGATTAGGATTGGTGCTCACTAGGAAAAAAAAAGGTGGTGGGAGAGAAACAGTTATGAGAGAGGGATTAGTTTGGAAAATTTTGTAGTACTCACTAGGAAAAAAAAAAACCAGGTTTTTAAATTAACTGGTGCTCACTTAGAAAATGGGGCTACTAGGAAAAATGTTGTGCACATTTAGAATTTCCCACACAAATGTTTGCATAGTTGCAAACTTGGAGAGAGAGAGAGAGAGATAATTGGAGATTTTGATGTAAAATGAAATTATTACATTATGGCCCAGAATCACTAGACTTGGGGGTTCTAAATGAGTACACCACTAGTCTTAATGAACAATAAGAAATTACAAATTTCTCACTTTATTTCGTAATTTATTTTTTTCTCAAGTGGAAAATTAATTCCGAATCCTATTAAAATCGTTCCTAAACTAAAAGGCCTTTCCGGACTAATCCCGGACTCAAAAGCTGTACTCACTAATCACTAAGACCAATGGTGTGCTCATCTAGAAATTTCCCAAGACTTGCTTTTATTATTCCTCCATATCCCCGTGACAATGGCAGTGCCATTGGCATTGGCATGGGATGGTCCCCTATCCTTCTACTTTTACCCTTTTTTCCAATCTGAGAGCCTGATGTGAGAGAGAGAGAGAGAGAGAGAGAGCATCCTAAACCAAGCAATCAAGAGAGAGAGAGAGAGAGAGCATCCTAAAGCAAGCAATCAATATTCTCATGGTATTATTATTATCAAATAATATTTGCATCCAAACAAACCGAATCCATACGAAACAGGAACCAAGGAATAAAAAAAAAAAAAAAAAACAAAGACTAGAAAGGGACAGCTGCTGCACAAAGGAAGGGTGCCCTAAAAAAAAAAACAAAAAAAACCCAGAATAACTCATCCCTGCTACTATAAACTTGCACATTGGGGGAGTTTCTAAAGGCGCACACCATTTTTTCCCAGTGAGCCTAGTTTGAACGGTATTTTTAGTTGGCCGGAGGCTATTAAGTGGGCTCACTAGGAAAAATGGTGTGCCCCTTTAGAAACTCCAGCACATTGCTATTTGCTCGTACCAATATTTCCCATTATTTATTTTATAAGTGTCTATACCATTCTTTCAATCTAGAGAGAGAAAGAGAAGCAAGAATATTTTTCCTTTCTTCTTTTATTTGATTTTTTTATTACACAAAAATAGTAAAGGAGATAAAAAGGAAATGCCCCAAAAAGTAGGGATGCCTCTACCCTCTTCCTAAAGAAAGCACATTATAAATATTACTTTGTTATTTACAATACAAATATTTCCCTCCAATTCAATCCCAAGGAAAGAGAAGAAGCAAAGCATCTCATTAAGCCCTTCCCCTTTTGTGTAAGTATCCATCCCAAACTTTCCTTTTTTTCTTTCAATATTTATTTATTTTTTGATTTAATTTATAATTTTGCATTCAAATTCTAATTCCCAATCACATTCATACTGCTGCTGGCTGCTTCTTAATATTCTTTGTCTGAAGAACCCATCAAAGCTAAGCATCTTTTTTTTTTTTACTACTTAATTCTCTCATGAAAGATCCATTAATGAGGTGTTGTCACCTTTCCCTTCACTGTTGGGTTTTGTTGTGGATTCTTGTTATTTCTCAATTATTACACTTGTTTACAAGAGTTCATAGAACTAGGACTCATGTGTGTAGAATTTGCTTGCATTGTTCATAGTTGGAAGCAAGCTCTCCTACTCACTCAATTCACATTCATTTTGCACCAAATATAGTCGGTTGGTCTTGAGTACACGCATGCAGAAATAATGCTGGTGAAATTTTGGCCAATTAGGGAGCATTCGCTCTTTGTCCTTTCTGTTATTTGATTTGAATGTGCTCAAAATTTGCTCAATTGATTTTTGTTTTCCCCCATTTTGGCCCACCAATTGTATCGAAAAACAACCATACTAGTTTTGTTCTCGGCATCAATCTCATTTGTGAGCTCTCCCTTCTTTGCAAATTCACACATTTTGTATGAAAGATTGATTCTATACTTGGACGGTGACTTGTGGTTGCTAAGGCATTTTCTCTTCCTTTGTCGTTTATCTTGTCACCCTTGTTGATACTATTATATTTGGGGTTGAGGGACTTGAGCAAGGAAAAGAGAAAAGATAAAGAAAGAGAGGTCTCATAACTCACAAATGCATTTCTCGACAGGGCCTTCGGAGCACCATTACCAACCGGGAATGACTGCTAACACCAGCATTCCGAGCTACTGGTTGAACTGGAGGTTCTTTCTATGTGCGACATGGATATTGGTTTCCATGGTCGTAGCATTCGTTCTCATATGGAAGTATAATGGTCCTGGCTCGCGCAGAGAAGAGGGAGAAGAAACCCCCGAGAATGCTCTTTACGATGATGAGTCGTGGATGCCTTGCCTGAAAATAATCCATCCTGCTTGGCTGCTTGGGTTTCGAGTGGTGTCATTCTTTTTGCTTCTGGCTTTGCTCATCACCAATGTGGCTATTGATGGTGCTAGCATATTCTATTTCTACACTCAGTATGCCCATTCTACTCCTCGCTTACGTCAACTTTACTTCTTGACAGTCAATTCTGTAGATATGCATTGCCTCGATGATTATGCAGTAATAAGCTTATTATCTAACTTTGCTTTAACTTGTGTACTGTTATTGGATTGCGTGTTTTTCTGATGTAACTTAATTCTTTTTTTTTTCCCCTTTTCAATAATTTTTTTATGAATAAGGTTAAGCCTTATCCTAGTGCACATTAGACCATCTGCGTTCATTTTTTTTTTCTTCCTATAAAAATGTTTTTTTTTTTAAATTTTATTAGTAGTGTTCTCTTCTGTTCCTAAAGTTTGAATTAGACAACTCGAGAGGTGTCTCATGATAAAAGGAAATTTTCATGTAAAGTTAGCTCAGATAATGAACCAGATAATTTATTAAGTTAATTTACTTGTTCAATTTTTCTTTATTTTTTCCTTCTCAAACAGTAATGTTGTGCAAAACCGATCATGTACAATTTTAGGATAAATGTTTTTTTTCTTTTTTAAAATAAGGACAGCCAAATAGTTATCCTGTTTTTCTATTCATTGAGAAATGAAAGAAACATGTCCTTTTAATGTTGTATTGTCATCCAGATCTAAGAGAAAGCTAGATTATCTAAAGAGAAAAAACAAAAATTTTATACTTTATTAATTCGTATATTTTAGATAGAAACATCATCTTCCTGTTTCTCTCTCTAGTTGTTTCAAAGTCAGCATCTTTTGCAAGAACTGATTTTTTTTTTGTCGTCGTATTTTGTTGTTTGGCAGGTGGACTTTTGTGCTGGTCACCATTTATTTTGGGGTATGTCCTTCTGATAACCATATATATGTTAAAGAGTTAATATTGCGTATGTGCACGTGCATACATTTCCTCTGTTTGTGCACATATTATTGTTTCTAAATCTTCTTTTGTAATATACAAGCTTGGTATGTGCTAGCTATTTACGCAATGAACCATATCTTTCAGCTCGGTTCT
Source organism: Dracaena cambodiana (assembly GCA_036321105.1). Taxonomy (NCBI): domain Eukaryota; kingdom Viridiplantae; phylum Streptophyta; class Magnoliopsida; order Asparagales; family Asparagaceae; genus Dracaena; species Dracaena cambodiana. The sequence goes on along the minus strand of JAYEPQ010000006.1, from coordinate 4,855,371 downwards.
TTGCTGTCAATTTATGGCTGCCATCGGTATCTCAGTAAAGAGGGTGGTGATAGGATTGGTCGAGCAAGGCTAGATTCAGAGCAGGGCATATATGCAGCTCCGATAAGTGAAAGGAATGAAAATGCACGCCAGACAATCAAAAACTATGTGTTTCAAGACCAACAGAGTAGTCGAAAGCCCGCTGGATGTTGGGGTCATGTGTTCCAAATCATCTATCAGGTTTTTATCTAATCTTACTGATACAAGTTCAATTGATAGTAAGGTAATGGTTATGTTTGTGACCATTCATATTAAGCACCATGTTCTGTTATGTCTCATACAAAAACAGTAAACAAAGGAGCATGTTTATGTCGGTGTAACTCTTGTTAGAGACCAAGTTATTCTGGATAGAGGATGAGATAGTGTTGGTGCATTCTTCGCCTCTTTCTTTTTTCAATAAGAGAGGAGGGAGAGAGAATTGGGATTTCACTGAATTTTATTATTTAAAAGGATAGGGAATCAATTTAATTTGCTTAAAACCAAAAGAAGTTATGAGATTGTACATGAGACTGTACACGTACCTTATTTGCTATTGGGCTTCATCTTGTCCCTTGGAATTAGAAAACTTGTATACCAAATCTATTAGTCTTCCCTTCTCCTAAATAAGAATCTAGGATATTTACCGTTAGGTTCCATGAGCATAAGCTGCATAAACACTAAGGTAAGTTTTTAGTCTATATATACTTGCTGTCCTTGTATATTGCAAGCTCTCTTTTTTATCCAAACTTCCTTTACCATGATTTTAGAGCCAACTTTGAAGGCTAATGTCAAGTTGATTGTTGTAACAAACTTTGAACTCTATTTCTCATTGGCAAGGGCGGACCCAGGCTCCACATTCCCCCCTCCCCCAACAAAAACAAATTTTTTTTAACCTAGTATCATTTAAATGTCAAAAACTTTTCAAGGCCATGCCCCTTATATCTTCAATTTTATAACTCCTCCCCCTAAATTTTTAGTTTTCTCTTATGAAAATCGTGATTACGAGAGATGAATAACTCGATTATTATCTATAAATGATATCTTGTTTTCTTAGGCTAAATAAAGTATTTTTTATTTTATTAAACTCCAAAATCAATAATAAAATGATAGTCTGAAAATGATGTTTGCATTATAATATCTTAAATTTGCATAGAAATTATTAAATAGAAAGATGAGTTATAGAACAAGTTAGTATTGTTATGTCATAAATTTATATAATTTATATAGGAGTTAAAGAATTGAAACATTATCAATTATTTGGGTAAGGGGTCCCATACCTTCATTAGTGGTGCCTGCACCTCCGATGAGCTGTCAGAGCAGCTCAACCAACGAATAACTCCGCTCCCTAGTTCGGGTGCCTGGTCTGCCTCTGCTCCTTGGAGCTTTGGTTGGTTAACCAACTATACTCTTATTGGGAAATGCATAGATGATGATCACAAAGAATGACGAAAGAAATATTTTATAACTGGATGCTTCGACTATAAAAGCAAGAGCGGTTAGGTAGTGAGATAAAATGTAAGATTAAGAAATGTGGAAACTGAGAAACGGATACAACAAGGCACGAAGAGAACAAAGGAGACAATCCTCAAAAGTAAGGTTTATTGACATGATTGACATGTCAACATGCAGACATAAACATAGGCGTCACAATGGAACACCTGTGCTTAGGAGAGCATCGGGCATGATTTATCAAAAAATCATTATCATCTATAATTTTTCCCATCAAGATGAGAACGGCTAGTAAGCAAGGCTCCAGCTAGGATTTGACAAAGATCTACAACTGATTGTCAGTGTGATGCCAATCCTTCATAATTAGTTCTAATTTCTTACAAAGAAAAGTATGCACAAGAGAGGGCATTTGTCATAATCCAAAAAACACAGGTTAGCATCCTACAAATCTTCCTAGAATTGGAAAGATATATGAAAGGAAGAGAAAGGATGATAAATTTGCTAGAATAAAGTACATTCAACTTCGAGCCACACGAAAAAATACGAGTCAAACAGAATATATGTCCCTATGGTTTATCAACTATAGAGGGGCAAAAAGTACTTAAATGATTAACACCTATGTATTTGACATCTTAAACTAAAGAAAGAATCTGAAATTTCTACCAAACCAAGCCCATAGTGCTCCCAAGCATGTCCTAGGGGTAGGGATGGTAATGGACGTGTCTATAAGACAATTTTTGGCCTGTTCTATATAAAATTTTGATTTAGAAAAATAATTTTTTTATTTTTATTTCAAAATTTTGTATAAAGCGGGCCAAAAATTGACCCATGGATGCGTCCATTACCATCCCTACCTAGAGTGTTAAAGTTGTTCTAAAGTAGTGTCCATATATTAATGCATCCTTTTGTGTTTATTAGCTTAAACTCGAGATGGCTTTGGCATGCCTAACACACAACTTAGAATCTTTTGAAACCACATGATTTTGGGACACTTCTTTTAAAGTTAAATAATGGTAAAAATACCCCCATGCCAATGTTCCATTAATGAAACTTACTATGCACATTTTCTTAGCTCTTTAAAAAAATGGCCACCATTGGTTTATCTGATATACAACAAGCATATGTCATGCTAGTGTCAGTATCCAACATGTGATGGACATGGAAACAGGACTCTCTATGAAATGTCCATGCTTCTTAATTTCTAGATGATTGGATGATTCATCGGCAAAATCATATGACAAATATAGTAAGGTGGTATGTTAGTTGCACAGCTCAATCTATGGGATATCTGATAAAAATTTGGGTACACTAGCCCTTTCTCTCAAAAATACTTAGGGTTATTTAAGTCCTTGCTTGAAGAATTTTGTAGAATTATTGGTTCTTAAATTTGCATGTTGGACTTTTCAAAGTTTCTAATGGTTTGGTTGATGTTTGAAGGCTGGTAAGGTTTGGAAAAAAATTGGATGTAAAGACTTGAGTAGCTTTACAGATATTTGCATTATATTCATAAGCAACTCAAATGGATTCCATGGATATACATATTAAGTTTGTTTATAAATGTGCTGATAAAGAGTGTCGAATGTCAGACGAGGAACTTAAAGGCTTTAGTAAAGGAGGCCCAAGAGAAATCCTAGCCGTCTTTAGAAGGATTTTTTTAAATGCAAATACAAGCAAAATCTTTGATGAAAAATGTTTTTGTGTATTAACGGACACTCGTCTATAGAATAAGCATCCAGATAACATAAAGCAAATTAATAGAAACACTAGAAATTGGAAGTCTTACCATTTTCACGAGCTCAATTAAACAATTTGCATGTCATTCGATTTTCTGGCATTACAATCATGCTTCATATGGATACATGCATGCCTACGGCCCCTCTGATTTCACCTATTTGTTTCTGTCGACAGACAAATGCAGGTGCTGTCATGCTTACTGATTGTGTGTTCTGGTTTATTATCTTCCCTTTCCTTGCCGCCAAGGACTATGATATAAATATTGTAAGTATTCAGTCTTTGTAGAATCCAATATCTTTGGACATTTGTTTCTCTGGAAACTTCCAATTAAATAGCATTTTTATCCTCACGAAAATTCCCCTCCTTTCCATTTTCTTAAAAAATAAAAAATAAAAATCCAGATGAAGAATCCCGATAAAACCCATCTGCAGATACTATCATGCATTTTACCCATTTTCAGGATAGGAATTTTAGCTGGGGTTTCGATATATTTGCTTGTAATCTCATCCAGAAAGTGTAGCTTACAAGCTGCTCTTCATACAGCAGCAGTATTATGTCACTTTTGATCGTGCGCTGATATAACATATGTACATTTTGCAGATATTGATTGGTACGCACTCGGTGAATGCCATCGTCCTCCTTGGGGACACCGCTCTGAATAGCTTGGTAAATGTTTTCTTCTTCTGTAAGAACAACGGTTCAAATTGTCGTTAGAAGATTATTGATTACCTTTTCGTCATCAATAATAATATTCTTCTGTGTGTTGCTATTTGTAGCGGTTCCCCTGGTTTCGGATCTCATACTTCCTTCTATGGACTTCAGCATTTGTCATTTTCCAATGGCTTGTTCATGTTTTTGTCTCAATTTGGTAATGAGCTTCATACATCTTTTTTCAATTCCGAGCTCCCATTATATTCCTTATCTAACGGATAACAAAAAATTTCATTGCAGGTGGCCCTATCCATTTCTTGATTTGTCGTCGCCACAAGCCCCGCTATGGTATTCTCTTCTTCCAAATAATACATTTTTTTTTCTTTTCATCTCTTATAATCTTTGCTATACATGCAATTACAAATTGAATAGGTCTTCTACTCCTCAAGATTAAGTTTACAGGAGCAAAATAATGAAATTATCTGACACCTGCATCATTAATGTTTGTGCTTTACTAGCTGCACCTTGGTTAATTGTTTTGATATCATTTTGATTTGCAACCAATCTCTATAAAGATTAAGTTGAAGATAAAAAGGCCGTAATTGAGTTAAAAACATATAATCCTATGATATATGTGACGCTTTACCAAACCAAAATATTTGCCTGTGCCTAAGACAGGACACCAGTGTCCCCAAGTCTTAAATTTCCAGATATGTTTAATGTGATTCACATAAAAAATATGGGGTTTTTACATATCTGTCCCTTACATCTTTAAAAATTAGAATTTAGTCCCCCAAATCTTCATATTTATAATTTAGTCCCCCAAATCCTTTAAGTTACCGCAATTTAGTCCCCAGCCATATTTTTGGCCCGAAATTTCCATTATACCCCTGAGTTAATTCACTTTAGTTATCTCTTTACTCATCCTCCTCTCTTCCTCTTTTTATTGGGTTCTTCTCTCTATTCTTCTCCTCTTTCTCTTCCCTCCCAGTTAATTTCTAAAATGAAGTAACTCTGAAGAACCCAATAAGAAGAGGGAAGAGAGAGAGGAGAAGAATTGAGAGGAGAACCCAATAAGAAGATGAAGAGGTGAGAAAAAGGGAAGGGAGACTAAAGTGAAGTAATTCAGGGTATAATGGAAAATTCGGCCCAAAAATATGGCTGGGGGACTAAATTATGGTAACTTAAAAAGATTTGGGGGACTAAATTATAAATATGAAGATTTGGGGGACTAAATTCTAATTTTTTAAAGATTTAAGGGATAGATATGTAAAAATCCCAAAAAATATTTACATGATGAAATTATGTTATGCCACCCTTTAGACCGGAACTGAATTCTTTGTTGATCATTTTACTATTTTAGCTTTTTTGCGTAACAACTCATTGCGTATAAATGAACTTAAATATGCATATATATATATATATATATATATATATATATATATATATATATATATATATATATGGGATTACTGTAGGTGAGCTGCTAGCTCAAGAAAAGTTACGTGAGCTAGCGGCAAAACTATAATGATCAATAATTTTTCTTCAATTTTTTTAACAATTACTATCTCTACTTCCTTAACTTCTTTCGGATTAAATTTCATAATTACTATTCTCCTCTCTCTCTCTCTCTCTCTCTCTCTCTATATATATATATATATATATATATATATGAGAAAAATGGAAATGAGTTGACAGCTCATGCAAATTACCTGAGCTGCAGTTCATTATCACTATCTCTAATAATTTTTTTAAAAAAGTTTCTTTTGGATTATGATCTCGACCCCCTAGGGTTCACTCATACCCAACTTCTTCGATTTTAGTTTTGATTTGGTCCTCCATCAATCTAACTCAAAATTAATGGTTTTCAATGAATAAAACATTTTGTATGCACTTGATTAAGGGGTAAATGAAATTCAAAATTTATGAAATTTAATCCGAAATAAGTTAAAGGGGTAGAGATAGTGATTGTTAAAAAAATTGAAGAAAAATCATCGGATCATTACAGTTTTGCCGCTAGCTCACATAACTTTTCCTGAGCTGGCAGCTCACTTACAGTAATCCATATATATATATATATATATATATATATATATATATATATATATATATATATGAGTAAACAGGAAATTCACTGGCAGTTGCCCAATAAAATAATTATAAGTGGTGCCACTCAACATAACAAATAAAAGAGAATTTTTACAAAAAAAAAAAACCCAGATGTGGGAAAGAACCAGATCAAATCTAAATCAAAGAGAGAGAGAAAGTAGTTATGAGGGGAGAGAAAAGATTTGTCTTTCTCACATATGTGGTTTTTTCGTAAAAATCATCTTTTATTTGTTATAATGAGTGACACTACATGTAATTATTTTATTGGGCCAGCTAAGCACTAGTGAAGAAATTCCCTTCACCGCCAGTGAATTTTCCCTTTTCACACACACACAAATATATATATATATATATATATATATATATATATATATATATATATATATATATATATATATATATATATATATTTGTGTCCTTATGACTAGATACTAGAGGGATGTCGTGTCCGACACCCGTACTCGTGTTGGAGCATGACCCTACTGTTTGTGTATACAAATCATAGATTCAATTCAAACCCTCATATAACTTTTTAGAGCTAAATTTAATGGTTTTTGAGATTTTGTCTGCATAATACACTCCACGAAAATTTCGACATATCAAGGATACTTTTGCAGATCTTTTGCTTTGTTTCTTACGTGAAGGTTTCTGTTTTCTGCAGGTATTTGTTGGTGACATTGATGCACATCCCTTGCTATTGGATTTTCAGGCTGATCGTAAAGACAAAACACAACCTCTTGTTGAAATGGTTTCCTCAATCTTACCTCTGCACACATTCCGAACAATGAAGATGCAGGAAACGCTAATTGCTATTTTCCGACAAGAGGAGTATACATGTACAGATTCAGATAGGGAATAAATCATACGTATACACGATTAGATACAAAGTTGTGAGTTTTGTTCCGGCAGATAATAATTTACTGTTTGGTAATAGGTAGCATACTTGTTATATGAACAAAATATTCTTCTCCAGTTTCTGAATGATGAGCTTACGCATGCTGTAAATTACAGCATCTTTGTGAAATCTTTAACCTTTTGAAACAGTCTACTGCGTGCATATGACCATCTGAATTACCAAGAATTGTGTGTTATATGTGTTACTCAAACGTTAAGACTAAAGGAAAAATTTTATAGGATTGTTATTAGTTCAGATTTATTATATGATATGGAATGTTGAGCTATAAAGAAACGTCATTCACAGAGATTAAGTGTAACAGAGATGCGCATGCTCTACTGGATATGCGGCAACATTAAGAGATAGAAAGTGAAAAATAAAGATATTCGTGCTAAAATAGGTGTAGCTCCCATCAATGAGAAGATGCGATAAAATTGATTACGATGGTTTGGTCATGTGCAACGTAGGCCTGTAAATGCACAATTTCGATAAGGGGAGTTTATCAATGTAGAATAAATTAAAAAACGAAGGGAATAACGAAGAAAATATGAATAAAGTTGATACGAAAATATATGAATTTTAGAGGTTTAAATGAGGAGATATTACTTGATAGAAATGAATGGAGAAGGACTATCAAAGTGATCGATCCGGTGTGATTCTTTTTTTGGTTCGTGTAGCCTACCCCAAATACTTGGAATAAAAAGCTTAGTTGTTGTTGTTGTTGTTATGTGTTACTCAAGCGTGTGCCAGAATGCCATGTGCATTACGCATCATTTTACCACTACATATCAGATGAATCGCACATACTTAAAGTCACAAATGTCTCAAAAGTTGGTTACTCCACTGTAAATGGATGATTTAACGGGATAAAATAAATTTACCTATTATTACAATATAATTATCAAAAATTGAAAACTATCCCCAACTTCATTGGAAGGATCTCCATCTTTTAGCTACCCAAACGATAATAAGGATCAAAAACTAGCAAAACGTTTGCTAGATATGGATTCTCTCGTATGGCAAGAAATAGGGGCTGGTCCTATTGCGATACGACTTATTGTGCGGAAGAGCAAGTAGTAACACAAATAGAAAACTAGGGTTTATTGAGATTAAAGAAGATAAATCGATAAAATACTGAAAGTTTAGAGAGAGAATACATCAAGCCGAGAACACTAAGGATTAATATGGTTTAGATCAAGTTCTATGTCCGTGGGCTGAATCAAATTTCACTATTGATGTTCTTTGTAAGTTACAAATTTTAAAATTTCTCAAAATTACAAATTGATTTCTTAAGAAGAAAACGGCTACTAAACTCTCTAAGAGTTTACAAAAGAGGGTTCTTTAAAATCTATGCAAACGAGGCCTTCCCATTACCAAAACCCTATCAAAATCTTATGCAAAAGAAACCTATTGGATACAAATCTTGTAAATTACTTTCGTTTTACTCCTCTTCTCTCAATGTAAATTCTCATGCGCAAATCTAATCCTTTTTATTTTCCCCAAATCTATTCTCAAACTCTGATCTAAATACTATGCTCTTAATCCTTATTGGAAGATAGAAGTGTGGATGGGATTATGAAAAGTTTTGAATACAATAATAAATACAAGAAATCAACTCATCTCAATGGAAAGTTTCGCCCTATCTGGAGGTAGGAAGTATAGTTTTTATTCAAGATTTTTAATGTAATTTTTAAGATAAATCTTGGAACTTCATTCTGGTTTTAGTACCCAAACGATTCAAAACATTGTTTAGGTTTTAGAAACAGGACAAATCAAAAAGTCATTTGGGTAGTATTCATAATTTATTTTATTTTTACACAATATTATGTTATGATTCAATATTTAATGTAATAAAATTAGATTTAGACTATTTTGGTGTGGATACTATTAACTAGGATTTAAGAATAGTCAACCCAAAATAAAAATTTATTCTGGTAGATATGATTTATCATTCATAAACTGTTTATAAACAAAGTTTCAGAAGAAACTAATTTTATTTACCAATGTACAAATCACTCGAAAATTAGTGAATTTTAAGTTCGTTTTGTTTACACTTGATTCATAACTAAATAAAATCCAAATTTCATAAAATTTTATTTACAAATAATTTATAAAGTGTAGGTTGCATCTATCAGAATAGTTTTTTATTTTGCATCCATGGGTTCACTATTCTTAGATCATGATTAAAAATATTCACACTCAAATACTGTTTATACTAGCCTAGCCTAACTCTAAACTATTGAGTATGCATTTTATTCATTACACACACATATACACACACACTGTAGGTGAGCTGTCCAGAAAAAATTAATGAGCTAGCGGTAAAAATATATTGATCCAATAAATTTTCTTCAAATTTTTTTCTAGAATTAGTATTTTTACCTCCTTAACTTCTTTCATATCAAATTTCATAAATTTTGGAGTTCATTTATCCTTTCATCAAGTGGATACAAAATGTTTTATTCATTGAAAACCGTTAATTTTTTTGTCAATTTGATAAAAGACCAAATCAAAAACTAAAACCCAAGAAATTGGGTATGAGTGAACCCTAGGAGATAGGGATCATAATACACAAGAAATTGTTTTTTTTTTTTTTAAATTATTTGAGATAGTGAAAATAAACTGCATCTCAGGTAACTTGTGTGAGTTGTCAGCTCATTTCTATTACTCTCTCTCTCTCTCTCTCTCTCTCTCTCTATATATATATATATATATATATATATATATATATATATATATATATATATATGGGATAACTGCAGGTGAGCCGCCAACTCAGAAAAAGTTACGTGAGTTAATGACAAAATTATAATGATCTAATGATTTTTCTTTACAATTACTATTTCTACCTTCTTAACATCTTTCAGATTAAATTTTATAAATTTTGGAGTTCATTTACTATTTCATCAAGTGCATACAAAATATTGTATTCATTGAAACCATTAATTTTATGTTAATTTGATGGAGGAGTAAATCAAAACTAAAACCAAGAAATTGGATATGAGTGAACCCTAAGAGGTAGAGATCATAATCCAAAAGAAATTTAAAAAAATTATTGGAGATAGTGGAAATAAACTGTAGTTTAGGTAACTTACGTGCGATATTAGCTCATTTCCATCCCTCTCTTTCTCTCTCTCTCTCTCTCTCTCTCTCTCTCTCTATATATATATATATATATATAATCGTATATTAGCAATCAGCTCAAGTAAGTTACGTGAGTCAGCACGAAAAAGGATTAGTCCCATAATTTTTTTAAAATTTTTTTAGAATCATAATCTCTACCTATTTTAGCTTATTCAGGATCAAATATCATGGGTTTTAAAGTTTATTTACCTCTCCATCAAATGGATACAAAATATTGTATTTAGTGAAAACCATTAATTTTGTAATTAAAATCCAATAAATAATGTATGAGTGAACCCTAAAATGTAGAGATTATAATCCAAAAGAAAACTTTTTATATGTGTGTGTATTGGAAATTAGTTGTTATCTCACGCAAGTTACTGAGTTGCTATTTATTCCCACTATCTTTGATTTTTTTTAAAAATTTCTTTCAAATTATGATCTCGACACCCTGGGATTCACTCATACCCAATTTATTGATTTTAGTTGTGATTTGATCTTCTATCAAGTAGATACAAAATTAATGATTTTCAGTGAATAGAACATTTTGTATGCACTTGATGTAGGGCAAATAAATTTCAAAATCCATAGAATGAAACTAAAGAGATAGAAATCATGATTCTAAAATAATTTGAAAAAAAAATAGGATGATTACATTTTTGCACTGACTCAAGAAACTTACCTGAGCTATATATATATATATATATATATATATATATATATATATATATATATATATATATATATATATATATATTACTGTAGGCGAGCTTCCAGCTTAGAAAAAGTTACATGAGCTAACGATAAAAATATATAGCCTAAAGATTTTTTTTCAAATATTATCTAGAATTAGTATCTCTACATCTTTAATTTCTTTCCGATCAAATTTCATAAATTTTAGAGTTTAGTTATCCTTTCATCAATGTATACAAAATATTTTATTCATTAAAAACCGTTAACTTTGTGTAAATTTAATAGAGGGCCAAATCAAATTTAAAACCAAAGAAATTGGGTATGAGTAAACCCTAAAATGTCGATATCATAATCCAAAAGAAAATATTTTAAAAAAAATTATTGGAGATGGTGGAAATGAACTGCAGTTTAGTTAACTTGCATGAGCTGTCAGATCATTTCCTTTTTCTCATACACACACACAAAGTTGTGATTCTTGGATTTTTATTCGATAAGAATATCTCTAGCTCATGATTCATAATATGAAAAATTGAATCCAATCAAAATCTAATTATATTACCAAAACAGAGTCCAAGAAGAGATTATTAAAGAAAGAGTAAACCTTTTGACCAATATTCTATGTAATGCTAACATATGATGGCTCTATTCTTGTAGGATTCAAAACTTAACAATAAAAAAATTGTATATGTTTTTTTTTATTTGTAATATATATATATATAGAGAGAGAGGATAATGGAAATAAACTGACAGATCATACAAGTTATCTGAGCTGCAGTTTATTTCCACTATCTCCAATGATTTTTTTTCTTAAAATTTTCTTATGGATTATGATCTCGACCCCCTAGGATTCACTCATACCTAATTTCTTGGGTTTTAGTTTTGATTTGGTCCTCTATCAAGTTGATGCAAAATTAACGGTTCTCACTAAATAAAACATTTTGTATCCATTTGATGAAAGAATAAATGAAATCCAAAATTTATAAAATTTGATCTGAAATAAGTTAAGAATGTAGATATACTAATTCTAGATAAAATTTGAAGAAAATTCATTGGATTAGTATATTTTTGCTTCTAGCTCATGTAACATTTCCTGAGCTGGCGACTCACCTACAGTAATCATATATATATATATATATATATATATATATATATATATATATATATATATATATATATATATGAAAAAAATGGAAATGAACTGATAGCTCACACAATTTACCTGAGTTGCAGTTCATTTCCACTATCTCTAATAATCTTTTTTAAAAAATTTCTTTTGGATTATAATCTCGACCCTTTAGGGTTCACTCATACTCAATTTTCTTAGATTTTAGTTTTGATTTAGTACTCCATCTAGTTAACACAAAATTAACGGTTTTCAATGAATAAAATATTTTGTATGCACTTGATGAAAGGGTAAATGAATTCTAAAATTTATGAAATTTAATCTGAAAGAAGTTAAGTAGGTGTAGATAACAATTGTTAAAAAAAATTGAAAAAAATCATTGGATCATTGTAGTTTTGCTGCTAGCTCACGTAACTTTTCCTGAGCTAGCGGCTCACCTACAGTTAATATATATATATATATATATATATATATATATATATATATATATATATATATATATATATATATATATATATATATATATATATATATATATATATATATATATATATATATATATATATATATATATATCCCACGGTCATGCTTTTTTAGAATTTTTATTCGATTAAAATATTCCCGTTCTTGGTTCACAATATGAAAAATTGAGTTCAATTATGATAGTATATATATTATTGCCAAAGTGGAATTCGAGAAAATAAAAAGATTATTGAATAAAGAGCAAACCTTTTGCTCCTTAAACTCCTCTCTTTTTATAATAGCTCAAAGGTGAACTAAAGCAATGTGGATGCCCTTTTTATTTAGAGAATCAACAAATCTCTGTGCATAGAAATGTTGCACGTTGAAGGTGATGCATGGAGTGTATAATCATCCAACCATAGAATACCTTCAGGGGTCACATATATGTAGGGAGATTTTCGGCAAGCGAGATTTCTGTTCTACATAAAATGTCTAATTATCGAGTACAATCTAAAAATATTTTGACATCACTAGACCAAAAGTATCCCAAGAATGCTCTATCCTAAAAACAATATCAACATCCTAAATATACGGTTATTGAGCAAGGTGGGAGATCACATCTACAATATCTCCTTTGAAATGTATCTGAATACAAGTATATCAAGTGGTGAAGGAGCTATCAACATAATGATTCTATGTCGGGCCTCTTCTGGGCTCATCCCATAGATATAGATTCTTTTTACATACATTTTCAGGTGTTATTATTATGAATTGCACAAATAAGACATACATGTATAACTATCCTTTTTTCTTTTTACCATTTTTGACAAGTCTTTCCTCTTCTTCAACATTATCATCAACCAAAGAGGAAAGAATTGGAGGAGGGGTGTGTGTGAGGATGGGAGGTGAGGGAATTAGGAGGGAAAGTTGATGGGTGGCTTAAGAACAAAATATAGAATTTCAAAAAGAAGGTTAATTACATTCAGTTTCCCTATAATATGGAGGATGTATAACTTATCAGCTCTAAAGTTTAAATCTCTCATTTAGACTCCCGAGATCGTTAGTTGAGTTAGTCAATAATTAGATATTCTCACCATGTTTTAAGAATTAGTGCACCTTATTCTTTAATTTCAATTTTGCTATTTTCTTTATCATTAAGAATCTAACCCACTATTAAGGTTCTCAACCCACCTAAATCAGTTCTTAGGTCTTGAATCTCCTCCCTCATGTCCCTCCCTCCCTCCCTCTCTCTCTATATCTCTCTCAACTCCTTTTTTCTGTGCTTAAAAAGAGATTGCTACATGGCCTCTTCGATGGTAAATTTGTCTTTTAACCATCCTCTAAACGACTGTCAAAAATTTAAATGAGAGTTTTAAATTTTAGCGTGATAAGTTATTTATCCTGTAATAAGTGTAATTAATAAAAAATTTATGCTCATGAATAATTGGGCGCCCATAGCAATTTGGTGGTGCACTCCTATTTAAAGGAGCGGGTTTCGGGTAGCGGGTCCCGGTTTGGATGCCCACAAAGGAATGTCTGTTCCCTGTTCCCACGGCCCCTCTCCTTCCTCTCTCGAGTACGCTGATCTGGAGGGACCGGGAATTATTAGGGTTTTAGGCTGATAAAATCTTGCAGCTTTTGCTGCCTGCTGTCGTTGTCTTGCCCTTTGTCTCCGATCATCGATCATCGATCTTCGATCATGACAAGCACTGAGAAAGCACCAGGTGAAGCGGCCGCGATTTCAACGGTGCGGATCTCCCTGCTCGCTTCGAACTCTATTTAATTTTGTGGTGTTAGCTCTAAATTCTATTTGGTTCTCGATTCTTGCACTTGTTACAATCAAATCCAATTCAGTTACTATTGCAACCGAGTTTATGAGCTAGATCAAGTTTCGAGTATGTACATCTCAGCAATCAACAAGCAGAAATAGAATTTTTCATTTTATCTCACTGTAATTTCTTACCATTTCTTAAAATATAATCTTGTTGAATACATTTCTAATTTCAAATTTCGTGGCGATGATCTAAACTCAGGAAGCGCCAAGCCCAAAAATGGCTGGAACGGTGAATTGGGGCACAGCGACACTGGTCGGGGTGTTTGCTGGCTTGCTCTATGGAGGAAGCAAGGAGGCCTCTGCATCTGTTGTAAGTTCACTTATATCTCTTCTTCACCTCTGGACAGAGATCAAATAAAATCAAGATTGGATTTGATTAGATTAATTATTTAGTTAGATTTTAAAAGATTTGTTATTATCTTATTGCATTAGGATTTTCTATATATTGATTGTAAAATTCTAATTTTATTTAGATAGAGAGAGATTATGAATTGAAAATTGGGAGTACATAATTTGTCTCTTTCCAGTAATTTATGAGAGAGTAAGCGTATGATTCGCCTGAATGTGAGATCCAAATTCTCTAATTTATTCCAAAATCCTTTTTTTCCCCCAAATTCTCCACTACAAACTTTAAATCCCTTTCATCCTGCATCAAATTGGTATCAGAACTCAAGATTCCACCTCTTTAGATATCAAATCCCAAATCCTCCTCCTTCCCATTTTTAGTTATTTTTTGTTTTAGATTTGACAAAAGAAAAGAGTTAAAAAAAATCAGAGAAGAAAAAGAAGTGAGAAAAAAGAAGAAGAAGAAACATAACAGAGACAAAAAAAAAACCCAGAGAGAAGAGAAACAATTGAAAGAAAGAAAGAGAGAAAAAAAACTGCCCCCCACTCTTCCTCTCTGATCAGCCCCACCTTCTCTCCAATTCCCTTTCCCCTTCCTTTTCCAATCAGCCGAGCCTAGCCCAAACTTGAAGGAGAAAAAAAGAACCGAAAAAAAAAAGAAAAAAGAAAAAAGAAAAAAACTGCACCCCCTTTCTTTCTCCCCCACAATAGCAACAACCAATGTTGAAAATAATGCGCTATGAAACCCGTTATATTGCGTTACGTTACCTAATAGAACTCCAGCGCTACGTAACAACTGAAAATAACTCAGTGTACCGTAACAGTACATTTTTTTATGTTATTTTACGTTATATTACGTAATGTTACGTTAAATTACGTTATTTATTAGTATTTTTTTAGTAATATCTATATTTTTGTTGCTTATTATTTTGATTATTAACAAATTACTGAAATTTTATTACTTGATTTGGTTTGTTTGATTGCTTATAGAATTACTAACTTGCTAATTAGCGATTGTTTCCTTATTTGCTTGTTGTAATTCATATCTGGTTGCTGAAATATCATACTTGTTGATTCTATTGAATTTTTAACTGAATTGAAATCAATAATTACAAATAAGATAAATTGAATATTTGAAAATATAAATTATAATAATGATAATAATTAGAATTGAAATAAAAAATTGTAATCTTGTTTTTTTTATTTATATGACAACTGGAATTACGGTTGCGACTTAATATAATTTATGAAGATAAATGTGAAAATTATTGTAAATTTTAATATAAAATTAGAATAGATTATGTATTATTATATATTCTTTTTAGAATTTTTTTATTTATTTTTCAATTTATAAAGATTATTTTATATAGTTTTATATTTATTTTATTAAATAAATAGGAAATTGCGTAACTTACGTTATGTGTTACGTTATATACGACATAACCTAACAAAGACAAAACATTACGTTGCCGTTATCGCTATTTTAAACATTGGCAACAACATCCCCGCTTTCACCCCCACAACAGTAGTAAGTCTTGCCGCCCCTAGTCCCATTGCTGGACTTCCTTTTGTTGAATACACTGTCTTCAATGAAAACGTATTTGCCACATCACACCTCCACAACCAACTACCTCAACTCCTCCAAGAGCGAGTCCATCTCACAAATCTGCCTCGCCACAACTCGAATTCCACCCCTCCTCTCTTCCCGACGAGCCCAACTTCAGCAAACTCCCCGACCACCTTCGCCTCCACCTAACTTAGCAACTCCGGCAAGCCCAAACAACCTTTTTATCTCGACAACCACCTTCGCTCTCTGCCCTCATCAGAGAAGATCTTCATCGACAGTACCCTCTCTCATCAGTGAGAGAAACGCCAACCTTTGATCATCTACTCCTCCAGCTCCTTCATTGGAGCTGATTTGCAGTCGCTGGAACCCTCGACATCCATCCAATGTCAATTCCTCCCCAAGAGCTCTCCGCTCCAGCAGCCGCGTCGCCTTCGAAAACTATCGATCCACCTTCTCCCGATCCTGACCCACTCTACGAGACCTTGCCGTCATCATCTTCCCCCTCACCATCGCCCTACCAGCAAGTCGCGTCGAAGCAATCGACTCCCCTTCCACTCATCGTGAAAGCAACTGGGTCCTTTCAAAGTGTAGATCCGACCCACAATACTTGGGTCTACTCAATTTTGGGGTTTCAGTGAACTCAACAACCCAATCCAACCTGACAGCATTTTGACAAAGTCGTTAAGAGTTTTTGGGTGTTTTGAAGCCTTTTTGAAGTCCTAGTCACATTATATTCGAGGTATAATTGAGACATTCCAATTCTTTGGTATTTTCAGAACTTGTGAAAATTTTGAAGTTATGGGATTCATATTTTGTGGTAAATACATCAACACTAATGCTCATTTCAAACAAGTAGAGTGTGTTATATACAATGCAGTCCTATATTTTCATGGTTATAATGACCCTATTGGTAATGAAAATTGGGAGAGCCATTAGGAGTAATATTTTTGTTACTTTTTTTTTTAATTTCAGAGCAGGAATACAATTATGCTAAATTGAAATTGGTTGGAGAAACTTCTGATTGATATCTCAACAATTATAAATCTCGTTCAACTTGGAATTTACTGCAGTTTCATTTTCGTGCACGGAATGCTCCACATCTTATTTTTAAACAATGTTCAAAGTATAAAGGATATGGAAACTCGGTTCCTTCCATGAAATGTTCGGCTTGTGGAGAATTTGGTATTATGAATATCAGTGCCTTAAGAAGAGTCCAGATACTGACATGCCTGCTTTCGAGAATGATGTTATAACTGAAACAAAATCCAGTACAGAACTTATCCCAGATTCAGAAGTTGACAATCCGATTCTTTTGCCAGATCTATAGAAACACTCAAGTGGCATGTTCATGAGGAGAATTTGAGACCTCGCACACCTGCAGTCTCACTTATTGATTTACTGCTTAAATACTGTGTGAAAATTCGATGACAGTTGGTGTTAAGTGAAGATTTATATAGATCTATAGGAGAGATACATGGCAAAGTGGTGGAATTTTTAGCTGAAAATCATGTTTTCCTTATCTCTCCAGCTCCCATTTCAATTTCTTCATTTTTTTTTAGAAGCCAGATATTTCAATCTCTCTCCAGACCTTCCGCACCTGTTACTGCCGTCACCACCGAAATGTTAGCATACACTTAGTTACCGATTTGCTTAATTTTCTTATATTTAATTCGGTGAAAAGTTTTACCAGATATTAGGAAGATCATTTGCCTTCATTCGGACTTGCGTGACTTTTTTCTTACTGTCATTCACTGGGTGGTGAATATTTTCAAGCTCAAGAGAATTGATAGAGATCAAATAAAATCAAGATTGAATTAGATTAGATTAATTATTTAGTTAGATTTTAAAATATTTGTTATTATCTTGTTGTATTAGGATTTTCTATATATTAATGGTAAAACTCTAATTTTATTTAGATAGAGAGAGATGATGAATGAAAATTGAGAATATGTGATTTGCTTCTACCCAAATCTTTCGGCGTGTGATTCACCTGGATGTTGAAACCCAAATCCCCCAATTTATCCCAAAACCCTAATTTCTTGCTCAATTCTCCCCCACAAATCCTAAATCTCTTCCGTCCTGCATCACCTCTAGTCTGTACTTGAGATCTTGGATTTGGGAATCATTATACATCTTCATCACTTGAGAAATTGTAATATCAAAGTTATGACTAACTAGATGAAAGTCCAAGTTAAGAACTAGCAAGCAGTATAAAATTATTCACTGACAAGTCAATAATTTGTATGTAATAAATAAGTTTGGATGAATGCTATTAACAAGTAAACATGAACATGCAATATAATAAGTTAATCAATCAACAAGACAGCTATTGCAAACTCTTGATTATTTGGTGAATGTTGCTGAAGTAGAGAATTGTTAAAAATTGGAATGACTTTTATTTCCTTTGTTTTCATTTGTCTAAGAAAGAAGAGAAATGGGAGTGTGCATTATGCTTGACTGTCTAAGAGTAGGGCATTGGTTGAATGATTGAGTTTTCAATATGTTGATTTTGTAAATTCTGAGTTTGTCATGTAATAAAGTTTGCATGATGTTTTAATTTGCCTTTTCTTGCTGTTTCTTTCTCTTTCTTCCAGGTTACCACCAAGGACGAGCTTTGAGATGAGCAAAAATATAATTGAGAGTAAACAAGCTTACCTTCACTCACAGTTAACAGCCATTTAAATGCTGTTCCTTAGCCACCCAGTGAACACATAAAGGAAGAAAAAAAATTAAATAGAAATTTGTTTATGCATAAAGTATGTAGCCACCCAGTGAACAAATAAACGAAGAAAAAGAAATTAAATAGAAATTGGTTCATGCATAAAGTATGTTATGTTCTAGATGCATTCTACTCATTACAAAGTTGACTTGGCACGAGGTCATGAATATGGCATACTTTCTGTTTAAGGTGTTTGGTAACAGTATGCTAGTTGTATGCAGAGCAAGGATGCAGAGGTGTTGTTGAAACTTGGAAGTACACCAGACAAGCGTGAGCAATACAGACTAATGAGAGATGCAATGGAGAAGAGGTTTATCAGGGTGGCACGTGGTTCAATAGTGGGTGGTGTTCGCCTTGGCATGTTTACTGCTGCCTTTTACGGTTTACAAAACCTTCTTGCTGAGAAGCGGGGTGTGCATGATGTTTTCAACATTGCTGGAGCTGGATCAGCCACTGCTGCAATGTTTGGTCTCATTTGTGAGAAAACTGAATTGGTTTACTGTTTTTTTCCTTTCCCACTTGCTTATTATCTGACTTTTTATATGTGAGCTTTAGTCCTGCTGATTCATCCAGCCAATACTTTTACATGGTTGGATCATTTTAAATTAAATAAGAGACCATTTATATTAGCAGCCATGTACATTTTTCTCTAAGGACAATGCTAGTATAAGTAAAAAGCTGATCTCATGAAATTTGGAAATGGCTTTATAGCTTCTAGTTTGCCTCCACCCACCAGTTATTATTTCCCAGTTATTATTTCACGCACAACTGTCTAAGGTGTGAAGCACTTCCATATCTGCATTTCTCCAAAATAGAACTGGAACGTGACCCCACTAGTTTGTTGTTATCACTGTATTGTGTGGCTGGAGATTCAGTTTCTCCACAACTGAATCTACTCAATACTTTTCCCTCTGCCCTTCACATACCTTTGGCAATGCATTCGGTCCTACTTATTAAGTCCTGGTCTTCCTAGAGGGTGCCAAATGCTGGTTGGGAGGGTTCTGTTAATTATAAGTTTGTAGTGGATCTATGATACTCTAGCTTCTTCTTGTAGTTATTTATTTATTTTCTTTTTCTTATTGCAGTGCCAGGTTCCATGATGTGGAGGGCTAGGAATGTCTTGCTTGGTTCAGTCCTGGGGGCTGGAATTTGTTTTCCTCTAGGTAATTTACGTGTCTTGTGTGTCTTGTGTGCTTTTTTTTCTTGTGTCATTAGTGGGTCCCAGTTTTTATAATTATTTGAAATAAGAATGGTGTAGATATATCTGCATTAATGTCTAGAGCAATGTTAAAAATAATGCGTTATGAAACCTGTTATGTTGCGTTATGAAACCTAACAGAAAGCCAATGTTACTTAACGGTCGAAAATAACTCAATGCACCGTAATGGTGTATTTTTTTATGTTATTTTACGCTACGTTTTATTAAATTACGCAATGTTACGTTATTTACAATAACTTTTAAATAGTTTTTATATGGATTTCAATTATTTATTTTGATTGTTAGTGAATTGCTATAGTTTTTTTTTTCACTTGACGGCTTGTTGTTTGCTTATTTGATTGTTTGTGGCATTGTTAGTTTCTACATCCTTATTTACTTGATAAAATTTCTTTCCAATTACTTAAATTTTTTTTGTTATAATTTCTTTTCAATTACTGAAATTTCTTACTTGCTGATTAAATTGAATTCTTAGCTAATCTAAAATGAACAATTAAAAATAATATAAATTAACCATTATAAAATATAAACTACAATATTGATAATAATTGAAAATAAATTTGAAATCTTTTTTTTAATTTAGATGATGACTGAAATTATGGGTGTGAATGTAATTTAATTTATGAAGATAAATATGAGAATTACTGTAAAACTTATTAGAAATTTAGAATTAATACTGGGATATAATTTTTTTATATTTTCTTTTAGAATTTTTAATTTCAATTTTCAATTTATAAAATTTATTTTATATAGTTTTACTTTTATATTTATTTTTAATTAAATAAATATAAAATCGCATAATCTACATTATGCGTTACACTATATGCTATTTAACCTAACAGAGACAAAACGTTACGTTACCATTATCGTTATTTTAAATATTGGTCTAGAGATTTTCTTGAAATGATCTTAACTTGAATACGGATGTTTCAGCTGATATGTAGCTAGGAATGAGAATGGGTAGGTCAACGAGTCAATTTTTGGCCTACCTTATTCAAAATTTTGAATTAGAAAAATAAAATATTCATTTTAATTCAAATTTTTTAATAGAGCGGGCCCAAAATTGGCTCGTACACGCGTCCATTGTCATTCCTACGTGTAGCAGACCTCATGAAGCTGATTTTGATGCCCGTCATATTTTACAACTGTATGGTGGAGAACAGATTGGTAAAGAAGATTTAAAATCTTAAGGATTAAAATTTTACAAGTCAAAAATTTGAAGAAGGAATTATTTGAAATATAACTCTGTAAAATTTCTCTAGTTTATAATATGACTAACAAATTCTTAAAAGTGATCCTTGATTTTAACATTTAGAATGATCTTGGTTATAAGATTAAATAAAGATGGAGGTCATGAGATGATCAGGAATACTGTGTAACCATAGGATATATTGCCATTCATGAAGTCAAAGGACAGGTTAGTAGATGTCCAATCAGTCCTGTATCTATGGATTAGAATGTTGTTTAAGAAAAAAAGGCCATATAAAAATGAAAAAAGAAATGTTGAGATAATTGGGCGACAGTGAGCTAGACGGGAAGGAATTGCAGATATTGTGAGTTAAGAGCCAGATTCAAGCAAGGACACGATTAGTGTAGTCATATGAGATTGTTTGGACACATGAAAAATAGACTGGTGATTACTCGGAGCAGCTGTGGACCGAAACTTATATGGATTAAGGAATTAAAAAGTAATATCATAACTTCTTATTTTATAGAAGAGATGAAGCTTAATAATGCTGAGGGGATTAGGCCGTTTTTTTTTTGTGTTCTTGTTATTTCATTTATATTTTTCTATATATTTACAATTATTCAGTGGAGACATGTGCATCTACCATTTATGTGTGTAATAATATTCCTCTTCAAATTTATGACAAGTCCCCTGGTTTCTGATGCGTTTATCCCAAGCTAACAAGGTTATATTTCTTCACAGGTTGGATACAAGTGAAACTTGTAGAGAAGGCAAATGAAGAGATTGCAAGTTCTAAATTGCCATCCGACTCAAATGAAAATGGAGAGATGAGCAGTACCCGTGTTGGTGCTGCGATAGAGAGGCTGGAAGCAAGTCTAAGGAAAGAAAACTCGTAGTTTGAAATGCTAGGTTTCTTGCATGTGGGACAGGAAAGGTCTTGAACAAATGTTACTCTTGAAAGACTGGTTTCTTTCTAGCCAAGATTTTGCGGGGTTAGCTGGATTCTTCAGTTAGCTGTACTACTGTATACCTTTCATGAAGTTCACCTCAAACATTGTCATACTTGTTCTTCTTGGTAAGATCATTGTGTAGTTTATAAAATTAGTGACTTCATTTATCGAGATGGGTCTGGATCAGTGTTGGAGGCAAGAGGGAACATGCCACTGGTACACCAGTTAGCTGGGTTATTTCATTTTGTAAGGAGCATTGAACACTAAAGCATGTAATTTGCGAACCCCCTTTTTTTTCTTTGAAATGATAAAATATGGTTATTATTGATTTTGTTCTTTGTCATCTCGTATGTATTTTATAATTTGTGTTCCACTTGCAAGTTGTAACATTCCGTCGAAGTTAACTACTAACCAAATTGATACTGTGTTGACCAAGAACATTGGATTCGCGATTTCAGGTGAACTTAAGTCCCAACTGCTATTACTGTATTGACAATGCTGTTGAAATTTTGTGTTTGCTTTTGTGCTCACATTGTAAGCTGTTTTCAGGTATCTCAGTATTGGGATGGATGAGATTCACTTTTTTCAGCCCCCTGCAAGTTGGACTGGGATGTGCCATTTGAATACTTTCTCATTTCAAAACAGCAAGCTCCCCACGCTTCAACCATCAATGGAAGTTACTGACATTTCTTTTTCTTTTTTTTTTCCGCACATTATATAATAACATTAAGGCCAATATGACTTCTTGGCAGCAGTGAAGGCTGGCTACATGATCTTCTTTTATGTTCTTTATTTTAGTATTCTGCCATATTCTGGAGTGCGAAATGCTAACCAATCTGTCTACTTTTTACAGTGAACTTGGTGGTGAAACTCGACGGAAGCTTTTGATGTTCCAAACTTGCCAGATTCATGAGCAGCTAAAAGCATTCAAAGGAAGCTGGGGAAGGCATCCAGCCTCACATGTCAAAAGAAAGGGAAGGCCCAGTAAAAGGGAGAGAAACAGTGGAAGAGGACTAAGAAAAGCAGCAGCACCATTTCTTTGTACATAACTCCACCAAGGAAAGAATATGTTTGGAGCCCACCACAATGTTCTTTAAAATCCCATATTCATCATCCCCTTCAGTTTCCTTCAGTTGTAAGTCTACCTCCCTCTCTATCTCATCAAGATCTCTCATCCAGTAATGAATCCGATCCTTCTACAGGCATTACTTCTGTTCACTCTAACAGTTGGTGTTGCCACCAAACTAGCAGTGTCCAGCGACAATGACGATACTATTCCTGTTGTCACAAGCACATGCCGTTCCTACTGTGGCAACATCACGATAGACTATCCGTTCGGCCTCCATTCGGGCTGTGGTCACTCAGGCTTCCGTGATCTCCTCTACTGCATGAATGGCATGCTTATGCTTCACATTCCTTCTGGAACTTACCGTGTGCTGGATATCGACTATGCCTACAATTCTCTCACTCTCCATGACTCCTCCATGTCAGACTGCTACTCCCTCACTCTCTCCTCTGCCACTGCCTCCTCTGCCAATGGCTTCGTTATTGAGCCATGGCGTGCTCCTTACCTTTCCCCCGCCCAAGATAATGTCTTCATGCTCCTTGGCTGCAAGGCAGACTCACCACTTTTCCAAGGTACTTATCATATATCTATGGAAATTAAGAATTAATGAAGTAAAATAGTCAAACGAACTCAGCTGCTCGGGTATCATGCCTAACTTGAAGACCAAAGTTGGTGTTTGCCATTTCTCCCTGTAGCTGATAACTAATGGCCTGTTCTGAATTCTCTTGCACCAGGATTCCCTGGAAAGCACCTCCCCTGCCGTAATGTTTCTGGTATGGGCTGCGATGAATATTACCAATGTCCGGCCTGGGGGTTCAGCAAGTTCAGTCCAAGGAAATCTGATTCTGCTTATGGATCAATTAGCCCGCCTGACTGCTGTTCTTTGGAGTTTGGTGCAATCCGTGCAATTAATTTGACACGCTTGCAGTGTGAGGGATATAGCAGTGCTTATAGTCTGGCTCCATTAAGGGCAAGGGGGCCAGGAGAATGGTCATATGGCATACGGGTAAGCTATTCACTACCAGCTGATCATGGTCGGGATTGCCAGGCGTGTGAAGCTACAGGTGGAGTGTGTGGATATGATCCGCAGACAACCAGTGAACTGTGCATCTGTCCGGGTGGCCTGAATACGACTTCTACTTGTGATTCAGGTACCATAGACTCTTCGATGGGTACTCACTCTTCTTTAATCATGCTTCCACTTAATTTAGAGAGGAAGCAGATATTTGTTTCCCTACTAGCAGGTAATTAAACTTGTTGACAACTTTGCAGATTCTGAACACACAGAAATAGATAGCTAATTTCATATTTCTGATTCAGTTAATGAACTGATCATTGATAATTATGTATATCCTTTCCTCTAGAAATTTCCTGTGAGAAAATTTTCTGTTAGAAAATTCCTCGAGAAAGATTACATACAACTATATGCACAGCACTATCGGCTTTTAGAATATTATTGATTCCCAAAATTTAATAATTTTTATATTATTTCTAAGTAACATAGAAAATAAATATCACATGCAATTATATATTGTCAAATTGGGTTGCTGATTCCATGCCTATTATGGTCCAAGTGCCAATCTAGTAAATTGGTCATTGAGGCTGAACCATAGCTTAACAAATAAAACTCAAAGCTTGATTATATGTTTAAAAAACGATTGATTGCTGATGACAGTACTGAAAACTGATTATTTTCTGTATTTCTTATTTCCCACAGTTACCTCATCGGCCTTTACCATCAAGGGACATTCATTCTTGATGAGTCTGATTGGGGGTAAGCTTACACACTTATGTCATTATTAAAATTTCTGCTGTGCTTGACCCCCATTTTGTTATATTGATGTAAATATTTTACCCATAGACACCTGGATAACATGTTCGTTTAGGTTGTTTCCAATATTAATGAACAATCAACTATATATCGTTTGCAAGCATAATTCTTTTTTTGTTCCGGATTTGCTTCTTTGTGTGTAAGATTAGAATTAGTAAACAAGACGTTTCATGTGTTTGAGATTTAAATCTCATTTTGGTGCTTTGGCTTGTATTCTGCTTCAAATCAAATACAAATGCGAGTCTTATAACAGGAAATCACATTATCTTACTTTTCATCTAGATTTCCCTTGGGAATAAAGGCTTCCTTCAGTTGCATGAGCTCAAACCTTACTACCACAAAGAGTACTTCTACCTAGCAACTGTCCGTCAGGGTTGGATCCTCTGCTTTGTGTGCTTATCTCTGGGAATTTGGAACCAACTTACAACAATAACAACAACTAAGCCTTTTATCTCAAGTATTTGGGGTAGGCTACATAAACCAAAAAAGAATTACACTGGATCGATCACTTTGATTGTTCTTCTCCATTCATTCCTATCAAGTAATATCTCCTTATTTAAACCTTTAGAATCCATATCTTTTCGTATCACCTTCATTCATGTTTTTTTCGGTCTTCTCTTCATTTTTTTAACTTGTCCTATATTGATAAACTCCACTCGTCGAACTGGTACATTTGTAGGTCTATGTTGCATGTGACCAAACCATTGTAAGCGATTTTCTCACATCTTCTCATCGATGGGAGCTACACCTATCATCTTAGCACGAATATCTTCATTTCTCACTCTATCTCTCCTAGTGTTGCCGCATATCCAGCAGAACATACGCATCTCTGCTACACTTATCTTCTGTGAATAACGTTTCTTTATAGTCCAACATTCCGTGCCAACTTAGTCAATGTGAAATTCACATCCTCTCATTGGTGGTTTTGGGCGATTCTAAGTTTACGATCCTATTTCGGTAGTAAAAGGCTGAAATGGTGAAGATTTAAGTCACACAATGCATGGATATAAAAATTTGGTGATAATATGTATTACAATGCTTAAAGAACTTAACAGGAATTTATACAAATAATTCTCTATCTGCATCATGAGACTCATGACAGGCCATTTCTTTCTTTATTACCCGACCAATTTGCTGGTCTACTCAGACGTTTTGTGGTGATGGTCTTCAAACTTTTTAGCCTTTAGCGGAAGAACTCGTGTCATAGAGAATTTCTCACACAAGACCTCATAGTCAGTAGCCAATGCAATTTCTGATCTTAAAATCACCAGTAACTTGATTCCACATACGAAGGGCTAATCACCAGTACCTAGTTCATGATGGTACGATCCATCTAGCTTGAGGCATCGCTCCAAAAGTTGCAATCAAGCAAAAATGAATCGGTTTTAGAATCTTCAGCACTTCTTGAATTGGCAGGAGCTGTTTTAAATTTCTTCACCATTAAAGAGTTGAATGAACTAAACTCCTACGTTGTCAAACTAGATTTCATTACAACTGTTTGCCCTATAAGTGTACCATACTGCTACATGCCTAATCATATCTTCGCTAACGCAGGACTGTCGATTTACATGGTGGCATGGATACGTTGTTCATTCTAAGAGGTTTCTAGCTTTTCTTCGCGCTGTCAGGCCTTTCTTTCTTTGTTTTTTTCCCCTTCCCTTTTCTAGTTCTTGTTGAGTGCGCTGAAGATTCATGTTGAACTATTCGTGGCTTTGTCGCAAATCTTGCTGGATTGCTTTTTGATTGCTAGTTACCTGTCAATGTTCTTAAATGGTGAAAAAGTCTACTTGTACCCAATTGTTTGTGGGTTGTATGTACAGTGTGCCGGATACTTCTTTTGAATGATATTTTTTTTTTTTTTGTCTTGCCTTTCTTCTTAATTTGCTTATTAATTTTAGAGTTAATTGCAATGAGATCCTATATACAATGGATAATGGTCCCTGACTCTTGACGGCATTTGTCGATAATTTATTATCTTCACCTCTGTTTAACTTAAATTGTATTTTTTATGAAATCTTCAAATTACACTCATGTTTGGATGAGTTCTTAATGAAAGAGAGGAGGATAATTTGGAAATTTTATAAAAATCTGCAATTTAAGTTAAATAGGAAAAATTCTATTTGCAAACGACATTTTACTCTTGACGCACTGAAATTTGTAAATAATTACAAGTTTGCTATTATTTTTTTGGACTAACTTGTTCTTATAAATTCCAAACTAAAACTTCTTAAAATTTAGAACTACTACTCATCGTCTTCTTTTTCTATTTTCTCTGTAAAATCCTAAATAATTTTTTTTCGATATTTAATAAAAACACATCTAAAAAATCATCGATTTGATTCTTTTTGACTCCTTAAAATTTTTTTACATTAACGTTCCTGAAAAGATTATAAGAATTTTAAAATCTTCAATTTCACCGTGACAAGTAAAATTTGGATTTGGAATTTGAGTTTGAATTTTCTTATGCAAATAAAAAATTCCAACATGTAATTGGTGTCAGAGGACAAATCTAAGATACGATTTGAAATAATTTTTAGGTTTTATGCGTATTTATAAGAAATTTATTGTTAATTAGTTTTGTTTTGTGTGGAAGATTTCGCTTGCTGGTCAGGTATTAATACTAGACCAGTACGTTTCTTGGTTGGGTATTAATATCGGACCAAAATAATTTTTGCTCTTAAACTAATATCCAACTCAATCAAAAAAGGATAAAAATGGGATAAATGCTAGTATTTCAAAATAGAAGTTTGGTGTAAAGAATAATCATGCGCAAAAAGTAAAAATCCATGCACAAATAGAATTTCCGTTGAACAGGGATGAGAACAAGTTAAAATGTTCAGGACTAAATTTTGAGAGTTTTAAATCTAAGAGAGTTTTAAATTTAAGAGATAATAATTCTATCTCAGTTATCATTAACCCTTATTTTTTTTTTTTTTTTGCCTTCTCCTTTTCAAATTGAAATGAACTTTGCCGACTTCCTGCTACTCACCAACTCCTCTG
This sequence comes from Dracaena cambodiana, assembly GCA_036321105.1. Taxonomy (NCBI): domain Eukaryota; kingdom Viridiplantae; phylum Streptophyta; class Magnoliopsida; order Asparagales; family Asparagaceae; genus Dracaena; species Dracaena cambodiana. The sequence goes on along the minus strand of JAYEPQ010000006.1, from coordinate 4,827,397 downwards.
TTGATTTCAGTTGAGATTCAGAGAGAAATAAAATAATGGAAAATAAAATCCGACAAAGTCACGCACACCTCCCACGAGCGCCATTATTGTATTCCTAAATTATAACTACTCACAAACTTTGATTCCCGTTGCATTGCATCGTGCATGCTTCGTATAAAATAAAATCCACGTGCAACAACACGGCGGGCGATGCAGCTTTGTTTCTCATTATAAATTCTCTCGCTCGTTCTCTGGATCCATCGCCATCGCCCCTCTTTCTATGCCCTCGCCTGAGCATTCAATCAATTTCAAATGGCACGCAAGAAGATCCGAGAGTACGACTCGAAGCGCCTCTTGAAGCAGCATCTCAAGAGAATCGCCGACATTCAACTCAACATCCGATCCGCTCAGGTTCTTAATCCTTTCTCGTATCCGATCTAATTTTTTTTTTGTAGGCCATTACAATTTGTTTCTTTGTTTCTTTTTTAATTAATATATGTAGATCACGGCATCTACCGATTTCAATGAGCTCGCCTCAGCGGAGCCATGGCTGTCCTCCGAGAAGCTCGTGGTCAAGCCCGACATGCTGTTCGGCAAGCGAGGCAAGAGCGGCCTCGTCGCTCTCAATCTCGATCTCGCTGAGGTCGCTTCTTTCGTCAAGGATCGACTCGGAAACGAGGTAGAACAAGCAACCATTCCATTAATCAGGCTTATCAAATTTATTTCCAATTTTAGTTAATGAATAATATGTAAAAAAAATATTAATTTGCTGAAATTAGGATCTTCAACTATAAAATATACCAAAATCAGTTATAATGAAATCTTCTTTTTGAAGGAAATTTGTATAAATTATTTCTCTCACTTAGCCCATTTTTTTCCTTTACCAGAATATATGGAAAAATCTGATAAAATTGGAAAGTGTGGTAAAGAGAGAACAATTCCTACGTTCAAAATAAAACAGTTATCCTACTCTCTATATAAATAGGTAGATAAGAAAATAACTTTTCCTATTATCTCTCACTATTAAGTAACTGTACATCTCTTTTCCAAAGCCAATAATCACCTTATCTCGTTAAGTCCAAATAATTTTCATATTACCCATTTTTCATGTGGGACATATTTTAACATTCTCCCACTTGGTCCATATGAATAACACTTATTTGGATTGATAAGGTAAACATAATATGCACATAACATTAGCTTATTTGCACTTTAGTGAGATTACAATAATATCATAATTAAATAACTTACCAATATGAGTCATAGCGGTAAATATCAATAAAGCGACATCTTTCCTTTCATGCACTACAATGCTAGCAAATCATTTAATTATAATCCATAATAGGAAGTAACCGTAATGTTCCCATAATGTCTTTGTTAAAGACGATTCCTGTCATCAATAATCCATCTTCATAATTACGTAATTGATGGTAAGTAGGAAAAATATTAGAAACACAATTAGTGATATCTCTATAGATGTTATAGAACAAAAACATAAAGATCTACAAACATACCTCAGGGATTGCAACAAAGACCCATGCGATCAACATGTTCCTTAAATGTGTTTGGTGCTAATATTTTAGTCAAAATATCTGCAATCATGAGCTTAGTCTTAATATGTTCTATAAACGCTATTTGTTTCTGAACTTCCTCCTTAACGGTCAAATACTTGAGCTCCATGTGCTTAGCGACATTAGAGTATTTATCGTTCTTGAAGAAAAAGACTGCTGCAGAATTATCACAATACATTCTCAGCAGCCTGGCAATACTATCGACAAATCCAAGTCCCGAGATAAAATTCCGCAACCATAAAGCATGAACTATGGTCTCAAAGCATGCCACAAACTCAGCTTCCATAGTAGATGTTGCTATGATAATCTATTTGGTGCTTTTTCATGATATTGCTCCTCCAACTAATAGGAACAAGTAACGAAAAATTGACTTTCGACTATCAACACAACCAGCAAAATCAGAGTCGGAGTAGCCAACCACCTCCAACTAATCAGATTTTTGATACATTAGCATATAGTGTCTTGTTCCCTTCAGGTATCTTAAAACCTTCTTTGCAGCTTTCCAATGCTTTATTCCGAGATTACTTTGGTATCTTCTTAGCACTCAACTGCAAAACTAATGTCCTGTCTTGTACAAGTTTGAGCATACATCAAATTTCCAACAACAGATACATAAGGAATATTTTCCATTCCTTTCTTTTCTAATGCATTCTGTGGACAATCATTTTCATTGAACTTGTCCCCTTTACAAATAAGAGCAGGAGTGGTTGCACATTTAGCCATATGAAATCTTTCAAAAACTTTATCGATATATCCCTTCTGAGACAACCCTAACAATCCACGTGATCTATCACGAAATATTTCAAAAGTTGCCTCACCATATCTTTCATTTCAAAGTTCATAGAAAGAAATCTCTTGGTTTCATTCAATAAATCAAGATTATTACTGGCAAGCAATATGTCGTCAACATATAGAATCAAGAAAATAAATTTGCTCCCACTGACATTTAGATATATATACCGATCAACGGTATTTTCCTTAAATTTAAAGGACGTGATGGTATCATTAAACTTAAGATACCATTGTCTGGAAGTTTGTTTAAGTCCATAAATTAACTTTTTTAATTTGCATACCATATGCTCATTTCCTTTAATCAAGAAACCTTCAGGTTGATCCATATAAATCTCTTCATCTAAATTTTTATTCAGAAAAGTAGTTTTCACATCCATTTGGTGTAATTCTAAATCAAAATAAGCCACCAGATCCATTATGATTCTAAGAGAGTCTTTCTTTGATACAGGAGAGACTGTCTCTTTGTAATCAACACCTCCATTTTGAGTGAAATCTTTTGCAACAAGTCTAGTTTTATGTCGTTCAATATTGCCATTGCAGTCACGTTTGGTCTTAAAGACGCACTTACACCCGACTATCTTAAAACCTTCAGGCAAATCAACGATATCCCAAACTTCATTTTGTTACATTGATTTCAACTCATCATTTATAGCATTGATCCACCTTTCAGAATCCCTACTTTCAATGGCTTGTGAAAATGAAATTGGATCTTTACTTATCCCTAAATCATAATCAGATTCTTGTAAATATACCAAATAATCATTTGAAATAGCTAATCTCCTTTCTCTTTGAGATCTCCTTAATGTTATTTCTTGTGATTGTTCTGAAATTGATTCATTGGTGACATTCTCATTATGGAGTGACTGATAATTAGATTGTTGTTCAATGTTATCATATTGTACGATAACTGAAGAAATAACAATTTCCGTTAAAGTTACGGGTATCAGGATAGGCACCCGAACTTCTTCGATGATCACATTACATGATACATCACTCTTACTAATTTCACTATTCTCAAGGATCTGGCATTTTCAGTTTCAACAATTCTCGTACTATAGTTAGCGCAATAAAATTTATATCTTTTGGACTTCTCTGGGTAACCAATAAAGTACCCGCTTACAGCTATAGAATCCAATTTCTTTTTATGTGGATTATAGATTCTAGCATCTGCTGGACAACCCCAAATATGAAAGTGTCTCAAACTCGGTTTTCTTCCCGTCCACAATTCAAAATGAGTCTTTTGAACTGCCTTACTAAGAACCTGGTTAAGCAAATAAACAGTTGTCTTAAGGGTCTCCATCCACAATGAAATGGGTACTGAGGAGTTACTTAATATACTCCTAACTATTTTCATAAGAGTACGATTACGCCTTTCAGCCTGAGGCGTACCAGGCATTGTGTATTGTGCACAAATATCATGCTCTTCTAGGAATTTAGCAAACAGTCTTGGACATTGTCTTATTCCATCATACCTTCTGTAATACTCACCACCTCTATCTGATTGAATGATTTTCACCTTTCTATCTAATTGTCGCTCAACTTCAGCAATATATACCTTTAAAGCATTTATTACTTGAGACTTTTCATGCAACAAATAGGCATAACCGTAACGTGAAAAATTATCGATGAAAGTGATAAAGTACTTTTCTCCACCAAAAGAAGATAAGTCGAAAGGTCCACAAATATCAGTATGGATAATCTCCAAAAGTTTTTCACTTCTTATGGCCCCATTCTTTGTATGTTTGGTTTGTTTTCCTTTAATGCAATCCACACATACATCGAAATCTGTAAAATCAAGATTCGAAAAAAATCCCATCTTTTACCAATCTCTCCATTCTTTCTCTGGATATATGACCCAGTCTTTTATGGCACAAGAAAAAAGAATTTTCATTAACTCTGCTACGTTTAGTTCCAACATCATGATGCAGGGTTAAGAGTGTTTTAGCAAAATTTTTGTTAAGATTAAATCTATATAACCCTTAAGATAAAACACCAAAACTAACAAATGAGTTATTTATCAACAAACGAAAACCCTTATATTCAAAATACAAAGCATAACCATCATAATCAAGTCTTGACATGGAAATTAAATTTCTAAAAATATTAGTAATATAAAGAGTATCAAATAGGTCCAAACAGTGGTCTGACTCTAAAAGCAAACGTAAAATTCCAATACCAACAACTGGTACTTGAGTTCCATTTTTCAAGACTACAAAATGCTCATTTTCTTTTATGTTCTGAATCAAAAGGTATCTCTGCATCGAATTTGAAACATGAACAGTAAAACCAGAGTCAATCCACCATATATTAGAAGGAACTTGTGTCATATTTGATTCGAAACATACTTAAGCCAATAGCTTACCCTTCGTCTCGAACCAAGCTCTACGTTTCGGGCAATTTTTCTGTAAATGCCCAGAGCTACGATAGAAATAGCATTTCGGTCAATTATGTTCCTTCTTGCGAGCCTCATTGACATGAGAAGGTCCCACAACTTTTAATGGATATTTCTTGAAACTCTTCTTTGGTTTCTTTTCTTTACTTCCAACTCCATGACTCATAATATTAATAGAATGTTGTCCTTTTTACTTAAGCCTTGCCTCTCCTTGAATTAACATTCTCGCCAATTCATTAACATTCCACTTTTCCTTAATAGTGTTATAGTGAATCTGAAATGGCCCATACTGAGTAGACAAGGAATTCAGAATGAACTGAACAAGAAAACTTTCATCAATATTCATACCCAAATATTTGAGTCTGGCAGTTAGATTAATCATTTCAAGGACATGCTCATTCATTCCATGGCTACCATCAAATTTCATAGTGGTAAGTTCAGCCATTAATCTCCCTCCAATGGACTTGTCCGTTGAACAAAACCAATTTTCCACAGCCTTGAAATATTCCTTTACATTTTCAATTTGAGGAAGAGTTGACTTAATATTATTCGCAATACACATCGCATAAACATGATGCTTAATCTGCTCGATCTTTTCCATGACTTTTAACAAAGCTTGCTGCTTCGAACTGCTTGTTTCAGTAATAGCAGCCGGTTTGTCAATTCGCAGTGCTAAGTCAAGATCCAAAACACCAAGGTGAAACTGGATCTGTTCCTTCCAGTCAGAGAAATTAGTTCTACTAAATATAGGAACAGAAGAAACTAGCGAATGAAGCGAAACGGAACTAACACTGCAATAAAATCATCACAACATTAATACTTTGAGAAAATCATTTCCATTAGTAATACTGCATTCAATGTTTAGATTAACTAATGCAATATACTAATAATTTAATAATTACTTGAAAGTTAGTGCACCTTTGGGTCAAACCATAATAATCAAATAATCATTCCATAATAATTTTGCAAAGTTATAATTCAATTCAATATTTATAAATTTTTTTCAGTAAGATCACTTTGGTAACAACATGCTAACCATAATACAAATATTGATTGATAAATAACCAAGCAAAAATTGGTCCGTAACAGTTCAGCCCATGCAAGCATAAATACAATTATGAATTCAATACAAGTGAGCCCATACAAAAACCTAACAATAAAAAAATAGTCTGCATGCGTTAAACTACACGGCCCAACAAATGCTCACTAAAAGGTAATCATTTAAACAAAATAGTGAGCCCAATAAACAAAGAGGATGACCATCAAGACACAAAATAATTGATGGAACATTTATGCCATTCGACAGTTTCAATTGTGAGTAAATGAAACCATTAGGCAGGCAACAAATTCAAAATTAATCCATACGAAATCAAGCTGACACATGCTAATACATATCCATACGGAATCATGATATTCCAATAACGAAAAATCCCAATAAATCCGGCCACTACATAATTTCATCAAGATTTTATTAAATCCAATTAAATCCGGCAAACATCATAGGAAATTCCATAATCAGTCAATAGAACATTACGAACACAAAACATTGCACATGAAATAATAGTGAAGAATATTAATGAAATTGATCTCTATATTAAAAGAAAAATTATGATAGTTTCAACCATGGCTCTGATATTACATGTAAAAAATATTAATTTACTGAAATTAGGATGTTCAACCATTATAAAAATTACGTAAATATTTTTTATGCGGAAATAAAATATTTAATATAACGTTCCAGAATCAATCACAATGAAATCTACTTTTTGTAAGGAAGCTCGTTGAAATTATTTCTCTCATAATATAAATAAATAGGTTGAGATTGGAGGTTGCAAGGGGCCTATCACAACATTCATCGTTGAACCCTTCGTCCCCCATGAGGAAGAGTACTACCTCAACATCGTCTCCGAGAGGCTCGGCTGCAGCATCAGCTTCTCCGAGTGCGGAGGGATCGAGATCGAGGAGAACTGGGACAAGGTAACCAAGGATAGTCGTAGTTCATGCCCTAATCTTTATTGATTGCAATTATTGATTCTGAGTTGTTCCATTAAAAAAAAAAAAATTTAAAAATCAGGTCAAGACCGTATTCATCTCTACTGAGGCCTCCCTCACACCCGAAACTTGCGCTCCACTTGTTGCAACACTTCCTCTGGAGGTAACATAATGCGAAAGTGCAATTTATGCCATAATTGCAAAGTTTTGAACTTGCATGCTTTGTTATTTTCTTCTAGGTAAAAGGCAAAATTGAGGAGTTTATAAAAGCGGCTTATGCTTTGTTTATTGGTAGGTTGGATTGTTTGAACCGGTCCTTTCGTTGGCCTTTAAATCTTTTGATATTTGATATATCAGCTGTTGTGCAGACTTGGACTTCACATTCCTGGAGATGAATCCATTTACTTTGGTCGATGGAAATCCTTATCCTTTGGACATGAGAGGAGAGCTTGATGATACCGCTGCTTTCAAAAACTTTAAGAAGTATGATTTGTATTTCGCTTCTCTTATGTTGGTTCTGGTATTAGTTAGACTATGATGATAAAATGCTGTGACTTTATTTGCACAGGTGGGGTGACATTGAGTTCCCGATGCCCTTTGGCAGAGTTATGACTGCTTCTGAGAGTTCTGTACATGGACTGGATGAAAAGGTATACGGCGCATTATCGTAGAAATATTTCATCCAACTATTTTTGGGTGCAAACACCTCTCACCGGTCGTCTTTGCTCCAATTGTTCTCATATTAGAACAAACATGACATTGCAAGAGTACTGTGGTAGCTTACTAATCCTGCTCTTTATTTCACCCTCGGGACACATTATTTTCCTTGTCTCTGAGTGCTACATCATAGTAGATATGGTTATTGTAACCCCTCTACATGGAAACATGGGGCAGCAGAAACGCTAACAATATATTCTTGCGAATATACTAATCCTCAATAAAATACAATGGTATATCATAGCTGAACAATAAAAAAACACAAAAACGCAAGTGATTTCGGAACTAAAATAACTTTATTAGAGGAACTAAGTGAGCTTAACTACATAAGTCCAAAAGTCACTAGGTAATCAGGAAAATAACTTGAGTAATGCCTCCAAAATAATATTCAATTCTAAAACATGAAGAATATTATACAGTTAATATGATAGAATGCTCAACTTGCTCCTTGAAATATGCTAAATTCTAATTCTGCTTTGATAGATCTATCTCTAAGTCTAGGCATACACACCCAGCGCTATCAGATTGCAGCGCGCGCACACACACACATATATGTTAGAATAATTGTGAGCTAATAGCTAACGCAACTTACCTGAGCTGCAATTTATTTCCACTGTCTCAGAAAAAAATTAAAATTTTCTTGTGGACTGTTTTGGGCATCTAGGATGGCCCAGAACAGCTCGTGTACCATGCAGAGTAGGCTCTATACCGGTGTCAGGGCTATTCGGAGCACCAGGCATGGCTGTAGCAGATGTTTGGGGCACTTGGCATGGCCAGAATAGCTCACAAACCGCCAGAGGGGATTATGCGCCAGCACCAAAATATATATATATATATATATATATATATATATATATATATATATATATATATATATATATATATATATATCATAAAAAATAAAACTTGTCTTAAAGCATGTAACGATTATTCAAACAAATATTTAGATATAACAAGTCTTGTAGACAACAAATATAATATCAATGAGAATCATAATATCAACCTCAAATCATTATCATCATATAATTTTAATAATTCCTTGAAAACTTGTCTTAATGGCATTTGATAATTTAGGAACCTTAGGAATGGAGACACTGATATTTCGAATGCTTTCTGTACATATCTAGGAATATGGCCCATTACTTCGGGAACTGAACTTGGAACTGTTGCCAAGCTAATCAGTAAACAATAATCTGTTAGTGGCCCAACCTAAACAATAATCAGTTAGTGGCCCAACAATCACCCTATACCTCATGATGGTACTAATATCAGTTGCAACTTGACAATATACTCAAAATCCAATTTCTTTCCATTCCAGGACAACAAGTTTTTTGGATAATTCATTAGATTGATATAATAGTAATATCATGTTCTACTGAGGTCAAAGAATTCACTTTCAATGGGTACTAGCTTAACGCACAATTCCCGATTCAATAATAATCTACCTATACCATTATTAAATCTATGTTAACTCATGTTTAATAATTATTAGGGAATAAATCACACATAAAATATAATTTTTACATCTTTATATCGAAGATACAAGTTCATCTTATTAGGTCGGTAAAATGGTGGAGAGATCACTTTTAGTTCATTAGATCTTGAGTTGTGAATAGGTGAAATCCTAGGTCCATTACAAGTATTAATATCCACTATGAAACTACACAAGGAATTGCTTACCTCGAACGATGAAAACAATTCAAAAAAGATCGAGGAGATTAGATAGGCGTGCGAGAGGACTTCGGGCAGGGTGGCAGCATGGGCTCAAGCCAAAGGAGAGGAAGGAGGGGGGGAGAGATTAAGATCGATTTGGAGATCAAAGTTGTGTTTGTAGGCAGATGAGAAGTTCGGAAATGGGTGAAGATGGATTAATGCGAAGATAAAGATCGGGGGAAAAATAGCTTAATGGATATGATAAATATAATGAAGGATAAGATCATGGGAAATTACTAAGTTGAAATAAGGTAAAGGATAGAAACAACAATATCAAGATTGATTCCCTTTCCAGTTACAACCAGTTATTAATTCTTTTCATATCAATGGAAAATATTTGAAATAATTATCCCTTTCTAAATCTCTTAAAACCTTTTTCATTTAAAAACAAAACCACAAAATTAAGCCTGTATGAAAGTAAGCTATAAAAAGCGCATGACTAACTTGTTATAATTTCCTTTCTAAAAAAAACTGTTCTGGTATCAAATAAGCAGATGCTGTAACACTATTATGAAGGTCAATAATTTTGATATACGGCCTTGTTTTTGAAAATGAAGTATTAGCTAAAAGAGTTTTATTTTCTTGAGAGGGTTTGTCTTCAACTACCAGCTATTCCTCTACAATGTGGCATTAGTTTCTTAGTTCAGACAAAAGATAAGTAAATATGGCCGATCAACAAGATGGTGTATGTATCTTCTTCTGCTGCTAATGCAACCATCAAACAACCTTCTCGGATTCTCCCCAGCATTCAAGAAGTATAGGAAAGAAATATAAACCATGGGCATCTTCATATATAAAATTGCATTATTTATTTTTGTTTTTTTGAGGAAATATGAGGTCGAAATAGTAAAAAATGGGCATCAATGTGTCCGACACCTTCCAATGGATTTCCTCTCTGAGGCTTTGCAGGAATATGTTTTTGTGATATAAGATGTTGCTCCCAAAGGATATTGCTATTCTCATCTCGGTAGAAAGCTCTATTAGCACAAAGGTTGATTACTCAATCTCTATATAAAATCGCATATCACAGATTTCTTTATTTTATACAAAATTCTCTGAGAAGTCGTCCTATCTCAAGTGAAAATAATTATGTCCAAGCATCATATTTTACTTTTGCTATTAAGCCCATGTTCTTAGTCCTCAAAATCCATTGTCAAGTGATTTGTCTATCATATCTTGGCTGCAGACTAGTGCATCATTGAAATTCACAGTTCTAAACCCACAAGGAAGAATTTGGACCATGGTCGCCGGTGGAGGTGCTAGTGTTATATATGCTGACACGGTAAGATTCTTCATGTAGGACAGTTCTTTACTACAGACATTTCCTCATTGATTCCTTCATCCCTTGTTAAAAATAACAGTTGACTCAATGATCTCGATTGTAAGCTAACTTGTCAGCACCTAATCAGGTAGGGGATTTAGGATATGCTTCTGAACTCGGGAACTATGCAGAATACAGTGGAGCTCCCAAAGAAGATGAGGTGCTGCAATATGCAAGAGTTGTGATAGATGTGAGTCTCTCTTTTTAATGGACCTGCAGTTTCTGCATAACTCTTTTGTTTTCGTCAACACATTCCATTTCTGTGCATATTTTGCCCCCCTTACGTGGATTACAATCTTGCTAACTATTGCTACCGATGAATGTCGATGTCTGTGTGCATGTCTATGATATGGAGGCCTATATGGATTAATACAATCATGTTTTCTAGAACAGTGTGCAACAGCAAATCCTGATGGCCGTAAGAGAGCTCTCGTGATTGGAGGAGGGATAGCTAATTTTACAGATGTCGCTGCTACATTCAGCGGCATTATTCGAGCATTGAGAGAAAAGGTTAGCATTTTCTTATAGCCTTTAAGATTTCTGTTTGAAAGGTCATAATTCCCCATGCTTGGTGGCTAACTGAACTGACAGGAACCGAAGCTTAAAGCTGCGAGGATGCACATCTATGTGAGGAGAGGAGGACCAAATTATCAAACTGGTCTTGCCAAGATGCGACGCCTTGGAGAGGAAATTGGCATCCCTCTTGAAGTAAGAAAATAGTTTTCTCAACATTGAATACATCATTTTGTCACCACTATTTGTTTTTTCTTCTTCTATAGCTAAGAAACTGTAGCTTCCTCCTTAGGATAAGTATGATAATAGGAGCATCCATGGGCCAATTTTTGGTCCCCCTTCAAAATTTTGAATTAAAAATGAAATTTTTATTTTTCTAATTCAAAATTTTGAATAGGGTGGGCCAAAAATTGATCCTTGATCTGCCCATTCCCATTCCTATGGCGTACGATGATGATATTTCCATATTCCTGTTGGATTGATTGCTTTTCTTCTAAGATGTTGGACACCGAAATAACTTTCGGTTAACGTAACTTTAAATCCACAAACACAAATGATATTCGGTCTTCGCGATTATTAGTTTTGTAATATTTATGATTTTTAGAGATTTTTCTTAAGAGGCCGAAAAATATTTCCAAAATTGCTAATTTAATAATATTAAAATTATTCTTCTAATTACTTCGGAATTTCGATTCATTTATTCCGGACATCGAAATAACAAACGGATAATTTTCTAGTACTCCTCTCGTCGAGTACTACGTCCTGCATAAATTTGGTAGCATTTGGAAAACGTTCACCGAAACCGTAAATAATAAAATATTAAATAAATTGGGAATTTACTTTATACACACCACAAATTTCTAAGTGCACACATCAATTAGGCATGGACGACTTCATAATTGATGGACGGCTCAATAATTCATATGATAGACGGCTCAATTATATAAATTATGTATAATAATTGTGATTAGTACAATAATTAGTGCAATAATTAACTTAATTAATAAAAAAATTAGTACACAATAATTCGGATGAATAAGATTAGTGCAATAATTAACTTAATTAATGAAAGATTAGTACAATAATTATTCCATAATTTCATACTTTAACTAATAATTTTCATTATTATAATAAAATAATTAAAATTACATGAATGCCATCAAATTATTTCTCCCCTATTTAAACCCACACAATTCTCACATTCATTCACTCACCCTTCTCTCCCTCTTCTCCTCTCGGCAAGCTTGCAGCAAAGAAAAAAAAATATTAATAATAGACTGGGCCGGCCAGCCCAGCCCAGTAAAAGAAAAAGAAAAGAAAAATGAATACATTGTGCCTAGTCTGGGTCTGACAGAAAAAGAAAAGAAAATAAAATAAAAATAAGTTAGAATTTAGTAGGTTTAGGCCTGGGCTGGACAGTAAAGAAAAAAAAATGAGTTATAAAAATAAAAATATGAAAAAGTGGAAATTTAGTAGGTTTGGGCTTGATGGATTAAATGATTAAGGGAATTGAATTGGACTTGGCTTGGATTAATTGGACATAATTGATAAATTAATAATAGTAATAAATTAGATTTTAATTAAAAGATAAATGCATATTAATATATATAATTGAGCCTAGAAATGTAATAAATGCATACGTTGGGTTTAAAAATAATGCAGTATTATTATATGATTCACTTGATTCCCAAATTAGCTTATTAATTGACACTGAGAATGAAACCAGATTATTGTAATATTTTTGATAATATGCATTGTGGTTCAATTGTGTACTAATATCTATCATGCTACAAGTCATGTGCCTTGATATTACAAATCATGTGTACTAATATATCATGTGTTAATTTATCATTCTACAAGTCCTGTGCTTTAATATTACATGTCATGTGTTTCGATATTACAAGTCATGTGTTTTACAAGTCATGTGCTTTGATATTACAAGTCATGTGTTTTACATGTCACGAGCTTTGATATTATAAGTCATGTGTTTTACATGTCACGTGTTTTGATATTACAAGTCATGTGTTTTAATATTACAGATCATGTGTTATGATACTACATATCATGTACAGTCATGGGTTTTCGAACCTAGGTTTAGAAGACCAAGAAGGAGAACCCGCCCTGACTGAGGATCCGTACTTCATCGATCAGACCGAGCAATATTAAGTAGTGAAGTACTTTCCGAAGAATCTCTTATATATTGTTCGTATTTTCTTTGTCTGGACACTGCTTCTTTCCTCTCTGCTTCTTTTGTATTCATATTTAGGGCAGTGTGCCATTTTATGTAATGAACTTTTTGTCATTTCAGTTTCAGACATATTATTTATTCACGTGATTGTGGCAGTAGTTACGGTTATTCCAAGATCCTGTGACTGTTGGATTGTCTAGTGTAAGTAATAAGTAGCATCTTCCGTTTTGGGAAGCAGCCCCAAAAACGGGGGCGTTACAATTTGATTCTGTAACGCCCCCCTTTTTGGGGCGTCTTCCCAAAACGGAGGACGTTACTTATTACTTCTACTAGACAACCCAACAGTCACAGTATCTTTGAATAACCGTAACTATTGCCACAATCAGGTGAATAAATAACATGTCTGAAACTAAAATGACAAAAAGTTCATTACATAAAATAGCACACTGCCCTAAATATGAATACAAAAGAAGCAGAGAGGAAAGAAGCAATGTCCAGACAAAGGAAATACGAACAATATATAAGAGATTCTTCGGAAAGTACTTCACTACTTAATATTGCTCGGTCTGATCGATGAAGTACGGATCCTCAGTCAGGGCGGGTTCTCCTTCTTGGTCCTCTAAACCTAGGTTCGAAAACCCAGGGGATTAAACCCAACAAGTAACACATGTAAAATAGGAATTGTGTACTATCATAGTACATGAATATCAATGTGCATGAGCATATTTATGTCAGTGTTCTTTGTGTGCATTAACATAAAGCAACATATAAATTAACATGAAGTCAATATATAAATTAACATGAAAGTAACATATAAATTAACATGAAGGCAAGCATAAATAAATGAATAAATAAATAAATGAACATGACAATAATTAAATAAACATGATAATAACTGTTCTATCTATTTAATCATATTTTCTATTGGTCTCAGTCATCGTCCAATTTAATTTTACAAACTGTATTAATGGATAAAATAGCGCTATTCTCTATTATCGTATAAGTGCCCGTGCATACCTGGGACCCGGCCCCAATATTCATGGTGCTGAACCATGACATGCCGCTAGGCACTCAATCACGTTCCGTACTGTATTACAGTGACGGACTTACCACTCTGGGTAGATATCAATTGGTGATCTAATAATCACTCAGGCCGCTGCAGTAAAAGAATCCTTGCCCTAACAATACAATCAATTCTTATACGGTAAGGCACTTATCTATCATATAGTTTCTCCCATCCCCGTGTTCATAATGAATTAGGCACATGAAGATTTTATAATCCTTCTTTAATTGTTTTTTCAATTCATGATAACATGCTTGCATTTTCATGACTGTACATGACATGTAATATCATAACACATGATCTATAATATCAAAACACATTACTTGTAAAACACATGATTTGTAATATCAAAGCACATGACTTGTAAAACACAAGATATCAAAGCACATTACTTGTAAAACACATGACTTGTAATATCAAAACACATGACATTTAGCATTATAGATATTAGTGCACAATTGTCCCACAATGCATATCATCAAAATTGTTACAATAATCTGGTTCAGTTTACAATATATCAAAATAGAACCAAATATTTTTGCTTTATTTCTCAATGTTAATTAATAATTCAAAATATGAATCGAGCATTTTCAAAAAAATATTACGTATACAAATGTAAATTAAATAACGAAACGAACGAAAATAGATATAAATAAAATAATGACATGAACGAAAATAGCAGTATTACTTGCATGTAAAATCAAATATAACAATACTTGTATGTATCAAAATTGATCCAATGGTCTAGTTTAATTCTTAATATTAATCATGAAAATAAATCATGTATGTAAATATAAATTATATAAGGAAGGAGCGAAAATATAGCAGTGTTACTTGCCTCGGTTTGATCTCGAATATTCGGTTTGAATTCTTGATACGGTTTGATTTTTCCTCTCTCTCTCTTTTCTTTTATTTTTCTCTCTCTTCTTTTATTTTTTTTTCTTTGCTGCAAGCTTGCCGAGAGGAGAAGAGGGATGAGAAGGGTGAGTGAATTAATGTGAGAATTGTGTGGGTTTAAATAGGGGAGAAATAATTTGATGGCATTCATGTAATTTTAATTATTTTATTATAATAATGAAAATTATTAGTTAAAGTATGAAATTATGGGATAATTATTGTACTAATCTTTCATTAATTAAGTTAATTATTACACTAATCTTATTCATCCGAATTATTGTGTACTAATTTTTTTATTAATTAAGTTAATTATTGCACTAATTATTGTACTAATCACAATTATTATACATAATTTATATAATTGAGCCGTCCATCATATGAATTATTGAGCCATCCATCAATTATGAAGCCGTCCATACCTAATTGATATGTGCACTTAGAAATTTGTGGTGTGTATAAAGTAAATTCCCAATTTATTTAATATTTTATTATTTACTGTTTCGGTGAACGTTTTCCAAATGCTACCAAATTTATGCAAGACGTAGTACTCGACGAGAGGAGTACTAGAAAATTATCCGTTTGTTATTTCGATGTCCGGAATAAATGAATCAAAATTCCGAAGTAATTAGAAGAATAATTTTAATATTATTAAATTAGCAATTTTGGGAATATTTTTCGGCCTCGTAAGAAAAATCTCTAAAAATCATAAATACTACAAAACTAATAATCGCGAAGACCGAATGTCATTTGGGTTTGTGGATTTAAAGTTACGTTAACCGAAAGTTATTTCGATGTCCAAAATTTACTTCGGTTGACTTATTCAGCACAACTGGTCTCAAGAGAGCAATATAGGTAGCTCGAATTTTGGGGTATTACATTCTACTCAGCTAATAAAAAAATTTCGTCCTCGAAATTTAATTAGTGTATTTGATCATGAGAAAATATATATGTATTTTATCCCGATGTCTTTCTCAAGCTCCCAAGCTAAATCTCTTGGTGATTGTATATCCCATAAAATAAGAACTAATAATGTTACTTTATCCTTCAAGACTTCTCCAATCGATTGATAATCCTCAAATATCGCTTCTCATATTTTAAGCCTGATCTGAAGTCTACTTTTGATATATTCACTATTTTGTACTTCTAGCTAAGCGTTTTATCATTTATGATATATAGAATAATCATGAACAATTTTTATTTTTAATAGCAATGATAATGGATAGTCAGGACTTGAAGTTTTATTGGAATGAAGGAACACATAAACAAAATAAAATTTAATCAGGAATAGCTGCTACTAATTTGGAGTGCTACGCCATCCTGACTACGTAATGTGTAAGATACATGTGATAAATATTTTTGTAGAGTTCATTTCCAAGGTCCTATTACATATTGTAATCGACTCTAGAAATAAAAATTAATTTGAATTATTATAATATCGATATAACAAGACTATGAATGGTAGGGACACAAGATAAGAAGTGAATTCATGACTAGTTACAAAATTCAATCGCATACAACGATTTTATTAAGCGACTGCAATTGCTGACGTCAGAGAATATCTCCCTATAATTGACTTGCCGACTCAATAAGACTTCCGATGTATAAAGGTTCAAGTCATGAATCGTATTATGATAATATTCAAATAGAAGATACAAAATATCAAATGAGAATGATCAACAAAAAGTAATGGAATAGGACGATCATTTGGAAAGGTAACTTTAACTTGAGTAACAAGATATAATGTCATATTTTGGTTTGATAAAATGTATCTTTTTTTTTTATTCTTTTGACTAGTTAATCTCACCAACTATACTTACTCTATCAAGTTTATAAATATTAATTATTGTAATTCACCAACATATATGTCTTCTCAATCTTCAAGAAAAATACAAGTATAATATTTTATTTTATTTTATTTTATTTTTATTTTTTATTTTTAGGAAGTTTAAGGGCAAGTTCTAAATTCAACTACTCTTCCATTTTATGTCAACATACATCATATTTCCGGTCTTGACGAATGACTATATACTTTCATTTCTCCAGTAGTATCTAGAATTGCTAGTACTGGTACTGTTGTTAGCCTCCGTTTTAATTCCTCAAATGATTTATTATATTCATTTGTTCAGACATACTCTAACTCCTTTTCTGATCTGTTTATTTAAAGTGATAAGATCTTGTAAGATTCTATCCAACCATCCTAGAAAATTTCAAATCTTAGATACCGATTTTGATCGCATGCCAATTTTTTCATAGCTCCTATCTTCTTAAGATCGGTTGATATATTATCCCATAAACTATATAATCTAATAAGGCAGCTTTATTCAACCAAAATTCTCATTTGTTTAATTTTTCATATAACTTAGCTCTCTAGAAATCTGTAAAACTATCTTCAAATGCTCAGTATGCTCTTCTCTATTCTTGGAATAGATTAATATATTATCAATAAATACCGCCACAAACATAACTCATCAAATTTATAAATATTGTTGGGGTATCAGTTACTGAAAACAGTATCACTAATTATTCATAGTGACTATATTTGGTTCTAATGCAGTTTTTGAAATATTTTCTGTTCGGACATTTACTTGACAGAATCCCAAATAAAGATCTATCCTCGAGAATTCTCTTTCTTCTCTCAATTGATCAAATAGATTAGTTATCATAAGTTGTGGATTTTTTTTTTTGTTACTATATTTAAACCTCTATACTCCACACACAATTTTTTTTTTACTCTCATCCTTCTTTCCTATTAATAACACTGGAACTCAATAAAATATTAGATCTCACATGATTAAGATTGGTATAGTAGTTATGTCCAAACGTAACTATATTTCTCCAAAGAAATTTGTACTTAAAAATTCATTTAAACTTCGTCTGAAATTCTTGGTATAGATGAAAATTTAAATCTTAAATGCACGGCCTACAGAATTACTTCGCTTATCGAATGATATAAAAATAGAGCATGAATATACCCTCTCCAGAAGTATTAACGCCCCCCCAGGGGTACTTCGCTTGCCTATTGTCACTCGATCTATCCAACGAAGTACGGGTCTTCAACTGGGGCTGGATCCCTTTCTTCATGTTCCAAATCTGGATTCAAAATCTAGGGGATTAAACCCGACAAGTAATACATTTAAAAAGAGAATTTGTGTACTATCATAGTACATGAATATCAGTGTGCATGAGCATGTTTATGTTAGTTTTATTTGTGTGCTTATAAATTAATATGAAAGCAACATATAAATAAACATGAAGACAAGCATAAATAAATGCATAAATAAATAAACATGACAATAACTACTCTATCTATTTAATCATATATTCTATTGGTCTCAGTCATCGTCCAATTTAATTTTGAAACTGTATTAATGGATAAAATAGCGCTATTCTCTATTGTCGTATAAGTGCTCGTGCATACCCGGGACTCGACCCCAATATTCATGGCGCTGAACCATGACATGCCGCTAGGCACTCAATCACGTTCCGTACTGTATTACAGTGACGGACTTACCACTCTGGGTAGATATCAATTGGTGATCCAATAATCACCCAGGCCGCTGCAGTAAAAGAATCACGGCCCTAACAATACAATCAATTCTTATACGGCAAGGCTCTTATCCATCATATAGTTTCTCCCATCCCCGTGTTCATAATGAATTATGCACATGAAAATTTTATAATCCTTTTTTAATTGTTTTTCAATTCATGATAACATGCTTGCATTTTCAGGACTGTACATGATATGTAGTATCATAACACATGATCTGTAATATTAAAATACATGACTAGTAATATCAAAGCACATGACATGTAAAACACATGATTTGTAATATCAAAGCACATGACTTGTAAAACACATGACTTGTAATATCGAAACACATGACATGTAATATTAAAGCACAGGACTTGTAGAATGATAAATTAACACATGATATATTAGTACACATGATTTATAATATCAAGGCATATAACTTGTAGCATGATAGATATTAGTGCACAATTGGGGCTTCGGCTACTCTTTTTTTTCTGGACTGGGCCCCAATTGTGCACTAGCATTTATCATGTAACAAGTCATATGCCTTGATATTACAAATCATGTGTACTAATATATCATGTGTTAATTTATCATTCTACAAGTCTTGTGCTTTAATATTACATGTCATGTGTTTCGATATTACAAGTCATGTGTTTTACAAGTCATGTGCTTTGATATTACAAATCATGTGTTTTACATGTCATGTGCTTTGATATTACCAGTCATGTGTTTTAATATTACAGATCATATGTTATGATACTACATGTCATGTACAGTCCTGAAAATGCAAGCATATTATATGAATTGAAAAACAATTAAAGAATGATTATAAAATTTTCATGTGCATAATTCATTATGAACACGATGATGGGAGAAACTATATGATGGATAAGAGCCTTGCCGTATAATGATTGATAGTATTGTTAGGGCCGGGATTTTTTTACTGCAGCGACCTGGGTGATTACTAAATCACCAATTGATATCTACCCAGAGTGGTAAGTCCGTCACTGTAATACAGTACGGAACGTGATTGAGTGCCTAGCGGCATGTCATGGTTCAGCGCCATGAATATTGGGGCCGGTTCCCGGGTATGCACGGGCACTTATACGACAATGGAGAATAGCGTTATTTTATCCATTAATACAGTTTCAAAATTAAATTGGACGATAACTGAGACCAATAGAAAATATGATTAAATAGATAGAGTAGTTATTGTCATGTTTATTTATTTATACATTTATTTATGCTTGTCTTCATGTTAATTTATATGTTGCCTTCATATTAATTTATATGCACACAAATAAAACTAACATAAATATGCTCATGCACACTGATATTTCTGTACTATGATAGTACACAAATTCTCTTTTTACATGTATTACTTGCCGGGTTTAATCCCCTGGGTTTTAAACCCAGATTTGGAACATGAAGAAAGGGATCCAGCCCCAGTTGAAGACCCCAGTTGAAGACCCGTACTTCGTTGGACAGATCGAGTGACAATAGGCAAGCAAAGTACCCCTGAAGAGTTTTTATATATTTTTATATTTCCTTTTGTCTGGGCACTGCTTTTTCTCTTTAACTCTTTTGTGTTCATATTTAAAACAGTGTGCCATTTTATATAATGAACTCTTTGCATAAATGCAATTTTTTTCAGATACAGACATGTTATTTATTCATCTGATTGTGGCAGTAGTTACGGTTATTCTAATATCCTGTGACTGTTGGGTTGTCTAGTGCAAGTAACAAGTAACGTCCTCCGTTTTGGGAAGCAGCCGGAAAACGGGGGCGTTACATGTCTTTATCAAGCATTGCTTCATAGGTTATACATTCAGTGTAAATGTACCTAGCCAAGCACTTGTTCAAGTTTTAGTTAATTTGCGATTGGGAAATTGAGCTCTTCTTGAGCTTGATGAACTTAGTAAACCATGCTTATGCTTGGCACAATAACTGTAGACTTGCTTGGGTTTGCCTCAGGGATTTGGCAACCAAGCTTCGTGGTTCCAAATAGGCCGAACTTTTGAACTGTTGCTAGATCCATGGGCAAGCAAAGTTTTTTAGTCTTCATTAAACTTATTATTGCAATATGAGTTGATGTTAATCTTAAGGGAAATACATTGACCTCAATAATCTTCGAAGTTGAACTAGCTTCTTATTGAAAAAGCACGTCACGGCAAATGATATATCATAAAAGGAAAATTTTGAGAGTTGCATTTAGAAATTAGAGCTTGAACATTATGAAATAGCTGAGGCCTTGCTTGCCTAGGGATTAAGGTGTTTACAAAACCGAGGTTAGCAAATCCAAGTTAAATTAACTCTATGCACTTTATAAGTGTTTGGATAATATTTTTTAGAAGATCGTCAACATACTGATTTTGAGTGTGAACCCAAATTATCTCTGAATCCGTCTACATAGGCGGGTTAGTAAACTCTCATTTAGCCCAGATTAAATGCTTTAATTCCTTCACCCAGCTTGTTTTAATTCAATTAGTCTAAAAGTTATTTGGCAATGTAATCATAGCTTGAAGGCCCTTATCTTTAGGTTTAATCTGTTGCCTAAGAGGACCTAAGAGCTTTCAAGTTGAAATGATGGGATGATAAGAGTAGGACATTTATCAGCAGATAATATCTTGACTGCTTAGTTTATAAAGTGATACAGTGTTCATTATACAAGGTATATACGATCAAATGCATGTATTATATATAATGAGCCTCGCAAACTTAACCCTGTTGGGACCAAGGTCAAGCTTAAACTGGATTCTGTCAACAACAACAACAACTAAGCCTTTTATCCCAAGTATTTGGGGTAGGCTACATGAACCAAAAAAAGAATCACGCCGGATCGATCACTTTGATATTCCTTCTCCATTCATTTCTATCAAGTAATATCTCCTTATTTAAATCTCTAGACTCCATATCTGTGCGTATCACCTCCACCCATATTTTCTTCAGTTTTCCCTTCGTTCTTTTAACTTGTCCTACATTGATAAACTCCCATCTTCGAACTGGTGCATTTGTAGGCCTACGTTGCACATGACCAAACCATCGTAAGCGATTTTCTCGCATCTTTTCATCGATGGGAGCTATACCTATTTTAGCATCAATAGTTTCATTTCTCACTTTATCTCTCATAATATTACCGCACATCCAACGGAGCATGCACATCTTTGCTACACTTATCTTCTGTGAATGACATTTCTTTATAGCCCAAACATTCAATGCCATATAATTAAACTGGGTTCTGTCGTAGTTATGAAACTAACTTTCGATTGCCCATGCATAGATTAGGCTCAGTGAACGTTCTTAGTATGGGCCAAATTAGTTTTAGGAGTTTGCATTCATGTATCATATTTGTGTCACAAACTCTTGTCCCTCATATTTGCACTTTTTGTGACTTGATTAGTAACACATGGGCAGCAATCAAGGCTGCCTAGTTAGTTGGGGCTGACTATATGAATCCATGAACAATAACATGTTGGTAGCAACAAATCCTTTATTCCAAAATTAGAGGTTGGCTAGGGTTAAATGTCATAATCATGTCAAATTTTATGAACCCCTTTCCTTAAAGATTGAAAAAACTAGCTCCCAGGTAACAAAAACGATTATTACATTTTTTTTCTCATTGTATCGTGTAAGAATAATATCGAGGTTCAATGTTTAAAATAACGATAACGGTAACATAACGTTTTGTCTCTGTTAGGTTATATAGCATATAGCGTAACGCATAACGTAGGTTACGCAATTTTCTATTTTTTAATTAAAAATAAATATAAAACTATATAAAATAAATTTTATAGACTGAAAATTGAATTAAAAATTCTAAAAGAAAATATAAAAAAATTATATCCTAGTATTAATTCTATATTCGCTAACAATCAAAACAAATAATTGAAATTAATATAAAAATTATTTAAAAATTATTGTAAATAACGTAACATAACGTAATTTAACGTAACGTAACGTACAATAACATAAAAAATGCACTGTTACGGTGCATTTTCGACTGTTAAGTAACATTGGCTTTCTGTTAGGTTTCATAACGCAACATAACGGGTTTCATAACGCGTTATTTTCAACATTGTCGAGGTTATACTAGGATTTCTGAAAAAAAAAAAAAAAAATTAAATCTATACATTTCTTGTAATATTCTCTCTTTCTTTTCATGTAGGTGTATGGACCAGAGGAAACAATGACTAGTATCTGCAAGCAGGCGATCGAGTGCATTACTGCATCTGCTTAAGCTTCGATGGTGCTTGAATAAAATTAGTCGCCTTTTGTGCTACTTGAGCGACTCTAGTTTCAGCTTATTCGAGAGCAAAAAAATGGAGATTAATTCTGAGTCCATGCTATGCATCATACCATGTTGCTGAACAAAAACATTGAGAAGCTAGGGGAGTTTTATGGTTTATTTCAAGTTCTATATTTTCACTGGAAATCGATGTGCTTATGTTGCAACATATCGTAGAACATCCATAAGGTAGTTGCAAATTACACACACTTTATGGGTATCCTATATAGAGGAGCTTCTAAAGGGGCACACAATTTTTTCTAGTCCAGATTGGAAGCCTGAAAGCCTAGTGGGCTCACTAGGAAGAGTGGTGTGCTCCTTTGGAAACTCCCGTATATAGATTCAAAAAGGGGTATTTACTGGTTTGTCCCTCAAATCTTTTTATATTATGATTTTGTCCACAAATCTTCATATTTAGGATTTTGTCCCTCAAATCTCATAAGTTACAACAATTTAGTCCCCCTCTCTAACTTTTCCTAACACAGTTAAATATTTGACCATTTTATCCCTCTTTTCCTCTTCTATATTTCTCCTCTCTTCTTCTTCTCTATTCCTCCTCTCTTCTCCTTTTTTTCATTATTTCTCATATCTTCCTCCTCTCTTCTTCTTTTCTTCTCCTATCTTCCTATATGAATTTAAAATGTGAATTAACTCCAAAATAGGAGAAGGAGAAGAGAGGAGGAAAAGAGAAAGAGAAGAAAGGAGGAAGATAGGAGAAATAATGAAGAAAATGAGAAGAGAGGAGAAAGAGAGAAGAAGAAGAGAAGAGGAAGAGAGAGGAAGAAGAGAGAGGAAAAATGGTCAAATATTTAACTGGATTAGGGAAAGTTAGAGAGGGGGATTAAATTATTGTAACTTATAAGATTTAGGGGACAAAATCCTAAATATGAAGATTTGGGGGACAAAATTATAATATATAAAGATTTGAGGGACAAACCAATAAATACCCCATTCAAAAAATATGCAGTCTTCTTAATATTTTTTTTTTTTTTTTTTTTTTTTGGTCATTTGCGATAAAGTAATAAATACTTAATAGATAACTATTATAGCAATATCAAAATACAAATGGTTGGTAGTTACTTTCTACAGGTTTGTTCATGTAAACCGTCACTCCTCTAAATTTCTGTATATAAAATAATTATAAACTGAAAGATATCCAATTTTTAATTTAATAAAATCTAATAAAATTAAAATATAAGTATTGGTACAAATCCCATAACAAATTTATCGTATACATAACAAATTAATTTTGTGAGATACAAATATACCAACAAATGTATTAAAATACATGTAAAAAATTAAGTGAGATGATATAAGAGTAAGACAATGTCTCCTTCGAAGTTTTTTTTTTTTTTTTTGCCCTAATTCGCATATTTTCTTCAAAATTCTACAGAAAATTTGTAGCTAGTTCAGCAGGACATGCTAAAGTATTCTCATGTCATCCACAAAAAAAATTTACTTTAATAAATAAATAGCATTATCGATTCTTCATAATTCTCTATTACAAATATTTATAAACACCAACTTTTACTTTTTGAAAAAGTAAACACCATCACATTATTTAACTATATGGACGAATTTCATAACAAATTAACTGATACACCAAAGATGCAAATAATCTTGTAAAATACAAATCAACAAACAGATTATGGCTTACAAATGCACCAGTTCTACGAGGGGAGTTTATCAATGTAAGACAAGTTAAAAGAACGAAGAGAAGACCGAAAAAAATATGGATGGAGTTGATACGAAAAGATATAGATTTTAGAGGTTTAAATGAGGAGATATTACTTGATAAAAATGAATGGACAAAGACTATCAAAGTGATCGATCAGACATGATTTTTTTTTTTTTTGATTCATATAGCCTACCCCAAATACTTGGAATAAAAGGTTTTGTTGTTGTTGTTGTTGTTCTATATTATGGCTTCTTACTTCCAATTAACATTAAAAGTTCTCTCTATGTATAATATAATTATAAGCCGAAGAGGGATCAATTTTTAATTTAATAAAAGATTAATTACACTCAGGTTCTTTGTAGTATGAGGAACATATTTTTTCCACAGTCCAGGAAATTTAAGTGAGAATTTAAAACTTTAGGGGTAATAAGATATATACTCTCATACTACAGAGGGTCTGAGTGTAATTAACTCTTTAATAAAATCAATTAAATTCACAATTTTTTGAGTATTATCGTGGATCTCATTGCAAATCTTGATGTCAAAATTATACGGTAAGCATATAATATCAATTGCAACACTTACAGGTCTAATTTACAGGGAGAAATTGGTTTTCTACTTCAAAATTTTTTAACGAGTCAATTAGAGAATTAAAGATGGATCGTTGAAGATTTAGTTAACTATATGAAAAGCGAAATCTAGGATGTTTGTGTCCATTATATACATGATATAAATATGATCTACCGATACTTTTTAGGGGTATTTACAGATCTGTCACTTACATCTTTATAAATTATAATTTAGTCCCCAAATCTTCATACTTAGGATTTAGTCTCCCAAATCCTTAAACTTACTACAATTTAGTCCCCTAGTTTATATTTTGGCCCGATTTTTCCGTTTTACTCCTGATTTTTTTTCACTTAATTCCCCAATCCTTCTTCCCCCTCTCTTCTTACTTCTTATTGGGTTACCCTTCTTGCTCTTGTCTTTTATCTCACTATTTATTTATTGGGTTCTCGCTCTCTATATTGAAACCAAATGTATTATTCTCTACTAAATGTATTAAACATTTAAGTCTCAATATAAATTCATTTATTAGGTTCTCAATCTCTATATTGGATAAATTCATTTGTAGGTTTAAAATATTTAGTGGAGAATAATACATTTGGTCTCAATATAGAGAGGGGGAACCCAATAAATGAATAGAGAGAGAAGATAAGAACAAGAGGGGGAGCTCAATAAGAACTGAGAAGAGAAGGGGAAGAAGGAAGGGGGAATTAAGTGAATGAAATCAGAGGTAAAACGGAAAAATCGGGCCAAAATATAAATTAGAGGACTAAATTATAGTAACTTAAAAGATTTGGAGGACTAAATCCTAAATATGAAGATTTGGGAGACTAAATTATAATTTATAAAGATTTAAGCGACAGATCTGTAAATACCCCTACTTTTTATCTATTTAACTACCATATGGTCAAATAGTATCAGATTATGATATTTATTTAAGATTAACCAATCTATGACTCAAAGGCTGAAATATCGAAGCAGCCAAGTGAAGTATAGATTATCAAAGAAATTTCAATTGAACAAAAAAATATATATATATCCATGGATTAATTCTTAAATTAAAAAAATTAGTCCGACACCTAATTCTGATAAGTATGCAAAAAAAATTTGCACTTATACCCCCTGTTAGGAGTGTCTCAGCGAATTTCTTTTATAAAGAGGTATTAGCAATTCATCCCAAATAGTATATGTATAGTTTCCGTAATTAACCTGAAAAATAAGTGTATATCTCAATTTTGCACTCTTGGAGTATTTATACATAATAGGGATAAATTTTATCCGACCAAATATATTAAAAATAATAATCTAATTAATGTTATCGGATTCATGCACTCCCAAGCATAATAAATTGACAAGTAGTAGTCATGAGTCAATCCAAGATTGTTCTCTCGAGAACACTGTACCTAAATCAAAAAGCACTTCAAGAAAGAATTATGGTTTGGAAAAGTGCAAGAATTGGTTAAAAGCAAAGAGATTTTGAGTTGTTTAAAACTATAGAGAGAAGTATCAAAATGGAAGTGAGAACTCCTCTTAAATCTTTTCCCTGATTGGTTTATCGCTTGCTTTATCTCGACTAAATATATCACACAATCGAATTTAGTCAGAAGATAATTCTTTTAAGCATACAAATCCAAAGAGTAATCTTATTATGAGTTTAATCATACAGTTCAAACCTTTACAAATACTTGGACCTAAATTTTAGAGTAATTTATGAATGATAAGAAAATAATTATTCAAAACATGATCATGCACCATGCCTTGTACATCTATTGCATATCAAAAAACGACTATACCCTCCAACGATAGACTATCAAAGAATCAAGAACATAATTTTATCAATCAATATATATAGAAAAACTCAAATAAGATCAAACAATAATAAAAACTCTAAAAGCAAATTATACCAAATCAATTTGAAGATCTAGGATTTGTCTCATCATCCATTGTTGAAAAGAAATTAGTTGCCCATGCCATCGGGATCATCAAATAAAAAGAAGAAATTCCTTTATTATTCAAGCATACAATGGAGGAAAAGCAATAATCTCTGATTTCTCAATTACAAAAAAAAAAAAAAAAAAACTCTCAAAGAAGTTCAAATCTATCTATCTCTCAAATATATTGTACATTGTACAAGGATATTTATAACCCCATAGGATGTGTTACCATCCCTTAATGTTTTGAGCACAAGGAACTCAATTTCTTCTTAATCTCATATCATATCCGTTTATTTGTTTGTATTGTTGACAGCTGCTTCGACAGTCGTGCAGAGGCAAGTTTAGTAGTATAGAGGCTAGCTCAGTTTATGAAATTTACTAGGGTTGTCGACAGTATTCAACTGGCAGTTGACAAACATCTATTCTGTGCATGTGTACAGAGCTGTGCAGGCCTCATTTCTTCATCTTGACTCCAAAATCCATAAAAACCCATCAAAACACTTGTTAAGTTATGGTATATTATACTCAAATTGACGATTTAACACAAATGCATAAAGATATCATTAATAACATGTCATTAAAGTACAATAGTGGATTATGAGTGCATAAATTATATAAGAAATAATGCACTTTTTACTCGTAATAATCACTAATCCAAATTCTTCTGAAAAATTTTACTAGTAAAATTCATTTGGCCACCACCAAGTTGCGACATTGATCAACTAGTGGTGGCATTGACTCGACATCGAAAAGACTCCAAACAAAATACTGATTCAGCTCCTCAAATTTTAACCTATTTTGATTCTATTTGATCGCCAGGAAGCGGTGTTGACCATTACCAAGTGCTCAAGTTGTCAGCTTATTCTGGTTTTTCCTGTGTAGAAATTTCTTCTGGTTCTTTTTATCAGCTCTGAACCTTAATATTTATTCTGAATTGCTATATAAACAATCCTCTTATTCATAAAATTTCGATACCTATTTTCTTGATGCTTAACCTCTTTTTCTATTTACTATAAAATTTATGTTTTCCTACAAAATAATCTAAGATATATGAGTAGTACTTGTTTACTGTAATGCCCACTTCATCTTGAGATTTCAAATTGACTTATTTAAAGTAAATGGAAAGAATAACTAGGCTACCATAACCTGATAAAGGTTTGTTTATGCTCCAAAAGCTCTTCCAGCCGAAATAGACTGACCCAAATGTGAACACTAAGGTTCTAGATCCAAAGTTCTTTCATTCTATATTGCTGATGTTCATGTAAAGCCCTTTAAGATTTCTGGATCCTTGAAATCTTCAAGGAGAGAATTGATACCTATGATGTGAGAGGGTTCATGGTGTTTCTATCCCCTTCGACAAAATGGAAAATACTTGAGAGTCATGCAACTTACACTAATTTTTTTGAGGAACCCGACAGAAATTCATCTAATAGTTCAATCCAAGACGAGAGTTGATGCTATTTATATATCTACTTGTTATCGATGGTACATTATCTTTGGAGGTGGATAGCAAGACTGATCCTGACCTTAGGGCTACCCACCTTGAATCTAGCCCCTTCCTCCATGCCTAATGGTATGGATTATCTGTTGCAATTTTATAGGCTACCACTGGGGGGTTGAAGCTTTAAACGCTAGCAAACAGATGCAACAATTTGTCTTCCCAGCAATAAATAAGGTTGATTTAAATCTGAATCGATAGTAGATCTCAACTACATGATCAGAATATATGGGTCCAAGAATTTTGCATGCCAGTTATAAGATCCTTGCTACCATAATAATGTTGCTTTTACATTCAATGAGGCAGTTTAAAGAGGAAATTCAATGATTCGAAACAAGAGTGGCATAAGTCCCCATTCAATGAGGCAGTTTAAAGAGGAAATTCAATGATTCGAAACAAGAGTGGCGTAAGTCCCCAAGATAACTAGATAGGCAGGTCATGTCTGAAGAATTATGAGATAGCCTAAGAGCTCACTAAAATGAACTCTGGAGTGGGGCTATTATTGATTCAAAAATTAACTGGCCCAAACTTGCAAGTAAAAGACCCATTAAACGACAGTCCATTAAGTCTACGAAACCCAAAAGACTCAACATATTTAGATCCACAATCCTTTATCAGTCTGGATACTTTTAAGAGAAGGAAATGATTTCCAGCTATAACAAAAAAACCTCTCTAAATGGAAAATAATCTATCTCTTGTCAGGAAAATGCATGAACTCTAATTTGATTATGACTCCACTATCAAGTAACTAAAAATTATAATACCCTCCTTTTTTAGTTGCTTTCCAAAACGGATGACGCTATATAAAGTTATATTAGACAACTCAACAGTCATATAATTTTGGAATAACTATAACTATTGTCACCATCAGATTGATAAATAACACATCTGAAACTGAAAGATTTTACTTATACAAAGATTTAGTTACATAAAATGGCACACTGTTCTGAATATGAACATAAAAAAGAGAAACAGTGTCCAGACAAAACATGTAATCTATCCTTTACGATAACGGACCTACTAATAAAACAAAATAGTCTGGCGAATAGAGTATATGTCTACGTAATAAACATAGGGAAATGTTATAAGCAAAGAAGAACTTGAGTCTGGTGTCGAATCTACCAATGTCGTCATCGGTAGACATGAATGTTAGGTGGCCTTCTGAATCGATACTGATGTGAACCTTATCCAAACCTAGTGATAACATAATGCCTGGATCCACTAAGGACTAACATCCATGGTAAAGGTGGGATGAAGCGAACAGGGTGTCTGCTGCGAATAGTCTCCACTAATCTTCGTATGTCTAGATCGGTCTAGTCGGACTCTACCTCCCGAGGCATATCGGGTTGGGCAATGACACATATATCATGTTGACTAAAAGCATGTCCAACCTGACCACACTCTTGACACAGAACCCCATCTACCACATTATCTGCCTCTGAACTAAATACATGTGTCTGCATTTTATCTGCAATGTTGGGTTTGAAATATAGGGGATTGAATGTAGCAAGTAACATAAGGAAAAGATATATATACTATTACAGTACTAGAGATAAAAATATATAATTGAATAAAATGCTTTCATTGGGGATATCCTTTAATAAATAAATAAAATACAATTAAATTGTGATAGCGTTAAACATGTCACGTGAATAATAAAAAATAGAATAAGCATGACTATGCATGTCATTTGCAAATAGCAGGTAAATATCTTTTAAAAAAAAAAACAAGTCTAGGTCAAATTCTTGTTAGCATTTGAAACTAAATGATTGATAAGATTACGAGCAGTTTTTTGTATTGTATAAATATCCGTACATACCCAGGACCCGACTTCAAACCCATGACACCGAATCATGACGCACCGCTAGCTGCTCAAGTCAAACTCCGTACTGTAAACGGACATCACCATTATGATGACTCATGTATCAGATGGTGGCCAAGTACCACCTAGTGCTACTACAGTAAAATTCTTGTACAATACGATACTTATCCATCATGAAGTTTTTCCCAGTCTCCATGTCAATAATACACGATATATATGAATTAATAAAAACACATGGCTTATCAAGTTAAACTGTGTATATGTGCATATCACGAGAAACAAGAATTCAGGAATCAAGTTTCAAAATCATGTACATACGTATCACAAAGATATTTCATATCATGTAATCAAATACAAGAAACTTGTTATCATATTTCCATGAATGGTCATACTCATCGTGTATCAAGTATTCAAATAATTCATTTTAACATGTCATATATCAGATTCGAGTGTATATATACCACGAATTATGTGTCATATATCACATAAATTGTATTATTCATGCAATAATCATATAATACACTATATTATTAATAATTATCACATGTCACACATCATATTATCCATCGTATAATTTCTCTCATTTCCGGATCATAATACATTATGCACATGACTTATAAATATCACAACATGATTTATTTTATATTAGTTTTATTTGTTTATTTTATTTTATTTGTAAATAACATGTCAAGTCCAAGCAGATTCATAAATTCACAAATTTTTGTCCACTTAACAAAAGGAAAGAGAAACCATCCCTCCTTTCCTTTGTTTACATTTCTACATAGATAACATTTCAAGCCCATGCAGATTCATATCCTTTATTTACAAGTCATTATTATTATTTCAGTTTAGATAACAACTAAAATTTTGATATATATATAATGTAATTTGGATAATGAGAATTTCTAAATATTAATAGTGTAATTAGGTTCAGATTTCAATACTAATCAATAGTCCAAAATGTGAATAGATCGTATTCATTAAATAAATTACATATACAAATATAGATTAAATAAATCTTTCAAGAAACAAACAAAGAATAATACTGCTACTTACATCTACTTGATTCCTTAATTTGATTCTTCATTCTTTAATTTTTTTCCTTTCTTCCTTTTTTTTTACCAAATTAATTCCTTCCAAATTGCTTACTTTAGCAACTCTTTTCATTCCAAACCCATGCAAAATTCCAAGCCCATGCAAAAAATGATATAACTATTTTTTTCTTTCTTTCTTTCTTTCTCTTTCTCTTCTCTCTTCTCTGTTTTTTTTTAAAATAAAAAATAAGCAAATTTTATAATATCTACATGTATATAGAAATTAAACCAATAATCTGGTTTCATTCTCAATATCAATTAATGGTCTAAAATATGAACTAAGTATTTTTATAAAATAAATTACATATACAAATATAAATTAAATAAGGAAACAAATGGAGAATAGGAGTGTGTTACTTGTCTCTTCTCAATCTCGATTTCTCGATTCAATATATCTTTCTCCCCTTTCCTTCCCCTTTTTTTCTCTTTTTTTTTTTCTTCCGTTTCTCGCCCACTCTGTTTCTCAGTTCTGCAGCGAGAAAAATGATAAGAGAGGGAGAGTGGGTTTGGTTTTTTGTTTCTTTCTCTCTGCCCTTTTTTTCAACTCTTCTAATTGGCCTCCTTCAGAGGCCACCACCTCAAAAGCCTATCGCCCCTCTCTCTCTCTCTCTCACTGACTCTTCACCTTGAATCCGAGTAAAATCAAATAATTTATGTAATAATTTCAGTTTCGTATAACGTTTTTTAAATACTACCAATTTAATGCAGGGCGCAGTGCACAATGAGAGGAGTATTATAAAATTATCAGTTTGTCATTTCGATGTCCAGAATAAATGAACCAAAATTTCAAAATAATTAGAAGGATAATTTAAATATTATTAAATTAGAAATTCTGAGAATATTTTTCGACTCGTAAGAAAAATTTTCAAAAATAACAAATATTAGAAAACTAATAACCGCGAAAAACGAATATCATTTGGAGTTACAGAGTTAAAATTACGTCCACCGAAACTTATTTCGGTGCTCAAAATTAATTTTGGTATCCTTATTCGGTACGATCAGATTCAAAAGAGAAATATAGTTAGCTCTAAATGAAATTTGAGATGTTACAAAAATACACCCCTCCTCCATTACCATTAGGAGAGAGAGAGAGAGGGAGCTTTAGATCTTTTGTGTATGCAATATTTGAGAGCATATAAATCTCGAGAAAGAAAGGAGAGAGAGCTAGATTGCAGTCTTCATTCCTTTTCCGATAAAGCTCACGCTCAACGGCCAAAGTTCCAACTCAGGTGATTGCCCGAGATCCATACTGGCCATACCTCATAAATTCTCGATGTATTTATCTTTTTGAGTTTTTCGCTTTATTATCTAATAATTTCACTGTAAGTACTTGACTGAGATTTTCCTTCATTCATGTTTATAAAAGGAGGGCCATGCAGTAGAGAGTAAATATCAAACTAAATGCAATGTATATTTCCACCTAAATTCTCTCCATCAAATCTCTAATTATCTACAATTTCATTTTCATAATAATAATAATAATAATAATAACAACAACAACTAAAAGGAAACAAAATGAAAAAAAAGAAGCATGAATGCACATTAATAATAAGGAGCATTTACTGGTTTGTCCCTCAAATTTTTATATATTATGATTTAGTCCCCAAATCTTCATATTTAGGATTTAGTCCCCAATTTAGTCCCATTCCAAATCTCCCAAATTTTTAACCTGATATTACCATTTTACCCCTCCTTATTCATTCTTTCTCTTCCTCCTCTCTTTCTCTTCTCTTCTCATTTTCTTCATTATTTCTCATCTCTTCTCCTTCTCTCTTCCTTCTCTCTTCCTCCTCTTTTCTTCGTTGGGAGAAGAGAGGAGGAAGAGAGAAGGAGAAGAGAGGAGGAATAATGAAGAAAAGGAGAAGAGAGAAGGAAGAGAAATAATGAATAAGGAGGGGTAAAATGGTAATATTAGGTAAAAAAATTTGGGAGATTTGGAAAGGGGGACTAAATTGTTGTAACTTAGGAGATTTGGATACTAAATTCTAAATATGAAGATTTGGGGGACTATATCATAATATATAAAGATTTGAAGGATAAACCAGTAAATACCCCTAATAAAAATGTTTAGCTCTCCTTCTATCTACAAATATTTACAATATTGCCCCCATCTCACTCCTCTGCTCGTCACCGACCAACTCAAATCTTAACAATCTACATCCTAATCGATTATCTAATCTTTTACTAATAATTGTTACAATTGCAAATCTAATCTATTTCAATCCATGGCGTCATACGTCGCTGCTTCTTCCTCTTCTCTATTGGCCGCGGCCAGTAGCAGCAGCAGGCGGCGGCGGGGTTCAGAGCCCCTCCGCAAATTTTCAATTCAATTTAGCAGCGGCGGGAGATTGATAGCCTCGCCTCGCCCACCACCACCAGCAGCAGCAGCAGCACTGCGAGCAGTTACCCCTAGCAATCTCTCTCAGTCCTCATCCTCCTCATTTAAGGAGGTAGATACATCATCAAAGTTCCAATCTTTTTCCTTTATTGTTTCGGAATCTTGTTTAGTTGTGTTCCCCCGCTAACTGGTTGATTATTTGGTACTGTGATGAATGAATGTTTCCATTTTCAGTTGATCGAGAGTCTGATCAACAAGGTCGACCTCTCTGAGCAAGAGGCGGAGGCGTCTCTCGACCTCCTCCTTAACGAAGCCAACGATGCATTGATCAGCGCCTTCCTCGTGCTCCTCAGAGCCAAAGGAGAGACCTTTGAAGAGGTAAAATTAAGATTTTTTTTTTTTTTTTTTTAAATTAGGAAAGGGAAATTGGGGGAACAAAGCTGAGTGACTCCTTTTTGACCAGATTGTGGGACTGGCCAGGGCCATGATCAAATACTGCAAGAAGGTTGAGGGCTTGCACGATGCCGTCGATATTGTAGGGACCGGAGGCGATGGAGCTAACACCGTCAACATTTCCACTGCCGCTGCTATCCTGGCTGCTGCAGCCGGCGCAAAAGTTGCAAAGGTATTTGATGATATACAAGGGTTTTCATTGTCTGAGAGAAATTATGGTCTGACTGATGATGTGATTCCACTCCCTGACGCTCTTGCAGCAAGGAAACCGTTCCAGTTCTTCTGCATGTGGCAGTGCGGATGTGCTCGAAGCGTTGGGTGTCTGCATTGATTTGGGACCCGAGGTACTTACAAGGACAATAGCTCTTGCTAGGTTCTTCAGCTGAATCTGTAGAAATATTCTTTTTCTTCCCTAACTAAATTTGAATGCACATATTATGATATTTTGCTATTCACGGCTTATTTTTGCATAAGGCCGTATAGTTCAAATTTATATTTTCATCGGAATTCAATGAAACTGTACCATGACAGTGCGTAATAACATTATAGGCTTGTAGCACCTTCAATTACTATAAATGAGAGTTTGTCTATTGGTTGCTACAAATGTTTCTCCTTTTGACAGTTTGAAAGCTCTTAGTATGTTTTTCAATAATTTCTATATTTCTAGTTTTTGACATTGATTCACTACAAGAAAGTAGGGATCTAGTGACAACGAAAGCTGTCACTGAAATTATGATGTCGTCACTAAAATTCTTTAGTGATGACACTCGTGACGATTTTTAGTCATTGTGTATACGACTGTCACGAAAGCCGATTGTGACGATTTTATGATCTCATCATGAGAAATCCTTATTTAGTAACAAGATGCACTTGTTACCAAAAGGGACTTATTTGTGATGACATGCATTATTATAAAACTCTATCTTTTGTGACAACGGTCGTGGTCATCATATCTAATATATGGCTATATATTCCTGTAACAAAAAAAATATTTGTTATCACATATTAACTAGTTTTGTAATGACATTTGTTATAAGAGAAGATATATATTAGTGACATATGATAGATATTTGTTACTGGAAACATATTTATTGACAACACTGATTATCACTAAATCTCTTTTTTAGTGACAGTGTCGAAAGTCACTAGAAAGGAGATTTAGTGATAATCAACTGTTATCACTAAATTTGTTTTCAGTTACAACTATCTTATGTTGTTACTGAATATTAATCACAAATAATTTAATAATAAGCATTGTCAAATAAACAATTTTA
>JAYEPQ010000006.1:4516781-4786781 GCA_036321105.1 Dracaena cambodiana | reverse complement strand
ATAATGTCAATTATAGAATCCAAGCTGGCTGATTGAAATTGAGGAGTACGACTGGAGTTTTTATTAATCCATTAAGACTGAAGGGAATGTTTTGTCGGACTGCTATTACCTAATAGTTTTGTTATATGGCATAGAATGTTGGGCTATGAAGAAATCATGCACAAAAGATGAGTGTGACAAAAATGCGCATATTTTGTTGAATTTGTGGTAATATATGAGAGATAAGACGAGAAATGATAATATTCTTGCTAATGTCAGCTTAACTTCATAAAAGAGAATATGCAAGAAAATATTCTACAGTGGTTTTTTTATATGTGACGTAGATCAATGGATTCACCAGTTTGGTAAGTGGAGTTTATCAATGTAGGGCAAGTTAAATGAGCAAATGGACGACTTAAAGAAATATGGATAGAGGTAATACAAATATGGATAGAGGTAATACAAAATTATATTGTTGTTAAAGGCGTTAGAAGAAAATATTGCTTGATAGGAGTGAATATGTGCAAGTTCTAAACACCAAGATTAAATGCGTGATTATTTAAACTAAAAAAATTGACACTTTAATGGTTGAGTTTCTCTAAATAGGGAAAATGCATACAGGTGAATGCAACATGTAGAGAAAATCAGCTAGTAAATATGAGTACCAATGAACACTTTCAGAATTTGGACAAATAACAAGAAGAGTGTAAAATTTTACAAATTGGAGAGAGTTAAATTAGAGCTTAACTTGAGGAAGTAGAAAAACTCAAATCTCTAACACAAAAGTCTTATAGAGTCGTTGGGAACTTTGTGCTTAATCTGGACAGAAAATTCCAAGAAAATAGCTCAAACAATATCGCAAAATTACAATGGCTTGAGTGGAGCTTGAAATGGACTCCAAATCACTATTTAATCCATGACAGGTTTGTTTTCTATAAATGGGTCTTGTCCTCTTGACTTGACTGCTAGCTGTAGGCTGAATCGGGTTTAAAATGGTTGTGGAATTGGATCTAGTCAATGCGAATGAAATGGTTCGGATCGGGTCGGAAGTGGATCAGATTCGGATCACTAAAAGACTTGGATATGAATTCGAAAGGAATCGAACATGAGGGATCTTAGATCGTCCTCTTCATATTCCTCTTCGTCCATAAAGTCACTGAAGTTGCTGAAGTTAGCACTTAGCAAAGGGCTTGCTGATGGACTCGAGGCCAGACAAGCTCGGAGATGCTATTACAACGATTATTGAACCAATTCGAAGGTGGGTCAGTTGTGATAAGTGTGGAATTGCTCTGGAAAGGTGCAATCAGAATCGAGATCTCAGGACAATCGAGGAGGGCTTGGGAGGAGCCAGAGAAGGGGGAACTCTGACATGGTCATGGAACTCTAGGGTCATGGGCAGGTGTTGGGGAAGGTTACAGGGTAGTTAGCGACGAGTCAGATCACTGGAAATGAGATGAAGTTATTGGCAATTGAGTGTTGTAGGTCGGTGAGTGTTTTGATGATGGTGATAATGTTGCTGTTCAAGATGATGATATTGCTATTAAAGATGAATGGCAACTGGAATTTTCTATTTTCCTTTTTTATTTTTATTTTCTCTTTTCTTTTTCACTGATTTTTTCTTTTTTTAAAACTAAAACACAAAATAAAAAATAATAAATTAGGAGGAGAAAAAATAGATGGGTTGTTAGATACTTGGGCTCTAATACCAAATATGACGCAACGTAATAAGAAATTTAGGTTTATGGTGGTGAAGATTGAGGATCTAGGGAAGAACACTAACATAAATTTTAAGAAAATTAATACAACATGATTTGGGCCTCACATCCTGGTGAATAACCAACTCGTAGCTCACATGAACGGTTTCATTTGGAAAATACCAAAAGTCTTAAATCATTCACTAAGTAAACCAAGAGTTTCATACAACTTATTTGGAAGGAAAATTGCACACACAACAATGTGCAAACCAAGAGTCGAATTAACCACTAAGAAAGAAGAGCCAAAATATAAATCTTCTTGTAAAATATCCAAATCAATGTATCACTTAAATAAGAAATTCTTTCTAATCTAGAGTATGCATCATATATATATATATATATATATATATATATATATATATATATATATATATGAAATTCCTGCTATGAGAGACTAATTATAGAATATAAGGACTGGAAATGGCAGTTAAGGAATTTGTCTATAAGAATGAGTAGCAAAAGCGAAAGTAGGTAAGCGCAGCTGGTAACAACCTTATACTTCTAAAATGATGGTTCTAGGTTTGATTCCCAGTGATGTTGTTTGGAAGATTTACCTATGGTAATTAATCAGGCTCTTATTATAAAAAAAAATGAGATTGAAAATAAATGCAAAATAATAAAAGCAACACCAAAAAATGGGGAATGAATTATGCTCATGTTAATTGATGGATGTTGGCTTAGAGGACTTATTTTTTTCCTTCCATCTAGTAAACAAAATTAGGGATGCCAATGTGATCAGTTCTGTATCCTGGAGTAATCTTGGTAGAGCTACAGATTTGGCTAAGTATTGTGCCAAATCATGTATTTTGATATTTGAAATGCTTGTTCCATCGTGAAGATGAAACTTTTGGCTTTAGTATTGATATTTCATAAGCATTACCCTGGTTCTCTAATTTTTATTTGTTCTGCATATCATTAAATGATGGTCCAGCACTTTAGTTTGCATGCTAATGACCTTTATTGTTTAGAAATTTGTTCTACTTAAGCAATCAATGTGGAAAATTTAATTTCAACACTCTTCAAGGTGTAACCACACTTACTACACATGCAGAAACATAACAGGAATATCAATATAATGGTCCAGTTGACAGCGAATTCACAGCTGTACTTGTACAGCGATAAGCAGAACAATGAATAATGTGTACCTGTGCCATATCAAATTTGGACAATGCTGAATCTTTCCAGAAAAAATAACAAATTGAGTGGTGTGCCTCTTCTTTCCCTCATTCAGTTTAATGTACAGCTTCTGTTCAAAATTCCTATTGCTGTCCAATCCTTCATGGCTTGGTTTCCTTTCTCTATATGACATCATACCAAGGTAAAATCATGATTCATAGTAAAAAAAAATTTCATGAGGAATGATGTCATATTCAAATAGCAGTAATTTTTTTTCATGTATTTAGTTTCAAATCTGAATTTCTTTCAGATATTATTTGTATTTTGTCCCTTAGATGTATACTGCAACAATTAAAACTGTATATGTTCATCTGAAGCTACTTGATCATTCCAAAATAAAAAAAGAAAACTGCTTGCGTCATCCTATCTTGTTTATTGGGTTTCATTGGTTTTATGAAAATTCAACAAAGAATGGACATGCATGTACCATGAAATCATTTCATAAATCGGAGCCTTTTCATTTTATTTAAAATTTTTGATAAATCATGGTTATTTGGTCTTGTCTTGTGAGAATATCCAGTTCCATACCTCAATGACATCATGAGCACGGTATGTATGTTGTATGACTTTTCTTTGTGGCATTTCTGCTTTCTTTCTTCCTTTTTCCTCTTTTCAATAATTACCTTGGTTTTTTACCTTCACGAAGAAATGCAGGAAGTTTTTGCATGATGCTTCTACTTTTTTCCCATTATTTTTTATCCTTAATGGTTGCATACTGTGAACTAATTATAATAATTTATTCTTAACGCTAATACTCTAATATATCATTTTCATCATTACAAGGAGGTGAAAAACTGCGTGAAAGAAGTAAGCATTGGTTTCATGATGGCTCCAATATATCATCCAGCAATGAAAATTGTCAGTCCTGTGCGGAAAAAGCTCAAAGTGAAGACAGTATTTAACATACTAGGTCCAGTGTTGAATCCTGCAAGAGTAAATTTTGCTGTTGTCGGCGTCTATAACGAAGATATAGTGAGTTTCTTCTTTTCTGGCAACAATATCTGTTTCTCAGTGCTCTTGTTCGAACAATAGGTGTATGCTGCATGGTATCTTAATGACGTTGCCTGCTCTTCTGGTTTTTTTAAGCATTAAATTTTGTTTTATTTATTGGGAAAAATAATAACTACAAAAATAACCGTCCCTCTCGTCATATCACCATTTACAAAACAAAAACACAGAGGCAAGTAAAAGAAGACCTTATAATGAATAATAAGGCCTATATTTCTTGCAATGTCAATGGTTTAGGCATGCTTCTTCACATTTGATAAGTACCAGTTCCTTGTCTAACTCCATGTTCCTTTTTGATTTAGTCTGGAAGTGCCACGTGGCTCCTCCTACACCCTCTACTCCTAGATATCCCAGTACTCCATGAGTTCAATTTCAGCATCAGATATTGCTGTTAACTGTACGCACTGCGAGCAGATAGCCTGATAACTTTGTATTCTTCAATTTCACCTTGTCAGTGAACTCTCGACATCCTTTCTAGAATTCAGTAATCTATCCCTTTTTTTATCATGAATTGTCCTATATAAGCAACAGATCACTTTAGGGACATGCCTTAGATACCATACTGTGCCCTTCAATAGTAGGTGATTGTGTTCTAATTAGGGATGAGAATGGACAAGTCCAAAGGCCAATCCTTGGCCCGTCCTTACTCAAATTTCTGCGTAGGATGGATCAAGGTTTTGATCCATAGACCAGTTCATTCTCATCCCTAGTTCTAACCACATTCCAAGCTAAGGAAAGAGAATATGTCAGAGTTGCCTGATACTTGTAAGAGCTTATCTGCCTCCTTTCAATTTCTAGTGGAGAGATAATCAGAGTTCTTGATCAATGTTTAAAATAACGATAACGGTAACATAGCTTTTTGTCTCTATTAGGTTATATAGCATATAGCGTAACGCATAATGTAGATTACACGATTTTCTATTTATTTAATAAAAATAAATATAAACCTATATAAAATAAATTTTATAAATTGAAAATTGAATTAAAAAATTCTTAAAAAATATTAAAAATTTTATATCTTATTATTAGTTCTAAATTTCTAACAAGTTTCACAGTAATTCTCATTTTTATCTTCATAAATTAAATTACATTCAAACCCATAATTTCAGTCATTTTCTAAATAAGAAAATAAGATTTCAAATTTATTTTCAATTATTATCAATATTGTAATTTATATTTTGTAATGCTCAATTTATGTTATTTTTAATTGTTTATTTAAAATTAGCTGAGAATTCAATTTAATCAGTAAGTAAGAAATTTCAATAATTGGAAATGAATTATAACAATAAAAATTTCAATAATTGGAAAGGAATTATAATAAGTAAATAAGAATGTAAAAGTTAACAATGTCACAAGCAATCAAATAAGCAAATAACAAACCGTCAAGTGAAAAAAATTACAGCAATTCACTAACAATCAAAATAAATAATCGAAATCAATATAAAAACTATTTAAAAATTATTGTAAATAGCATAACATAACGTAACATAACGTAAAATAACATAAAAATGCACTGTTACGATGCATTGAGTTATTTTCGACTCTTAAGTAACGTTGACTTTCTATTAGGTTTCATAATGCAACATAACGTGTTTCATAATGCGTTATTTTGAACATTGTTCTTTATTATAGAAAAAATCTTTTGAACCGGGGATGATTGAATATTAGCTAGGCAGCATTCCCCATTGACTGCAAACTCTCTTATGGTTGCATTAATTCTACATCCTTGTTATAATCATCCAACTTCTGTAAGATCAACTAGACTACCACCTTTGAACCATGAGTCTTTTCAGAATTTCCCCAGAGAGATCTTATGCCATTCCTCCCCTGCACTAATATCAGCTAACAGAGCATGTTTAGCATGTCATCTGCAAAGATTAAGGTGGGAGAGAGGTGTGGCTGATCCAGCACTGAATAGTTTTAGGACCCCTTTTAGCTCACTCAATTTCGTTATGACTGATAGTGCTTCCACTGTTATACAAAACAAATAAGAGGATTGCAGATCCCTATGCCTTCTATTGGTTAATTTTGTCATGCATGAATATATAATCTGAATGTAAGGATTACCTGAAACGGACAATGAATTGGAAGTGTGTGGACAGTAGGAAACTAGCAGGCTATCGTCCTTGCAGGAGTGGACAATAGGAAGCTATTGTACTTGATAATGGACAGTTTGAAAATTGGTTCTCTATCATTAAGTTTTAACTTTGTCAAAATATGAACCTTCATGTTATTTGGTTTAAACTAGGATGCTTTGACGAGGTTGGATTTTATCCTGAGGTATTGATAATTTGGTTGGATAGGATTGAGAATGTCATATGGACAAAATATCATGTCTTTTATACTGAAACAACTTTTAACTTGTATGTATATTATAGAGAATGTCATAACATTGTTAAAGGTGGTATGCTGAGGTGTTTTAAGTTGTTGAACAAATGCTCATGTAGGTAATGAAGATGGCTAAAGCACTGCAACGGTTTGGAATGGAAAGAGCACTTGTAGTTCATTCAGAGGGTTTAGATGAAATAAGTCCCCTTGGTATGATCCTCATCATGTAGACCTCACAATAGAGCCTTCTCATCTGATTTTTTTTTTTTTTTTTTTTTTTGGATGGGGTTCTGTTTATTTGCAACAGTTTTAATGCCATAGAGTTTCTGTTCATATTGCCTTTTGACAATTTTTCCTCATTGATTTCTTATGGTGGCAGGACCTGGGTATTTCCTTGATGTAACACCAACAAAGATAGAGAAGTTTCATTTTGATCCATGTAAGGCCCATTTCCATCATAGTAATGAGATGAAGGCAAGAAAACTTGTAGCTAGCTGAAGTTAGGAGAGGGGATGATAGTGTCTCTGAAGCTTATATGCCTATAAAGATTTCTCATGTAACTTCTGTGCTTTGCTTCTTTAGAGCTAACAATGACATTTTGATGCAGTGGATTTTGGTATTCCTAGGTGCACCCTTTCAAGTCTTGAAGGGGGAGGTCCAGAATTCAATGCAGAAGTTCTCAGGAATGTACTTTCTGGTGAAAAGGGATCAATTGCAGATGCTATTGTAAGTTTTCTTATTCTCACTATCCTCCTCTCCGTATCTGTCTGACTTTAATTTTTTAACAAAAATCTATACATGTGCCGTTGTATCTGTCAAAAACTAATATTTGTAGGTTAAACCTGACTAGTCTCTACCAGAAACAATTCAGTTTGTCTACATTACTCCACATAGTTCTTATGTTCATGAAAATTTAACCGTGTCTATTTATTCAAGTTATTAATTAGTTTATTAAACCACTGAAAAATAAATTAGGTAAACCTATCCTCACCTATTCATGTGGTTAGATTTGTATGAAGTTCAAGTTGTAACATTCTGTGCAGCAAGTAGTATTATTCATTATCTGCTAAAGTTTATATTTTTTAATTCATTATAGATTGTGTTCACTTCCACTTTGTGGCCTTTTTTAATTCAAAATGTTTGTCTCAAGAGGATGCTAGGAGGAAGATGTCCTCTAATCAGCTCTTAAATTTTGAGTGCTAATTGATCCATCTTTAAAGGGTATTACAAGTGTCTCTTTTACAACATGCATTTATATAACAACGGTAACATTACAATAGCCAAAACTATAACTTATTTTATTCTTCACTTCTATGGCCTC
This sequence comes from Dracaena cambodiana, assembly GCA_036321105.1. Taxonomy (NCBI): domain Eukaryota; kingdom Viridiplantae; phylum Streptophyta; class Magnoliopsida; order Asparagales; family Asparagaceae; genus Dracaena; species Dracaena cambodiana. The sequence goes on along the minus strand of JAYEPQ010000006.1, from coordinate 4,779,215 downwards.
CATTCATCACCACATAGTGCCTACTATATTACAAACATGTTCTTATACCCCCACCTCCCGCGGGTAATATTTCTGGTATTAATACAACCTTACCTTCTCAAGGTTTTGTTTTACCATTTCCATGCAATCCGTAATCCTTTTGTAGTTCACAAGCACAAAGAATTAACTTGTGCTTATACAAAGTCTATTAGTGCTGTTCTATTTCCAGGTCTTTTTACATCTACAACATTATTGTTCATTACTTATCTAGGAGTATTCATCGCTTCTATTTATCTTTTTCATGTAAAGTTCTTCTTCTATATCTCACTTCCCTGTATCTCTCATCTAGGGGTGAGTATCGGTCGGTTCGGTTCGGTTTTTTGAAAAAAAAAATCCAACTGAAAACCGAACCGAACTTATAAAACCGAAACCGACCCGACCGAAAAAAGTGAAAACCGAAAACCGAACCGAATTTTCGGTTCAGTTCGGTTCGGTTTTCAGTTTTTAGGGTTTGAAACTAATTATGTGATAAATGCATGTTTTTTATAGGAAAATAATAATTTTCTTTCTATTTTTTTCTTTTTCTACTTATGAAAATAACAATCACATGTTTTTTATTAAAAATTTAAAAGAAAAACACATTGAAAATAAATCAAAGAAAAAAATAAGCTATAATTCTAAAAGTTAGGTTTTTTCGGTCGGTTTCGATTGGAGCTGAAGCCACCGAAACCCGTAAATAATTTCGGTTTTTAAACCGAACCGAACCGAAAACCGAATCGAACCGAACCGTTCGGTTCGATTCGGTTCGGTTCCGTTTTGCGGTTCGGTTCGGTTTTTTCGGTTTTATGTTCAGCCCTACTCTCATCTTCCATTAAGTGATACAATTGTAATTGCATATGCAGATAATATGCCACAGTGTAGCTCATTTATTGTTTGTAATGCATGTCTGGAAATCCGGAAGATTTTCCATCTTTTTTTCGAGGGAGTGCATTATGCAAATATGTTTTTAATCTTACATATGTAACACTTCTCATCAATAGTAAAATAAATAAAATAGATGTGACATATTAAATAATAGATTTTAAATGGGCCAACATAGGTATTGGATTCTTTTAACCAAGTAGAAATCCAGCATGAACTAAAGGGTAATTTTCCCTGGCATCTTTGAGCTAGCTATTTGCCTTCTCCTATCTGTAAGTTTCTTTCATGTTATTTCTTCTTGGAAAGTGTGTAAACCTATTATAGACAAGCCTAAAATATCAATATGATGAAATGTTTTTAAGAGACAAAGGTGTTGTCCATTCATTACATCTGAGATTTATTGGCTAGATAACTTATCTTTCTTGGCAAGGTAAATGTTTAATCTCTCTTCACTAAATGCCCCCAACACACCCCATGGGAGTGGCAAATGGGTTGATGGGCCCATCAGTTCGCTCGGATTGGCTCGGTCTCACCCAAGACCGAGCCGGTCCTGGGCCTTGGTCTTCAGACCACAAGCTAGTTCAACCCAGGCACGGGCAGGCTTAGGCCTGCTGCGAGCCCAACCTGGGCAAGAGCCCGGCCCACGTCTACATATGGCTAAATCAGCTTTTGAGAGTTATTTGCAAATTCTTTTTTGCATATAGCAATAGCAGATTGTAATGGATATTCTCAACCTGCTAGTACAAGTGAATATATGTTCTACTTCTGTTGAAGCAATAACTTTCTCTAGAAGTTCCAGATCTAATATTTGAAACTTTTTTTATAAAATATTTAGAAATAGAGTTAGAAAGGCTAATTTGTAAACAGTGTAATTTTGTATATTTTTTTCCTAAAAATTGTGTAATTGGACCATCTAAAAGGCAACTTGATAATACATCACTCTAATAACCACAACAAATCCATATATCAATTTATTATGGCACATTAGACTCATTTAGATTTAATCCTACTTAGGTAGAAATAATTTAGCTTCATATATTATTCAAGCAGAGGAATATTTCAATATGGTTGAAGATCCTATATTTGAAAGGTATATCAAACAAAACATAATCCAAAATTTAAACAATTTTTAAGAATACTTACAAATCAGACATGCCATGAGCTTTCTTGAACCTCACTAATTTGCTATCAATTTTGATTCTATCCTCTTTCCTGTGATATAATTTTTCAATTACCTAATATAATCCTCATTTCACCTTCAAGTTCGCTTTGAAATTTGGATCATTTTGAAACCAAATATTGACAAAGCGAGCAAACTCAACAAAAGGTAATATAAGAAATTATTAAATTAAAATAATAAACTTTAAATAGTAATAGTCTTACTTAGGATTTTAAGTAGTATGCAGCCGCATGAAGATGCTTATGGAGTTGCTACGCCCAATGCTTATCAATAATCTCGATATGCTTTCATATCTCGTCTCGATCTTCCTGAATTTCCTCTCAGTTTGTTCCTTTGCTCTATCCATAAGTTCATAGATATATGCCATAGTCGGTTTAACATCAATATGGACAAGTTTTAAAACCTTCACCCATGGTAATACATGTCAAGCAAAATTCGATTGCTTTTCAAAATTCACTATTCCACATCCAAGACATCACCTTTGTTACAAAATTAATTGTATATGATGCAACCGATGCAAATATAGCCCGAAGTACAAATTTTTGCTCCATCATACTCTTCAAAGTAGTTGCAAATCTTGTGACCATGGGTCTTGTCAACTCTCGTCCATTTGTGGAATTTCTCATTAGTTTAAGAACCCAACAATGCCAATAGAGAAAACAGTTTTTGACTTCTCTATTCTCTCTACGCACCAGCAAGTCACCAATATCGTTGAGCAAGTCACCAATATCGTTGAGCATGTTGCTGATGTAATATGCGATACATGGAGAACAAAATAGCTCCTTCCGCATCTCATCAACTTTTCACCCACGATAACATAAGGTAGAACACCAATTTTTGCAACCTGAACAATATTATTTTCTCCGATTTTTCCAACTTGGCAATAAATGATTGGAATAAATCATCATTACTCTTGTGTATGACGATGGAGTGTCCACTGATTGAAGAACAACCGTACCACTCAAACTATTCACAAATAGTTATGGATCTAGATTTTTTATCTATACAACTATTGGACATCAATTGCACCTGGTCTCGCTCTGTTCTTTTATTTTTTTCCAAATCTTCAACATTAATTCTATCGATTTTCTTTTTCAAGAGAGTGACCTGAATTTCATGACAGGGAGGAGGCTTAAATCCTCTTCCATAATTTGCTATTAATTCTATCTTTTTAGAAATAAAAGACTCTCCATCACATTGAATTAGAGGCCAATGCAGATAAAGTTACAAATTTCCCTACAAATGGGTTCTTTACACTTCATCTTTCCTCCCTTTGAATCTTCTTCCCGGATGATGAAAGAATCAAAATTTCCCTTGTTCATATGCCCTTCCCTGCTCCAGCTTCCATGTGTAGCATCTTTATCTTTTATCCATCGACTCTTGCTTGAATAAGCTCAAGAATGTTGCTTTATCATCATCCTAGCATATAGAACATTCCGTGGTATTTTATCGTGCTCTGTCCAAATGATACTTTTCCGGCTATCACTAACCTGTATCTTCTTATCACAATAATTGCATTTCACGGTCAAGAGGCTCCACCAACGTGTTGACAATGCTTCCAAGTTGGATCATCGGAAGTCTTTGATATACTTTTTCCCATCTATATGGAATAAAAAGCTAGCAAATAAAGATTCTATTTTTAAAAAACTAAATGGAAAATTTGATGAACAACTTTCAGCCTTTCATATTTATCTAACAATTTGCAAACACATTTTATAGTTTGACACCAAGTAATATCTAATTATTCTAATCTAATTGACAAATAGTCAAAAACTATCATTGCAAATGAAAGAGCCACAGTACCAAATAAATTATTCCCTTATCAACAACAACAACTAAACACATCTTTGATAACTAGGCTATACATTATTCCTTGATTACCAAATAAATTATTCCCTTATCAACAACAACAACTAGACATATCTTTGATAATTAGGCTATACATTATTCCTTGATTACCAAATAAATTATTCTCTTATCAACAACAACAACTAGACACATGTTTGATAACTAGGCTATATACATTATTCCTTGATTACCAAATAAATTATTCCCTTATCAACAACAACAACTAGACACATGTTTGATAACTAGGCTATATACATTATTCCTTGATTACCAAATAAATTAATCCCTCATCAACAACAACAACTAGACACATCTTTGATAACTAGGCTATACATTATTCCTTGATAAGCAACTAGGCATAAATAAACTACACACATTACTTCACTAAATTTAATTCTTGTGGTCTCTCTGATGAAGCAACCAGGAAACTGATAAAAGCATTTATTCAGCGAGCAGTACATTACTGATAACTAGGCCATCAACATTAAATTTTCTTCTCTTGCTTCATTACTTCATTGAGAGTATGAGATGTTGACTATTGAATTTATAACTTCCATACTCCAATATAAGAATATGCACTCTCTCTCATTGGACCATACTTTTAGACTAGTTCAGTTGTAGAGGAGAAAGAGAAGTGATTCCGGGTTACTTGCAGTCTGCATAAAACATTAGAGGAGTAGAGAGGTGTGCCTGGCACGTGCAAGGTCTTCGAAGATCAATCAAAGTCAACGAAGGCTTGGTGAGGCTTCACAAGGCTTGGGCGAGGCTATAGCGAGCCAAATGGAGGCTTCGTGAGGGCCAATGATGCCTCATGAAGCTCAGGCAAAGGTCTGCGTGAGAAGATCAGCAATGATTGAAAGCATCTGATGAGATTTAGCCAGTGGATTTGGTGGAGTTTTATTGAGAAATTGATTTGGGATTTTTGATAGAGGAGTTGGGGGGTTTTCGATTGAGGAATTAAGGGTTGTCAATTAACAAACCAGGGCATTTTAATCAAGTGGAGTTTTTTAATAAAAAAATTAAGGATTTTTAATCGATGAATTGAGATTTTTGATCGTCGAGTTGAGGAATTTTGATAGGGGGAGTTATGATCAAGGTATTGGGGATTTTTTATCAGTGATCACGTCCTCATACCCATTTTAGAGTCGGTTAAGTTTTATTAAATCCAAAATCTTGATTTAAACCCGACATGAGCCTCTTATGTAGGCTTATGGCAGCAAAACACTACAATATGCATATCGTATCGTACAACATGAAAAAAAAATAGGGGTTTTTATAGATCGGTCCCTTAAATCTTTAAAAATTGAATATTGATTCAATCTTGCTCTGATTATAGTGATTCTTTATGGACTTTAAGAAAAAGCTGTCGGTGTAGTTGTAGTTTGTATTGTACGGAATTGAAAATCTGAAAACTTCATATTTTGATTTTAGTCCCCCAGAACTTATAAGTTACTTCACTTTAGTTCCCCTGAGTCACTGCTATTAGCCAAGTTAACTTTTTGGCCTGAAATTTCTGTTATACCCTGAAAAGAAGGGAAAGCTCAGTTATTTTCCTTTCTTCTCTCTTTCCCTCCTCCTCTTTTCCTCTTTTTGTTGGTTCCCCTCTCCATTCTTGTAGACACTAAAAATAATTAAATAAAATAAATAAAATAAAATAAAATTATATGTAAACCACAATGGGAGAACCCGAAAGTGCAACCCGGGAGAGCTCCCGCGGGTTGCTACCCGCAGGAGAATCCCGACATCCCGCGGGTAACCCGCGGGAGAGATCCCGCGGGGTGCATCCCGCGGGAGCTCCCGCGGGTTGGCACCCGCAGGAGCGATCCCGCAGGTACCAACCCGCGGGTTATTTTTCGTATTTTTGTTTTGTTTCCTTTGCTGATATTCCGTGATCCGATTTTTCAGGAGCGAATCAATCCGGATTTGAAGTTCTCTCAGTCTATAAAATACAGGATTGGACTTGAGAGAAGGGGACTTTTTTTTGGAGCCGGCAGAGCGATTCTTCACAGAAGGTTGAGAGAGATCAGAAGGAGTAGGTTTTCTTCACAGATCCCCTTTCAAGTTGGATAGTCAACGGAGGCAGCAACAAGACTCCACCGCCACCCGTACCCACTCAAAAAAAGGGAATCCACCAATATTCCCGTTCTTGTAATTCTTCGGAATTTTTGTAATCTAAATTCCTATTGTAATTCATCAATTTTGCAATGGAATTAAAGGTTCAATTTTCGGGCAAACAAGAACTGGCGACCACAGTGGGAGCCTCTCTGTTCACTACAGAGAACGTCGTGGCGCAATCCGACTTGATACCCATCGGATCTGTTGTCGAAACGCTGATCGTAGAGGTTGATCAGCAAAAATACGAAGAGTTTATCTCTTCCTCTGACTCGGAGCCCAGGCGTCATCGCCGGGCTATGATGAGCAAAGGTGAGGCGTCATCGCCCACCGAAAAGAAGAAGGCGTCATCGCCTATTAGAACTTATGAGGCGTCATCGCCCGCTAAAACTGACTCTGTCAGAAAACTTGAGGCGTCATCGCCCACTCCTAAGTTGAATCAAACTCTCACCCGCTCTCAGAAAAGAAACTTGAGGCGCAAAATCCAACGGGCCCGCCTGAACAGCGCCTCTGGAAAATTACAGTCGGAAAATCCAGAATCCAAAAATGGAAATTCACAGGAAGAACTACGGGTTGCGCCGCACGGAGGCAACCACGGAGTTGCAACCGCGGGTGCAAACCCGCAGTTCCAACCGCGGGTTTGCACCCGCGGTTCCAACCGCGGGTTGCACCGCGCGGGGGCAACCCCGCGGTTGCAACCGCGGGTGCAAACCTGCGGTTCCAACCGCGGGTTGCACCCCGCGGGTGCAACCCTGCAGTTGCAACCGCGGGTGCAAACCCGCGGTTCCAACCGCGGGTTGCACCCCGCGGGTTCCAACCGCGGGTTGCACCCCGCGGGTTGCAATCCGCGGGTTGCACTCCGCAAAAAAGATCAGGAGTTGGTTCTGGTGTCTATTCGGGCACACGCGCAATGAACACACAGCGCACACCTAACTTTATGGTCACTCTCTCAGGTGTACCATCTCATTCCTCTTCAAACAAACATAAGGATGTGCTCATGCACTCACCTGAGAAGATGTCTGCGGAGGAACAATCCAATGTGTGCGGGGCCCGCGCAACTGCGCAAGCCAGCACACACTCTAGACGACTCCATAGAAGAGAGTGTGTTGATACAGGGAAAGCTCTTAGCCCTGAAATATTACAAACCAACCAATATTATGAACAGAACTTGCGGCGCAAGAGGCGTCAGAATGTAAATGGAGACAAGCCCGAAGATTTGAGAGAGTATCTTACTCGAAAGAGGAGCACATCCCAACCCGATTCTCACTGCCATTGTGAACGGCTGATCTCAGCCATCTTGTCAAACTGCAAATGCAAGTCAGGACAATCCATTTTTGAGCGGATTACAGAGCCAAAGAGAAGGCGGATAGTAAAAAAGATGTGCCCTGGGGATGATCTGCTTGCCGTTTCATCCTATATGGTTGGTAAAGGCAAGAAAATTGCCGAAAGTGACTCCTCAGATAAAGAGTTCACTTCAAAATTAAGGGGGGTGTCTGTTGAGCCAGAGGGTGTGTTCCGACACACTCGGGCTAGGAGAGGAGTCGCCATACCATTGATCTATAAAAAGTTAGCTGCAGGATCTGACAAAGAGGAAGACAGATATTCTGCTATTGTATCTTCACCCTATTCTGATTCAAATAGAGAGTTGGAGGCTACAGTAAATATGGCCGATCTTCCAGAAGAAGTCTCTAGAAGACTTGAAAGGCAAGAACAACGCCTCAAACAGCAGGAAGAGACTATGGAGGAGATGAAACAACTCTTGACTCAGTTGCTGGCCCAAACGAAGAAAGGCCAATCTTCATCATCCGCTAAACAACATGAAGAGGAACATGTTCGCGTAGAGGAAGACAGTGGAGATGACTACGAAGAAGTACCTTCTCAGTTAGGAGAAAAAGAAAGAGTAAAAGTGTTCATTAATCCTCAGGTGGAAAAGATGGAAAAAATGGAAAACCAGCTGCAGGCCCTTCTTCACCGAAAGAAGTTGCAGGAAGTGGGAATAGTGCGTCCCTATCCTATTGAATGGGAGACCACGCCCTACCCTGCAAATTACAAACCGTTAAACCTTCAATCGTTTGACGGGAAAGGCTCTCCACAGCAACACATCTTCTACTTCCTGTCACAGACAGGACATTTGATGGGGCATGATCCAACATTGACCAAGATATTTGCGAGTACCTTACAAGGACCCGCATTTACATGGTTTATTCAACTACCCTAAGGAACGATTAAATCATGGGCCGACGTAGAACGTGAGTTCTTGGCCCGATTTTTCGAAGACGATACTGAGGTCTCGGTACCATCCCTGCTAGCAGCAAAGCAGGGAGAGGGTGAGACAGTAAAAGCTTTTGTCGAGCGGTTCCGAGAGCTTTCCGTGCGGTGCCCGCATGGCATGACACAGGAGACCCTCGTGGAGACTTGCAGGCATAACTTATTGACTGATGTCTTAGTCAAGATGGGTTCGGTTGAATCCAGATCTTGGAGAGACTTGCTCAAGCAAGGTGAGCAGGCCGAAGACATACTCCGGCGCCTTGAAGAGCAACAGCAATCTACAAGAAGAGGCACCTCGAACAAGCCAACATCTCATTTCCCCCGTTCCAGAGGGAAAGACATAATGGCGGTGGAGAATACATCCAAGCCGAAACAAAGGCCGGCTAAAAACAACACAGCGGGTTCACCCAGAATACAAAAACAGTATTCATTCAAGGATGAACATACTGTTACCATGTTTAATTTGCTCACTAAGCGCAACATGCTCAAGTTGCCGGAGAGCAAAAGACCTGAAGAGGTTGGAAAGACCAATGATCCGAATTACTGCTTATACCATCGGATCGTGGGTCACCCAACTAAAAACTGTTTCATCTTGAAAGATAAGATTCAGGCACTAATTGATGCCGGAGCAGTTCAGCTCAAAGCTGAACAAAAAAGGGTGACGGCTAACTCGGCCACATTTACAGTGGGTGAGCTGGAGGTACCATATGGGCTCACACCTATTCCAAAGGGTGAGCTCAGGGTGGTTAATTTGGACCCCCATAATCAACAGAAGAAAGGGTTAGTCCCCTTCACGACAGAAAAGCAGGAAGTCTTTTGGGTGCATCCAGACATTCTTGAAGATGAACAATGGATAACCGTCAGGACCAAAAAGAAAACTGAAACAAGAGGAAAGAAACGCATGTGCAATGTCGTCTCAGCAACCATTGAGAAGGATGCAGATGACATTCCGCTGTTGACAGATTCCGAATCGGAGGCGACAGCTCTGGCGGTGGAGAATGAGCCTGCACCACCTTCCGGAACCAAATCTGGAAAACACTACTTGAAGGATCTCTCAAACACAGAAGCTGGCCCCTCTAAGCCAACCAAGGAGACTAATGAAGGAACTACCAAGCAAATTCCCGACAAGGGAATACAAAAGGAGCTCAGATACAACCGAGCACTACGAAAAGATGTCTCTGAAGAGCAAAGTTCCTCTTTTCAGTTTGATGTCATGGCACAGTTGGCGAATATACCTACAAGAATAACTCTGTACGAGTTATTACGCCTGTCCAAGTCTACAAGAGATGCGCTAAGAGAAGCCCTAGCGGAATCTGAAGCTTTCTTAGCCCATCTCCCGGAGGAGGTTGAGGAGGCATGCCCGCAATGCAACTCAGTGTCAAGGCACGCCCCTTATATCACTTTTACACCAGAGGACATGCAATTGAAGAATATTAAGCACAACAGGCCCCTGTACTATACCGGGTATATTGGCTCAGCGGAAATCGGTCGAATTCAGATTGATCCGGGTTCTGCCTTGAGCATTGTGCCACGGAGGCTTATGCAGTTTCTTGGGATCCCTCACTACAAACTGACTCCAACTAATACCGCCATTTTTGGCTTCAATGCCAATGGCAGTCACCCTCTGGGAAAGATCAGGCTCAGATGTCAGATCGGAGATCTTAAAAGCGAGGTGACCTGTTACGTGATCGAAGCAGACACTTCTTATAACATTCTCTTAGGACGACCATGGATTCATGCTAATATGATCGTCCCATCCACCCTGCACCAATGCATGAAGTACGTGGATGAAGACGGAGAAGTGCATACTTTGATTGCTGACAAACAGCCATTCAAGGGTGTTGAAAACTACTTCGTAGACGCCCTTCTGTATGCTGAAAGTGCTGAGGTCGACCCCCCACTACACGATGAATGTGATAGTGGAAATGAAGCGGATACTGAGTCAGGAGTGTTTTTTGCCAATGAAGGCTTTGAACCTCTTGTAATTAATCTTGATGAGTTAGATGTAAATGACACCGCCAGTGATGAAGGCGAGTGGGAAATAAATGAGAATCTGAACTTTGCTTATTTGCCTGGTGTTCTTACTGATTCTTTAACTTCAGCTACTAGCACGGATGCGGATAGTCTCTCAGAATTTGAGACTTTAGCAACCATGCACATGCCTATTAGGTCATCGATGATGGTACAACCAAACATCGAAAATGCAGATGGGGCGGTGTTCGAAGTAGCAGCCCATCGACCAGGTCAAAAACCTATTCTTTTTGGAAGAATTAAATCACATATAGCCTCATCCAGTGATAGTGAGAGTGAGGCTCAGGCAGCCCCTCAATTCTATCATTATGGACTAAAATCATTCCGGATGATGGCAAAAATGGGATATGATTTCATCAATAAATCCGGATTAAACTTTGGTAAGGGACGACGGGATCCGCTTCCCTCATTCGTACCCAAAGGAAAAGAACCGGACTATTATCACAAAACTGGCAGGGGGTTGGGATACGTCACAACACCCGATCCTTCGGATATCGAAGATATGATTTGCCAGAATGTGGAAGATTCCGATTGGGATTCGGATATCAACCTGGGTATATTATTCAGAGAGATGACGGTAAACATGACATCTATCAGTCCAACCCCAGATGAAAACGATGAACTGACCCTTATAGAAGATGAAGCATTAGTAAAGCATCTTGATGCCCAGTGGAACATGCGTTTTGAGCAACGTGAACCTCCTACGGAGGATAAGGTGGTCCAAATAAATATGGGAGATGAAACCAATCCTAAACCCATATTTATAAGCGAGAGTTTACCTTCTAATGAAAGAGACGACCTGGTGACTCTCGTTCGAGAATATATAGATGTCTTTGCTTGGAACTATGAAGACATGCCGGGTTTAGATCCTCAAGTTGCTGTGCATCGACTCAATATTAAGCCAGATGCGAAACCAATAAAACAGCAACAGAGAAGATTCCGTCCAGAACTGATGGAATCAATCGAAGATGAGGTAAAGAAGCTTATACAATCTGGCTTCGTACGAGAAGAACAACATCCTGATTGGGTAGCGAACATCGTTCCGGTTCCCAAAAAGAATGGAAAAATCCGAATCTGCATCGATTTTCGAGATCTCAATGCAGCATGTCCTAAAGATGAATTTCCACTTCCAATAGCGGATGTCATGATTGACAACACCTGCGGATTTGAAAGAATGTCTTTCATGGATGGATTCTCCGGATATAATCAAATCAAAATGTGTCCGGAAGACGAGAAACATACTGCATTCAGAACACCGTTAGGTGTGTACTGTTATACGGTCTTGCCATTCGGTCTGAAGAATGCAGGTGCAACTTACCAGCGTGCTATGAGCACAATTTTCCGCGAGCATCTCCGTAAAACGGTAGAGTGTTATGTGGATGACTTGGCTGTCAAGAGTCGTAATAAAGACGATCATCTCCGAGATCTGAAAGCGGTGTTTGATATTATGAGAAAACACCAATTAAAAATGAATCCAACTAAGTCCTTTCTCGGTGTTTCTAGTGGCAAATTCCTTGGTTTCGTTGTTACATCCAAGGGTATTTATTTAGACCCTGAAAAGGTAAAAGCAATTCAAGAGATGCAGCCACCAAGGAACCTTAAAGAACTTCGTGGATTACAAGGGAGACTAGCATATATCCGGAGATTTATCGCCAACCTTTCAGGGCGGTGCCAACCTTTTACCAGGCTAACGAAGAAAGGGGTGTCGTTCGTTTGGGATGAAGCTTGTCAACAAGCCTTTGAAGATCTCAAGAAGTACCTCACAAAACCTCCGGTATTGGTAGCCCCTAATCGGGAAAACCATTCTTAATATACGTTCGGGCAATGGACCATTCACTTGGTGCCTTGTTAGCCCAAACTAATGACTCCGGCCATGAGCAAGCTGTTTACTATCTTAGTAGAACTATGGTAGGTGCCGAACATCGGTATACTCCAGTAGAGAAGGAATGCTTGGCCCTGGTATTCGCAATTCAGAAAATGCGACATTACTTAGTAGGCCAAACAATCCATGTGATTTCTCGGGTAAATCCTCTGAGAGTGCTCATGACCAAGCCTGAGTCACTCAATTGCAGGTTAGCCAATTGGTCAATCCTCCTATCGCAATATGACATGCGATTTACACCACAAAAGGCGATTAAGGGACAAGCAATTGCTGACTTCTTAGCAGAGCATCATGTCCCGCAATCCTCGAAACTTTATGAGGATATTCCAGATGAGATAGTGGAAGCCAATATGGTCTCTAAAGAACCGATTTGGCAGCTGTTCTTTGATGGAGCAGCGAGAAAGAACTCTGCTGGAGTGGGGGTGGTTCTAATATCCTCGCAAAACCATGTGATCCCCCGAGGATATTCATTAACTCAACCATGTTCTAATAATGTGTCCGAGTACAATGCATTATTAACGGGATTGCGAATTGCCCGACAGCTGGGGGTCCGACGTTTAGAGGCCTATGGGGATTCCAAGCTCATAGTAAATCAAGTAAGAGGAGAATACGAGGTTAAACATGAGCATCTCGTACTCTACCACAAGGCAACAATCAAACTTGCCGACTCTTTCGAAGAATTTTATATTGACTATGTGCCACGGCATGAGAATGCATATGCTGACGCCTTGGCGTCCCTCGCTGCTACATTAGCGCTCCCTGCTAAGTCAACCAAAAGTGTTGAGGTTGGAAGCCGGGAGCTCCTTTGCCCTGAGGAAATACTCGAGGCAAATGAAGTCCATGTGTCAGGGATGAACTTCGAACCTAGAGATTGGCGGTTCGTATTCGTCGATTTTGCGCTCTACGGGATGTTACCCGAAGATCCTAAAGAATCCGCAAAAGTAAAAAAGGAAGCAAAAAAATTCTATTATAATTCTGAGCTTAGTTCCTTATATCGGAAAATGTCAGGTGGAGTTTTACTTCGGTGCTTATCACAACAAGAAGCACAAGAAGTACTCAAAGAAGCACATGACGGGACCTGTGGTGCTCATCAGCCGGGACCTAAATTGGGAGACCGGATAAAGAGAATGGGCTACTACTGGCCGACAATGATGTCAGATGCCATGGCATATGCGAAGAAATGCCATGCATGTCAGGTACATGCGAACTACATACACCAGGCCACAGAGTACCTACATCCAACCACAATTACATGGCCATTCGAGACTTGGGGAATGGATATCATTGGTCCCATTGCTCTTTCATCTTCTCATGGACATCGGTTTATACTGGCTATAACAGATTACTTCTCAAAATAGGCAGAAGCTATCCCTTTGCGAGAAGTAAAAACGAATGATGTGGTCAGTTTCATCAAACACCACGTTAGGTGTTCCTAGACGGATCATCAGCGACAACGACCCTCAATTCACTAGCAGAGCTTATACTAAATTCTGTGATAAGTTCAGAATACAGAACATATTTTCGTCTCCATATAATCCGGCCGCAAATGGTCAAGCTGAAGCATTCAACAAGACCATTGTGAAGTTTTTGCAGAAATTTGTCACTTCAAGTCAGCGTGATTGGGACGAAAAATTGGGGGCTTGTCTGTGGGCTTATCGCACGACGGTTAGGACACCCACAAAGAGTACACCATTTTCTTTAGTATATGGTTGCGAAGCTATACTACCTCTAGAAATTCAGATTCCTTCTCTTCGGGTGGCGTTAGCTACAAGAATGACCGCCGAGGAAAAACATGGCCAACGACTTCGGGAATTAGAAGCATTGGATGAGAAACGCTTAAAAGCTCAACAGCAAATCGAGTTTTATCAGGCGCGAATATCTCGGGCCTTCAACAAAAAGGTGAAGGAACGAACTTTTAAAGTGGGTGACTTGGTCCTAGCAGTCAGGCGTCCTATGATTCTCACGCATAAAACTAAAGGCAAGTTTCAGCCGAAATGGGAAGGCCCATTTGTAGTGGAGACAGTCTACTCAAATGGAGCATACCGGTTGATTAATCAGCATGGAGATCGAATGATGGCGCCCATTAATGGAAAATTTCTCAAAAAATATTATTCTTAAAATAAAGGAAAAAATTTTACCCAACGCCGACAAGGCATACTGGGGGTGAAAAGTATGAACCGCCCAACGCCGATAAGGCTACGGGAAGAGAATAGATTTCTCGCCAACCCCACTATGCTGGGGGTAAAAAGCATGAATCACCCAACGCCGCTAAGGCAAAGGGAAGAGGAAAAGTTTGGCATTTAAGCCCAAATGAATCCTCGACAACTCACTATGCTGAGGATAATAGTATGGCTAGCCCAACTCAAACGGTAGTTGGTAAAGGCAAAATCAAACCCGTTGATAGCTGGGGGTTTGCTAAAAATCCCACGACAAATCTGTCACAACAGTATTCTTACCCGAATATAAGAATATATCACTGCCCTAAGCTGTTAAGGCAAAGGGAAGAGGAAAAGTTTGACATTTAAGCCCAAACGAAATCCTTGACAACTCACCATGCTGAGGGGAATAGCATGGCTAGCCCAACTCAAACGGTAGTTGGTAAAGGCTAATCAAATCCGTTAATAGCTGGGGGTTTGCTAAAAACCTTACATTAGATCAATTCTTTATTAAGATAAGATTTTACCTTTGTCAAAAAAAAAAAAAAAGAGGACAAAAAAAAAAAAAAAAATCATACTTCATCAAGTCTAAAGTTACGTCTGATGAACATAATCTTTTTAGGTCGTTAGGTTAAAAGTTTTCTCTGACGACAATCATCTTTCCTATCAAGTTAACAGTTACCTCTGATAGTCAGAATTTTGAGACGGAACACGTTAACAATTACCTCTGTTTGGTCGGCTCCTTCATTCCTATCACGACTAGATCCTCTGAATAGGTTGAGCCCCAAGATATGTTTAATAATACCTCTGTCTTTTTCTAACCCGTCATACTAGATGTCACTGAACGGTTAGGATACTATAAGCACGTTAATACTATACCTCTGTTTGTTATTCTATAAGCACGTCAACATTATACCTCTGCTTGTCATCCTATAAGCACGTTAACATCCTACCTCTGCTTTACATTTTGTCTTTAGGCACGTTAATATTATACATCTGCCTATGTTCGTAAATCCTAATTGGTCGCACTATATGTCGCTGAACATTTAGGATTAAATTTATCTGAAAACTCTCACTATCAAGTCCTAAACCTCTGAATAGTCTGAGTTATTATCCATGAAAATGTATAAAAAAAGAGAAGAGTTAAAAGAAAAGATAAAGATAGTAATAATGATAATACAGCAGCACATAGCGAAGTCTTTCTTTCTGTATTATTACAAATAAAAATATATATATATATATATATATAATAATAATAATAGTAACAATTACTTTTGAGATAAAGCCTTCAAAGCATCTTCCACTTCCTGCAGCCGTCGGTGGAGACTCTCTCTCGCTGTCTCTAAAGCTCTCCTCTGCAAGTCCATTTCATCCATGAGAGGTTGTTGTGCAGCCTGAGTTTGGAGTTCTTCTAACTCCCTGATGCCGACAGCGATGTCATGTTCGGTTTGTTCCTTTTGCCGCGAGATCTCAGATGCTCTGCCAGAAATATTTTGAATTTCAAGTTCAAAATTAGTAATTGAGTATTGAGCCTTGGCTATGATCTCCCGCTCGCGGTCTATGGAGTTACGGCGGTGTTCAATATCATTCTCCATCTGGGTCAGGTCCCAAGTCAACTTCTCTGAAGAACCTCGGAGTCCCGCTACGAGTTGAGCCTGGCATTCTATATTCTGCTGAAATTCGGCGTGAAAAGCCAAGTTTTGGGCTCGTAAGCGAGCCACTTCTTGGTTTGCCATCTCGGCAAGATCGGCCTGGCGCAAACTGTTGAATAATGACAATTGGACCTCCAACTCGTCCCATCGAGCCCTATAAGGAGCTGCTCGCTGCGGTCCTCCAATCCTCGTGATATGGTCTAGGTGACTCACCATGAGAGGATGAACCTTCTCCAGAGAATCCTCTCCGTTGAGAACTCCTCAATGCATCCATAAAAAAGTTCAAGAAAGAATTCGACATTGCGACTGATGATTCTTTCACTAAAGCTGGAGGCCGAATTCTGCTTCAAATCTGTTGAGGTTACAGGTAGAGGATGTATGGATGATGGAGCGACCGTAGGGAGTACTGATGTTATATGAGATTCTAACAATGGAGTTGCCGCCGCATCTAATAACTGGAGTGGTCATCACCTCTGCTGTCAAGGTCGCCAATGTTAGCGGCATGGCTAATGCGCCGCACGTTGGTTCCATGGCGTCAGAATGTGAGGAAACCATGCATGTCGGGAAAAGAAGGCTTTCTGTGTTCACAGATATTACTAGAGCCTCTGCAGAAGACATGGAAGGTGCGCTAGCATCACCTGCGTCTGGTAAAAATAGAGCGGTCGTGTATTATCATCAAAAAGATTTGTGCAAAATAAAAAAAAAAAAGAGTATGCAAATACCTAATGGAAAGGTTGCATTGGTGGCGGCTATGGAAATAGAACCAGATCTCTCAGGTATATCCGCCTCTGAGACCTCCAAAGGGAAGTGAGAGGTTTTGTCCATGCTGGGTTGATAGAAGTAGTCACTATCGAACTCTCCATCAGAGCCTAGACCGTCAAGGTCACAAATGTCCCCACTTACACCAGAATAGTCCACAAGATCCAAAGAGTCTGATCTGGCAGTCGGGGAGGCGTGGGTCGTTGAACCTTCACCACCTGAGATACAAGCAAATATGTGTTAAATAAAAAAAAAATGGAATGAAGTCCAAACCTTAAAGAAAAACGCTCACCAGAAGAGACAAGTCTTGGTGCTGAGCTAGGCAAAGCGGCTTCACCGGGAGATGACAAGAAGACGTCTAATGCACTATCGTCCAATGCAGTACCCGTCGGCTCCACAGCTTCTCTATCTGGGATAGTCGGATCACTCCTGCCAAGATTTGCAGCTTTAGGGACTGGATTTACGGTAGCAGGTGTCTCAAGAGTGGAGAAGGCGGCAAAACCATACATCCTGGCAGTCTCGCTAGAAGAAGTCGGTGTGGGTGTGACAGTGGAAAAGACCGGAAAAGCTGTAGTAGACAAGTGTCCTCCTGACGCAAACATCGAAGTGGTAACAGGAAAATCATTCCTAGATGAAACGATTGACGGAACTACAGATGTCGCGGTTGGTAGATCTGAATGACTCGTGGTCGATCGATCCGGATGAGTCGTGGTCGGCAAACCGAAACGACTAACAGTTCGTCCTACAACCGAATTGTCAACCCGAGCCTAAAATTTCTTCTTCTTTTGAGGAACTTTGACTCCTCTGGGATTTGAGCGCTTCGACGCGGATCTACCTCCGTGAGGAGAAGCTGGGGTAGAAGTATCATCTTGTCCATCGCCATCATTGCTATCAGGACTAAGAGAGGCGCCCATGGATTGGGATTCACGCGCCAAGCCTTTTTTCGAGGATCTATGCGATGCCTCAATATGCCTTAAGAAGGAATGATTAATCTGGTAGTCGCCAGGGATAATATCTGTAAGATGATACCAATTGCAGAATCCCATTGATGCAAAAAGGGAGGGCGACTGGCTCGGAAGGGTAAAAGATGCCTTTGTACCTCCGGCCGCAAAATGGTACCATCCTCGCGCACCCTCGAGAAGATTTCCCTCACGACGGAGATAAGAGTTCGGATTGCCAACATATAGCTGATCATAACCGAACTGACGTGCGAAGCGACTGGGTGTATAGGACTCCATAAGGCAAATTCGACCCTGTCGAAAAACCAGATGACTTGGCCGGATGCTAATAAGCCACCAGAAGCAACCCGATGGCAAGGATGTATAGCCATCATTTCCAGAACTATCTTCAAATTGGCTACTATAACTTCCTCCGAGAAATTTTGGGAAACAACGGTAAATATGGTAATTTTGATGTCGCCCAAGGATTTGCCGAATCTTAGCCATGTACCTCCCATTCCATGAGCAATTTTCGAAACGTTGTACATGAGGAATGGCATGATCAATAAGTCCTGAAGGAGAAGTCATCAATTCTGGACAGTGTAATACGAACCAAGCCATTAGATAAGTGAATGGCAGGTCGATGCGTGGATTAGGCGTTTTGAAGATAGTGTTACCACCCTTATCTTCCGCCTGTTGGACCTTGCAAAATTGAGCAATTATATCCCTCAAGCCACGTTGCAAACTGCAAACCATAGCTGGTAATAACCCCAGAGGCTGGCCAAACGCTAACAGGACTGCAGGATAAATAACATCAACAGTAACAGTTTCGCGGCACGAAGTAGGCACTACACAGCGCTTCAACCACAACATGAGATATCCGGCAAAAATAGCATTGTCTGATATGGGGGAAGCTGCTTGGTAGTGGTAACTTTCGAAAACAGTCTGAGCTTTGAACCCGTCTTCATCAGATTCTGCAGTGTATGTAGTTGCGAAGCAGGTGCCAATCCTCTTATTGACAGTATCCATATCGCAAGCAGCCCGTACTTGGATACTGCGCTCATATCTTTCCAGATTCTGGAATAGATATTCTGCCCATACCTTATGGCGCACCCCTTGATTTCGGGCCTGGCGCGCCCCTTGATTTCGTGGCCTGGAGATATCAGCACAAATGTTGTAATGACACATCAACTCCCAGTAAGTTGAGTATGCATTAGGAACGGCCTTGAGGCGGAGCAGTTCCTTCGTATTCGGAACATACTCCTCGTAAGGGGTTTCGCCTATGGATAATGCTGAAATCTCATGCATTTCGTGAAGCGCAAATCCCAATTCTCCAACAGGGGTGAAAAAAGTATTGGTCTCCGGATTATACATCTCCAGTATGCAGAAAAAGTGAGGAGAACTATGTGGAATTCCAAATTGCACGTTGCGCACCGCACGATAGAGGCCAAGCTTCTCTAAACGTGTCTTGAAATTTTTCAGAACGAAATGGGTCATCCGAGACCACCATGATCGCGAAGTGGAGTGAATCCATCCAGGAGTGCGGAAATCATGAGCTGGAAATTGACCATGGGCATCCGAAAATTGATTCATAAAGGTGTCTGCTCGTTTCGGGTGCTCTCCAATTGGTAAGTCTTTACCGAATCTACTGGGCAACAGACCTGTAACATACTTTGCCGGGCCGTCGACAAATGGGCCGTTTCTGTTAAATCTCCCGGTCGCAACGCCATGACTGCTACGGGTAATTGGCCAAGACATCATGCGGGGATATGAAATCCGCTGCAGATAAGATAAAGAATAGCTGCGCTCCAGATCCGGGATAAACATATGGCGACCTCCAATATTGCTCAACCACTTGGTGCTGTCCCATAAATCTTCGTCTCGTTGGTTGACAGCATCCCCAAAAAGAAATTGCGGTTTCTTCAAAATCTGTCTATTGGCGCCTTCGAAGACGGAATCCGTGATTAATTCACGAGCTGTGAGGGGGTTGCAGCTAATAATTTTCTGTTGTCGATCTGCACTACTTCGCTCCTCAACCAAAGGGATGTGACCGTCGAATCCAAAGTGAGATTGATTATTCGGACTGCTCGAAAATCCAAAGTAATTATTCTTGGACAAAGGATCCGTCGAGTACTGAACTGTTAAAAAAAAAAAAAAAAAAACTTTAGTCCAAGTTAAAATAAAATTAAAAAAAAAAAAAAAAATTGAACAGGGTAGGCACCCACGGGTGCCACCCGCGGGTGAGCACCCGCGGGTGGCCACCCGCGGGGTGCCACCCGCGGAGTGCCTCCCGCGAACACCCGCGGGGTGCCACCCGCGGAGTGCCACCCGCGGGCGGGCACCCGCGGGGTGCCACCTGCCTGCGAGCACCCGCGGGCGGGCACCCGCGCCGCGGGATGCCATTCCCCGGTGGACACCCATGGGATACCACTCCTCGGTGGACACCCCAGTATCAGATTTGTGAGATTTGTGATCAATCCTGTGGTCATCACTGTGTAGTCGTGCATGTTGTTATATTTACATCATAACGAAGTCTCTTTCGCGTGTTATATTTACATCATAACGAAATCTCTTTCGTAATAACCGCAAAAGCGATTTTGAAGTAAACGGATGACCGTTTGTTTACCTGATATCAAGGAAGAGAGATCAACAGCGGCGGTGACGCCTGCGTGTCGATCCTCATCGGCGATAACGCCCACTGATCGATCTTCAGCATTTAAATCATGTGGTTGCGAAGTGCCTGCGGAAGCCATGAGAAAGGAGAAAGTAATCGTACAAAATAAAAGAACGAGAGATTTTCTGATTATGAGAAAAAAAGTTGGAGATCTATGGGTATTTATAGTGAATTAGTAGGAGTTCAAATAGGGAAAGGAATCAAAGTTCTGACCAAAATCAGAGTTTGATTAGAGTCCAAACAGGACTTGGATATTTATTTAAAATCCTTTTCCTATTCTAATGCTAATTCCTACCCAAATTAAGATCCAAATAACAAACAATCCCACTTAAAAAGAAAAAAATCCAAAGTATTTTGAAATTCATTACAAATAAATTAAAGAATTCCAAAAACTTTGGAGGGGATTATGTAGACACTAAAAATAATTAAATAAAATAAAATAAATAAAATAAAATAAAATTATATGTAAACCACAATGGGAGAACCCGAAAGTGCAACCCGGGAGAGCTCCCACGGGTTGCTACCCGCAGGAGAATCCCGCGGGTTGCAACCCGCGGGACATCCCGCGGGTTGCAACCCGCGGGAGGATCCCGCGGGTTGCAACCCGCGGGAGCTCCCGCGGGTGGCAACCCGCGGGGGCTCCCGCGGGTTGCATCCCGCGAGAACTCCCGCGGGATGCAACCGCGGGAGCCTCCCGCGGGAGAGATCCTGCGGGTTGCAACCCGCGGGATCTCTCCCGCGGGGTGCATCCCGCGGGAGCTCCCGCGGGTTGGCACCCGCAGGAGCGATCCCGCAGGTGCCAACCCGCGGGTTATTTTTCGTATTTTTGTTTTGTTTCCTTTGCTGATATTCCGTGATCCGATTTTTCAGGAGCGAATCAATCCGGATTTGAAGTTCTCTCAGTCTATAAAATACAGGATTGGACTTGAGAGAAGGGGACTTTTTTTTGGAGCCGGCAGAGCGATTCTTCACAGAAGGTTGAGAGAGATCAGAAGGAGCAGGTTTTCTTCACAGATCCCCTTTCAAGTTGGATAGTCAACGGAGGCAGCAATAAGACTCCACCGCCACCCGTACCCACTCAAAAAAAGGGAATCCACCAATATTCCCGTTCTTGTAATTCTTCGAAATTTTTGTAATCTAAATTCCTATTGTAATTCATCAATTTTGCAATGGAATCAAAGGTTCAATTTTCGGACAAACAATTCTTCCCCTCTCTCTCACAATCTCTCCTCTCAAGAACCCAAAAAAAAAAGAGGAGACGGGAATCGCCACCTATGGCAGCGCCCGAACTATTTATGTGAGACGTGTGATGAGTCATGCAGATCCCGGTCACTAGAAATCAGCAGAGTGTAAAGAGGGAAATAAAAGTAACAAAAACTAATTGAAATGAACCAGCCACCAACAATTTCTATCAAGTAAATTCTCATAAGCAAGATTTTACGAAAACATACTAATTAATTTGATTCTCCAAACAAATACAGAACACATCTTTTCCTTGCATAATTCGTGTGATGTTCTAACAATAGCTATTATATGATCACCCTCAAGCAACACAATTGAACACCATAAAGACAATGCAATGTCATTAACATATGAAATGTGTACGAATCAATCAAGAACTCACTGCCAAATCCTACGGAACTCGATCAACAACTGCTTGAACTGACATGCAAGTCTTAGTAGTTAGTACTAGTAATTGAATGGCAAGAAATATTTAAATTTTGATCAAATTCCCAAGCAGCAACATATGTCCAGGGTCCAGGGACTTTTGGATGAAATTTAAGTGTCTGAGCTAGCACAGCACCTTCTGAACTTTGATGCTTAATCTTTCACATGGCGATAGAAGTTCCAATGACTCTCCATCCAGTACGGTAACTCCTCGCCTGTTCCCACTCTGCAAACCAGGTGATCGGAGGGAGATTGCTTGGCAAAATCGAACGCGGAGAGGACGATGGCGTTTGGGACCCCAGTCTGGCTTCTACTTGGCCTTGGCGAGCTGGTGCGGAAACTAGTCAAGTATCGTAAGATTCTTGGCATCAATGTGCTTAGCGACAGCAAAGCCTGACATGCCCATTCCCTCACCGACATCCACGGCCTTGAGGTCGCGATTGTCGAGCTTAGCAGGCCTTTGGGCTGGACTGATGCCATCTATCCAAGTCGACCGAATGCGCATTTCGGGACGCAAGAGAAGCACAACTACTAGAAATCTGTTGAAAGGCTGAGAATCTAAATCCTTTCTTCCCCAGCCCCTTGTGAATCTGCTCCTCTACCCATTTCCTCATCATCATCCTCTTTCGATGCAACCTCTCCAAACCTCCGACCATCAACACCCCTTGGATCTCAGATCGACCACCGAAACCCTCACCAACCATCAACAACCCAGCCAAGTCTGGGCTGGGCAATGGGAGCGAGCCGCGGCGCCTGATTCGTCGGCAACATCTTCCTCCTCGTCGGCAAACTTGAATGGAGGAAGACCCTTGTAAAGATCAACTATCACTGCCACGCCGCTGCCATGTCTGATCATTGAGATTCGCTGCCCTGCCGCCACGCGTCTGGTTCTTGACAGAGAAATTAGGGGAACCTAACAAGAAGAGAGGAAGAGAGGAGGAAAAGAGATGGATATTTCGGATATGTGACTAATATATAAAAATGAAAAAAAATAAGTGGGGTTTATTTTGACGGAATAGGTGACGAAGGAACTAAAAGTGTGTAACTTATAAGCTTTGGGAGACTAAAATCAAAATATTAAGTTTTCAGGGATCGATATTCAATTTTAAAGATTTAAGGGATCGATGTATAAAACCCCCAAAAAAATATCATAGGATTCTCATTGCCTTCGATTCAAAGACATGATTTGTATCTTTTTTCATGTGAATTATATTGTATCATGAATCGTATGATTTTGACAACTATGATTATTGCACATTTTATTGATTTTGATTGGGTTTTGGAAAAAAGAATCATGATTTTTCAAAAGTTTGATTTTCCTCATATTGCTCTATAAATCTAAGTCAATCTTATATAATAAGAGATTCAAAATTTTGGAATTGATAATAAAGTTTTTTATATTTCATTTGATAATATCAGCGATTTTTCACTTTTGCAATTGAATTTTTGAAAAATTATTTAACTTCAAACGCCCGCTTTCATGGATGATATTTCTCATAGAAGTTATAATATTTCTTAGTTTTGTAAGATGATTACTAATTACTCTTAAACCATCTTGCACACAATATGGCACATATATTGAATATGAGATATTTTGCCATTGAAGGCCCAACACCTGGATTTCTACTTCAGGATCAGTGTTCTAAATATCGGATACCGGTGATTATTAGTTAGTCAAATTACATATTTGATACCGGATATCGGATGGGATATCGTGATATGACACTAAATAGCAGTGTCATATCAGTGTCATAATGCTTAAAGAATGAATATATCATTGCCTATGTAAGACATATTAAAATATTTAAAACAAGTTTAGGGTACTTAATTTGACCACTTTGCGTTCTACTTACGAAAAACCAACCGTTTTAGAACCGTTTTAGAACATCTGCAAATGCACCAAGAGACATAATCATAATCCAATAGAATACTCAAGTTCAACCTTCAGAACATAAAATGGAAAAGTTAAAATATATAAAAACATCATATTAGAAATATCTTTCAAATAAAACCCAATAAATAAAGAATTAAAAAAACAAGATATCAAGAAAAAAGAAAAGTGCATAGAAAGAAGTAGATAAGAGTCGTAAGTTTAACATGACAATAAGAGTGATACCAATGTTGAAAATAACGCGTTATGAAACTCGTTATATTGCGTTACATAACCTAACGGAACCCCAGCGCTGTGTAACAATTAGAAATAACTCAATGTACCGTAACAGTACATTTTTTATATTATTTTATATTATATTACGTAATGTTACGTTAAATTACATTATGTTACGTTATTTACAATTATATTTTTAGTAATTTCTATATTATTGATTATTATTTTGATTATTAGCGAATTGCTGTAATTTTATTACTTGATTAGTTGTTGACTTGTTTGATTGCTTATAGAATTGCTAGCTTGTTAATTTGTGATTGTTTCCTTATTCGCTTGTAATTCCTCTCCGTTTATTGAAATATTTTACTTATAGATTTTATTGAATTTTTAACTGAACTGAAATCAACAATTACAAATAAGATAAATTGAACATTACGAAATATAAATTATAACAATGTAATAACTGGAATTGAAATAAAAATTTAAAATAATTTTTTCTTGTTTAAATGATGACTGGAATTACGGTTGCAAACTTAATATAATTTATGAAGATAAATATGAAAATTATTGTAAACTTAATATAAAATTAAAATAGATTATGATTATAAAATGGTTTTATATTCTTTTTTTTATATTTTAAATTTATTTTTTTATTTATAAAAATTATTTTATATAGTTTATATTTGTTTCTATTAAACAAATAGGAATTTGCATAACCTACGTTATGTGTTACGTTATATGCGACATAACCTAACATAGGCAAAACGTTCCGTTACTGTTATCGCTATTTTAAACATTGTTTGATACAATATGCGACATTATCCTTAAATGAGTATGAATAAATCATACTAGAAAATTTAAATAACAATATTTTTTGTTCATTTTCTAGCTAGGTTCAGCTCGAATGGTTCATTCAAAAAAATGCTTTGCTTCTCATCATCTGATAACGAATCTGATGATGATAACTCAAATTCTTCTTCCTCATCATCTGATGCGAGCCGCTACTTAGATTTAGAAGATGAAGATGTTTTCCTTTTAGAAGTTTTAATACTCTTGAATTTGGATACCTTAACTTTTTTACTCTTTATCTTCTTCGGATTAACATTTTGACAATTGAAACCTGTCGAAAAGTTAGTTGCTTTTTTAGAAAGATCTCATCATCACTAGTCTCATAAGGATCGCCAGTCCTTTTTTCTAGCATGAACCATTTGGTAAATTTTTCCTTTTTATTGTAGGCAACCAAGGGATTTCTGTTCGGAATAGAAAGTTTGTTCATGAGCCTTACATTGAACTTGATGAAAACTAAGTCTTGTAATTTTTTAGAACTTAGCCTATTCATTTTCTTTGTATGTGCCTAAATAAAGGATAATCACATGAAATGAAATGAGAACAATTTTTTTAGAGAAAACAAATATTTTATTAGCAATCTAATCGTAGTACCGTTTCAAATGTGTTCCAATTCCGTTCACAACCTGAAGAACTGGTTTTCAGGGTCAACATTCCCATTGCCATGCTTCTTAATTCTGAAATATTTATCCCTAGAATTACCACCATTGAGTTAGTTATAAATATTTAGAAATAATTAAATAATTTCTTAAATTGAAAATGAGTAGAATTTTACATTTTTTAAATTGAAATGTATACCTGGATTAATTATTCTTCTTACTATATTTGCAAAATTCATTTGAAATGATCCATTTTGAGCTGATACATTGGAAGTTGCGCAATCTTGTCAATTCTTTCATGATAATCTGGATAAAATTTATGCATTAACGAAGCTTTTTATGAATGACCCATCAGTATCAATCTCTGACTACTTCACATAGTAGTAATACGGGTTCACAAGACTCATATCAATAATCTTCCATATTGGAAGATATTTCTTCTTTTCACATCTCAAAGTTTCTTTTATTTTCTCCTTCGCAATCTCTAAGTCACCATATAGAAATTTCATCAATGACACTTTGTCCCCATCAACTCTGTACAAAACTTTCACCAACGGCATGAATATTTTTAGCGCAAAACATGTGTTTTTTCATAATTTGTTGCTAGCAATTATTTCCGCAATCTAAATATTCAAATAAATTTAAGAAAATAATCATG
This sequence comes from Dracaena cambodiana, assembly GCA_036321105.1. Taxonomy (NCBI): domain Eukaryota; kingdom Viridiplantae; phylum Streptophyta; class Magnoliopsida; order Asparagales; family Asparagaceae; genus Dracaena; species Dracaena cambodiana. Next base: position 4,752,937 of record JAYEPQ010000006.1, on the reverse strand, counting down.
AATAAAGTAGAATTTAAATATCAACGAACAAATTATATTAATTTACGTAACTAATAAAGATATATCTTTTTGCTAGCATCAGTTTTGGACATAACACAATCTATCCACTGATCAGAAATAAAATATGTTGCAACTCTTTCTTCTTCTTCCTTATTAATGATAAAGAAAGAAATGTCGTGGCAAATCTAGTTGTACCGATTTTATCAATTCTCCGCCAATTGTCTGTCTCGTTATGTCTAGGGACTTAGTGTGGCTATATATGTACATCGACATCGACCTTCTCATCATGATCGCATTTAGGATGTGCTTAATTTTCCCAATATTCGATAGCATTAAATGATTGTATGCACAAGATGTCCATAATATATTTGGATATGTCAATGCTAATATATTTGCTGCAATCATATTATTTGATGCATTATTGTCACGATCTGTACAACATTTTCAATGCCAACCTCATTTATTTTCCTCGCCACAAATTTGTAAATGTAATTGCCATCATGCCTAGCTGAGGAAGTATCTTGAGATAATAAGAAGGCTGTTCCGACTGTAAAATGCACAACAATACTCATAAAACTTCTCTCTTTTCAGTCTGACCAATTCTCGATCATAAGACTACAGTCTCCGTTTGAATGAATCAAGAGTTGCATTTATCTCGACCACTTATCTCTGAAAGAAAGTCTTATTGAGCTCATACGGTCTGGAAATCTGTAAATTTCGTCCAAACTTGCCAATAGCATAGCTATTTGCAGAAAAGATGGCAAAGTAGCAAGATTGAATGCAAGTCTCTCTTTATAAACAAATTTGGATATGTAACAAACTGCATCATCTTTTTTCTTTTTTTAGATGGATAGCACGGTAGGTTGTCTTTGGGCTACTTCCACTGCCTCTTTCACCGTTCGAATAGCAAATTGATCCATCGGTCCTTTCTTCTCATCTGACCTGTGTATTTTTGAGAAGATGACTGTTGATCTCTTCATCTTCCCCAACATGAAGTTCATTTAATAAGTTCTAAAGTTCCGTTGCTTTTCCTTCGTTTGCTACTCTAAGACTTTTTTAACATAGCCAATGTCTTCTGCTTCACGTCATTCGGTACTAAAGGACATCCCTTGACATTCTCGCTAACATGTCCTAGATGTTCATTTAAACGGGTAATACCATATGCATTTTTGTATAAATTGACTCTACTTTGTTTAACTTGTTAGGTATTTTCTTCCCCTAATTCCAAGACAGATCGTTGCCTCCTTTTTTCTCTTGGATGTTAGAAGCAACAAAAGAAAACATCCTTGGAGCTATTATTGATCTCAAAACTTCAAAAATAGACTGCATAAAGTTTAGCAAATATAAATGATTAGAGAGAAAAATAATTATTGCACTCAATATTAATTTTTAACATATTTATTAATTACTTAATCTAGCCTTCAACATCAACAAAATTTTTTAGATAACACAATTAAGACTCTAAATATAAGCCATGAAGAAAACTAAAGTTCCCCACTTCAGATGCAGTAGGTGATGTTCATTATCCAATATACTATATACATCAAGAAAACTAAAGTATATTTTTTTTAATAATAAAATCATAAAAAACACTTGAATTATTAATTTATTTCTAGTAACTAAGTACCACACTAGTTATTGGTTAACGTAATTTCTTTATAGTAACATAACAATAACAATTCACACACATACGAATTTCACACACAATTCACTCACATACACAGTAATTTCCCACACACATACAAATTCTCATGTTCACGATTCACATACATACGCAATTGTTTGGATTGGAGGGAGATCGGAGCCTCGGAGGGTAGCTGGGAATGACAGGTTAGGACTGAGTGATCAGGAGAGGGAGAGAAAAATCTAGGGTTGGATAAGGCTCGATTCTAGGTTTTAGTTTTGCCTATCGGGTCAGGTGTTCAATGGGTTAACGGGCTTTACCCGCAACCAAAACCATTTTAAAAAAAAAATCAATAAACCAAAATACCAGCCGGTATTTTCCTTACCGATATCGACCGATATATCACCACGTGGTCGATATATCGCTCCATACCAGTCAAAAACGAGATTCGCTAAAAGAATAGCTTCTTGTCTCGTGTCTTGGTAAATTTCGATATACTGACCGGTAATAATGGTATACCTACCGGTATTTAGAGCACTGCAATCAGGATATGAGAATTTGCTGGAACTTAACATATAAAATATTAAGTGAATCAATTACTTTCCAAGCGATAGTAGATCTATTCAGTGACATGGAAATTTCAATGAATACTATTTCTCAATAAGAATAGGAGATTTATTCTCTTTTATTAGTTTTTAGATGTATTTCAGGTTGCAACAAAATATTTTCTAGTATGTATTATTCAACAAAATAACAAAATATTTTAAATGTGTGAGGGTTGTTGTTGTTGTATTATTCAGCTACTAATTTAGCATATTATGAGTTAAACAATATTAGCAGAATATTTGCTAAACATAAATTTGTTTCTCTAAGAAATTATTTTTTATGTGGAAAAAAAATTAATAACTAGTCATGATTTTTCTTTTTTATTTTGAAAGTATCATGGATCCTCGTGTTAAATGGAGAGGGTACCTTTTATATAAATATGAACTATTAAAATGAAGTTAATCAATTAATTGTTAAAAGTAAAGCATCTCTAGATTATATATATTCACATTATAAACAACTATATAGAAATAAACAATCTAGGTCTTCATCTCAACATGCTTCATCTAAAGGTTTGGAAATAATAAAATTATTTTCAGGTTTATTTTCAGCATAAAAAATTAAAATTGTTAATCAATTAATTGTTGACAGTAAAGCACAATACAATGAACTATACTAATATATCAATCATGTTGAAGCTCCTGGAAATGATGAAGTCATATTTGAAGATTTTGAAATCACATGAAAAAATTTAGCATGTACTTTCTATTTTGGCACATGATATAATAACTCTATCGATGTCTATAGTAGCATCGTAGTCGTGTAGATGAACAAGTGTTGATCAAGTGGAAAGATATATGTCAGTAAGCACGATGGAGATGTGCGTCTGTTTGAAAGATTAGCTGGATGTGAAAGTCAAAAACAAAGACCAATTACTTCAATATGAGATGGAAGGCTCCTTAGACGATAAATGAAGAATTTAGAAAAAAAAAATATATTTTGTTTCGGTTTCATTTTTGTATCCAACTCATAAAGCTCTTGAAATTATTACAGTCTAAGTTGAGGGTGTCGGCTATAGTCCTCTCTCCTCTCTTTAGGTTCTATAGTACATTCCAACGAGTTCTTATATAGTTACATTATAATATTATATAAGTGCAATAAATTTTTTATATTTTATATTTCTATTAGACAATTAATAAAACAGTTTCCTTATGTTTCTATTAGACAATTAATAAAATATTTTCCACTTACATTCACAACTTGTACCAATTTTGGCCAAATTTCTAATTTTTAGAATTTTTCTAATTTTTCAAGGTAGAAATCAATTTTGTTAGACATTATTCTAATTTTCAGGTAGGATAGGTGTGACTAGGTTGTGCCCTGAGCTGAAACCTAGTCCCTTCCATGGGCGTCCAGGCCAGGCTCTACCAGGTTGGCACGGTCCACTTGCCAGCCCTGCTTCCCTCTAAACAACCCCCAAACAGAATAGAGAGAAAAACATAAATGGAAACGAAAATGGAAAATGATAAAATTACTTGACACATCCACTTCTATATGATGGATAAGCCAAACTATTAGAGCATTACTTACTCGAGTTTGAGCCTTGTTAAATCCTTTGAGGAATTTGATTCTACTAAGAAATCTGGTTATAAATCAAGCATTGAAATATGTACTTCTAACTTATTAGTTTTAATAACAAGGGTATAATTCCTTCTTTAAAAAAGACCAAGTATGTAATATACAATAGTTCTTGGGAACAAATGAAGGAATTAACCATTGATTATTGTGTAATTTTTTTTAAAAAGAAAATTTGAGCATTGATTATTACATAACAAATTGTCACCAGAAAAATTTTAAAAATAATAATGAAATATCCATAGCTATTAGCCAGAGTCAGCTTCCTTCATGCACCAGTTTTATAAATGCTCTTTCTTCCATCGGTTTTTCTTTTTTAATTATATGACCGATTAATACCATTTTGCCATATCCACGTAGATACGAGGATTTTAAGTCTCTACTTTTTTGTACTTGATTGGAAATTTTGCATTTAGAAGTCAATATACCGAAGATATTAATAAAGCTAATAGTAACAAAAATTCTGGGGTTAGTTAACATATTTCTTCCATTTGTTCTTTAGTAAAGGTCATCTTCTCCACTAAGTTGAGCATTTTTCAAGTCCTCTTTAGTTGGCTCTGCCCTAGTTCTCTTAGGCCCATCTCTGGTCCACTAGTCCTTACCATTCTATCAACTATAATCCTATAACATCTCTTAATTGGCGCACTTACCTGCCTTGATTGCACGTGGACAAACTATCATAATCGAGTTTCTCTCATTTTGCTACCTAAAAATAAGAAAGCTAGGATGGGTGAGGGAAATAAACGGGGAAAAAAAAAACTTGGGTATTTATTTATCTTGAATCTCTTACTCTCTCTCCCCTTTGTTATTTAACTACCGCCATAAGTTTTTTCTTTGTTGCTACTTTGCTGGTTAAAATTTAGTCCCTTCTATATTGGAGTAACCAACAAGCAGATGAACTTCAAAAGTACAGAACAGCAGAAACCATTTTTTCTGAGGAATAGTTTTTAGGCTAATCAAGTTTAGTTGCTTCAAATAAGGGAAATTTGTCATGAATCAGAAATGAATGAAGATTTTACCTTGATGGCATGCATTTCTAACGTCGGCGCCTGCTGATATTTTCCTCTCTCTTCACTGTTGATGATCAGGTCTTGAATGCTGCAGCAGCCCTTCTGGTGAGCGGCCACGCGAGCAGCCTGGCCGAAGGGGTTGCCCTGGCTCAAGAGACGCATCGATCTGGGAAAGCCATACAAACACTTGATTCATGGATACTCACCTCCAATGTAAGCAACCGCGCTCTGGAAAATTGATGTCCTTGCTTTTTTTTTTTTGGTTTCTGGACTGCTAGAAGGCCCAACCTCTTGTATATATATATTTTTTTCAATGCAGAAATTGATGCAAGGAAGCATTGCTGCTGGTGTTGGTGCTGCTTGAAGACAATCTAACAATATAGTAAGTAAAATTCATAACAAAATAATGTAAAATCATCTCTCAATAATGAGCCCTGACGAATTGGTTCCTTGTATTTATGACATCTTTAAATGTTTCTGTGACGACTCATCAGATATTGTTCATCGAACTGTCTGTCTTCTCTATCGCTGCTTGCTTGCATTTATTGTCGGACCAACATCCATCTACCAGCTCTGTCCATCAGTGTCGAAAGTTGTTACAGTCGGGCTTTTACATGGAGAATAAAACATTGGTGGATAAGAGCTGCAGCGCGAATCAAAACTCCCTGGATAAATATGTCTGATGTTGTTGGATATGATATGATATGATGTATCCATACTGTTGACATTTTTGATATTGTTGGATATGATATGTCCGATATTGTTGCAGCTTGTGTTTACTGCATTTTTTTTTTTTTTTTTTTTTTTTTTTATATGTGAGTCAGAAGGTTATATTGCACTTGAAATACTGTAGTGTACAGAGTTTGAAGCAAATATGATGTGTTCATGTTCAACATTGGGGAAGTTATGACTGAACTTGATAAATCGGCCTCATTGTGTAATATCCTTGCTCCAATATACCAAAAATCTATATAATTATTTCTTTATTTTGATTTAATGCTTTAATAATTAATGTCATGATCATGATAATAATAATAACTACTGGATTACATATTTGTCATGTAAGGTTTAATAATTAGAGCTTATCATAACAAGTATTTACTAGAAGTAAGAGATATTAGACAAGAAGATTTTGAAATACAATTGTTGATGTCAATTTTGGAGCTAAATTTAGGGATTGGACTTCAAGTCATGAGTTAAGTTAGATTCGTAGGTTGATTTTTGACCTCGAACAATCTCCAAGTAAGCCATTAGAGAATAAGGTTAAAAAAAAAAAAAAAAACCACGCATACACACAAACAGAGTGCATATATAGAGATATAATGAGATTTAACCAAGAAGAGATATCAGTCCTGCATCCTTGGAGGGAGGTAATTGTCGGACGTATGTTTTAAAATCGAATCAAGGTTACAGTTCCTCAATTACTCTTTTTTCTATCTTGATTACATTGAGCATATAGAAAGAAAAGAGCTTCATGTTATTGCCATGTCTCTCATGGTTACAGTCCCACAAGAAGTTATTGTTGGTGCAAACGTTTTGCAGCAAATTGCCTCAACTCACTCTAGGAGTGGTAGCCCATAGTTGATCACTAGGTGAGTCACAAAGCTTCCTTTATTATCTCATACTGCCAAGTGGCAGAAGATTTGTGGTGTAATTGGGATAGATACATGCTTGATAGAAGTAATGGAACATGCAATGGTAGTACCATCGTCGTGCTATTTTATGATTATCCCATGAACAGTAGGATTTCATGAAAAAAGATTGTGGGTACAAGTGTTGTAAGGGGCCAGAATTGTTGAATATTACCTAGTGGAGGGAGATTGCCAGGGCAAGTACTGCAAATGATGAGAATTGTCAAATATTGCCTAGTGACAAATTATCGAGGCGAGTACTGTAAATGGCGAGAATTGCCAAGTAATGCAAAGTGATGGAGATTGTTGGGACAAGCACAGTAAGTGATGATAATTATCGAGTAGGGACTAATTGACAGAGATCAGGAGACTAAAGGTTCTAGTGAGTCCGTGGAGCCGTACTTGCCTAGTTCTAATAAGGTGTATTCACGATATAAGATAGGGTTTTATTTTTATAGGGACTCTCTAATGTTCAGTTAGATGAACTTACTATAGAGTTTTAAGTCGCCTAAAATGGAATTATGTCCAAAGTCGAACTTATTATAATTCTGGGAGATAAAAGATTAATTGATAGACCCGAGGGCGGACAATGGGACCATAGATGCACCTTCATAAGTTGGGAAATTGTAAAACCTCACTATCCAGAGTATGGATAGTTGAGTCGTTCAGCAGCATATCATAACATGATTTGCCTCAATAAATAATACAGTCACGACACAGCGAAATATAGACAAATAATAACTCTACAAATAGGAATAATTCAATTCAAATTAATAATTTACATCAAATAATATCTAAAGAAAAGTAACAAGGGTAACAAGGAAAATAACTTTAGTTTCTGGATAAATATCTTAGTCAAACTACTAAAGATGTCAAAGGCACTTATTAGATCTTTAATAAAAATCTACTAAAGTAATGTCTTGGTTAGTAAAACTATAGTCAACTACTCACGGTTCTATAATGTCATCTATTCTTGAAAATAAGATAAGCCTTATTCCGTCTTAGACGGATCATTTGTAAGTCATGGTTTGTGTCTAGTCATGCACATCTATGATAATTACATTAAAATCAATGTCGCAGTGTAAACTAGATTATATATATATATATATATATATATATATATATATATATATATATATATATATATATATATATATATATATATATATATATATATATATATATATATATATATATATATATATATATATATATATATATATATATATAATCTATTTTATACTGCGATTGATTTTAATGTATTCGTACTTGATTATTTTATTGACTATCATGAATGTGTGTATATGTAAAGCAATTAATAAGTCTCATACAATCATCAATTTAATTATAACAATTCAGTTAACAATAATTTTATTATAATATTTGCAAAGTTAGAATAATATAAAGTTGACTGATTTGAATACATCCCTATCAACTCTTAGAAAAACGGTATAGTAGTTTAATCAGAGCCTAACATAATCCTCCCATAAGGAAAATAATAGTAGTTTGATCAGAACATATCCCGATCATCCTAAAAAGGGAAATCGTAGCACAATTATATGCAACCATCAATTTATAGAAGTCCTTTATTTCCCTCAAAACACCATATGTATTCAGTTCGGTTCAGTTTTAATAATTTAGTCAATCATAGTACAGTAACATAAAAAGGTGATTATAATTAAGTTCAGTAATAGTAGAAACGAATAATATTAGAATGGTAGTTTAGTGACCACTTACCAATTGTATGGTATATCTATTTCTGTATTCAATCTTGTCTTTTCAGTGGATTGGTAATTTAACATGTATAATTAGTCAAGTATATTAATTCAGTCATTTATTCAGCAGTTCTGTCGTCAAACATATCTTTAAAACAGTTACAATCAATTTTGCAAGTCAATTATCTATTATTGTAGAACTGAACTGATAAACTATTGGTGGGGTCACTGATGAGATCACCAGTGGGTAGACTCTGGTTCACTTAGTGAACAAAACCACTAATGTATCTTTCGGTGGTCAGGCTTGGTCTGACTTAGTCATTAAGCCACTGATGGGGTCATCAATGAGCTTACCATCGGGATAACAGGTGTATCGTTTTTTTTTCTCCATATTCGAATTTCTATACAGTTAATATAATTTTGATAAACAAATCGATCTTCGATCAATTTCTTTGCATTAAAACCATAGGATAATCAATATAACTATTATCTCATGCTTTAAAACAACTAAAATCCCTTTTTGAATGATAATATATCAAACCTCTATCATATCATAATCTTTTTAGTAACAATCATATTTTTTTTTTTGTCATTAAATCACATGGCGCAATTTGTAGATCGCATACAAATAAAAGATATGAAAACACTTCGTTTAACATGCATACAACAAATCAGAACTCTTTGAATAATAAAAACCTTGTTTTTGTTTAAAAATCTTGAAAGTTCTACACTTTCATATATATTCCGACAGTAACGTCTTTCTAAAATCAATTATATATAAACTATTAATAAAATCAGAGATAAAAGTAAACATCTACATATATTATCATGTTCCTCAGTGAGATAAACTCATATTGGGTTGATTGAGTAGATCTACCTGTTGTGCTTAAGTAAGGGTGCCAAAATCTTCATACTAAAAATCCCTACCTAAATTCCTTTTTTTTTTTTCTTCTTCCTCCTTTTCTCTTCTTTCTTTCTTCTTGTTTTCTTAAATTGGCAAGGGGGAGGATTATAGTCAAGGAATTATTTTTAATGGAATTGAGATTCTAATTTGGCTTAATTATCTTTTTATGGAAGGTTTAGTAGGGATTCTATTTAATTTTACTAACCTAATTAAAAATAATCCTATGAAGTATGGAAACCAAATCAAATCTCATCATAATAATTAGATAAGTACCAAGTCTAATTTAATTGATCAAAATTATTTTATTAACTACAACAAATTGTTAGTCTAGTTGGTTTAGGTGCGGGTTAAGCTCCATAAGGTTGTTTGTTCAAGTCTTAGTACACTGCTTATTAGTTTAATTAATTTAGCTTACTCTCTTTTTATTTTAATTTTTTTCATTTAAAAACTCATTTTAAAACACAAAATTTTATTTTTAATAAAATCGAAGGTAATAAGTAGAGTGGGCGCTATATCCTACCCGCCTTAAACAAAAGTTTTTGGCTTCGAAGTTTAATAACTCGAAATAACACACACACATATACCTTCAATTGAATAGTTGTGGAAATCACTCGATGTCCTTCTCTCGGTCCCATGTTGATTCTCACGTAGATCTATGGTTCTATGAAATTAACACTAGCGAAATCACGTTTAATGTCTTCTCCATGTAATCGATAATGTCTACTGACTATTCTGGATAAGAAAGATCTGGTTCAGATCTTTAGCTCTAAATGATTCACATCGACCTATGGTTCATCTTGCACATATCGCTTCAGCTGTGAAATATGAAAAATAATGTGCATTTCCTCCAATAATGGTGGTAGTGCTAAATGAGATGATATCTTGCCAACTCACTCCAAGATCTCAAATGCTCCAATGAGTCGTGAATTCAAATTCCTTCGGTTACCAAAATGAGTGGCTCCTTGTGTAGGAAAAATCTTCAAAAAAAACTAACTCTCCCACTTGAAATTTGAGGAATCGATATCGAATGTCCACCCACTTCTTCTATTCATCCTGAGCTGCCTTCAAGTGTTGTCGTATCAAATTAACTTTTTTCCATTATTTTTGTAATCATCTTAGGTCCAAGTAATTTCCTCTCTAATATCATCCCAATATTCTGATAATTTACACTTCCTTCCGTAAAGTGCCTCAAACAGAGCTATCTTAATGTTTACCTCGTAACTATTATTATAGGTGAACTCTACCAAGTGTAGATAATCCTCCCACAATCCTCCAAAATCAAGCATACAAACCTTTAGCATATACTCTAATGTATGAATCATCATATCTGGCTAGTCATCTGTTTATGCATGGTATGTATTGTTGAACTCAAACTTCAATCTAGATTGTCCTGGAAGTAATATTTTGATCAAGTATCTCGATCCAATATAATACTCACTAGAACACTGTGTAATCTCGCCACCTCATTCATATACTTCTCTGTCAAAACTTCAATAGACTACCCACACGAAATTGTGCAAAATGTGCCACTTTAGTGAGATTGTCCATAATTACCCAGATAGGTTTCCTTTAGGACTACACGACAAAGTTGTGAGAAAATCCATGGTAGGTTTCCTTTAGGACTACACGACAAAGTTGTGAGAAAATCCATGGTAGCATTCTCCCACTTCTCCTTAGGTATGGGCAATGGTTGGAATAGTCCTGGCGCTCTCTGGTACTCTTCCTTAACCTGCTAATAAACCAAATATTTGGATACAAACTTGGCGATCACACGTTTCATCTTAAGCTACCATAAGTGTTGCTTCCATCTTGATAATATTTATTCCTTTTAAATAAATAGAATAGACTGAACTATTAGTTTTTCATAGCATTTCCTACTGAATCTCTCCTTTGGGCACACAAAGCCTATTGCTAAATGACGAGATGCTCCTAAATGGATACACAAACATGTCCAATGTCCAGTCTCTACCTGTCATCTGAACTTTTGCAGCTCAGAATTATCCTTCAGAGCTTTTTTAATCCTCTACCAATGGAGGTTGAAGTTGTAAAGTCATTATCTATGTCTCAATATTAGGTAAAACAATATCCAATTCCAACTATCTTATCTCCTCAAGTAGCTCCTTCTGTTGAGTCAGAAATATTGCCATAGCCTTCCTGCTCAACACATCTGGAATTATATTGATTTTACTAGGATGATACTATAGATCAATATCATAGTTCGCCATAAAACTCGAGCCACCTCCTCAACCTCATATTAAGCTCCTTCTAAGTAAAGACATATTTCAAGCTCATGTAATATGTATATATCTCCACTCTGCTACCAAATAAATAGTGCTTCCAAATCTTCAAGGTAAAGATCACTATTGCTAATTCCAAGTCACATGGCGGGTAGTTTTCTCGTCTGCTTTCAACTATCAAGAAGTATAATATATCACCAATCAATTGCATCAACATATAACCCAATCCTCTACCATATGCATCACTTAATATAACAATCCCTTCATTTTCGCCTAGGACGGCCAAAATTAGTGTTGTAGTAAGCCTATGCTTTAACTCTTTGAAAGCTGCCTAATGTTCTTTTATCCACTCATTCTTCTCCCCTTTTCTCATAAGTTTCCTCAAAGCTCCTGCAATAATGGAAAAGTCCTGGACAACTATTTGATAATGACTAGCTAATCTGAGGAAAATTCTCACTTTTATCACAAATTTCAGGATGGGTCAATCCTTGACTAATGAAATCTTGTTAGGATCTATTGATATTCTTTAACCAAAACTCACACTTACTGTGCTTCCATAAAGTCTCTTGTTTCTCAAAGTCTCCAAAACTAGCCTCAAGTGTCTAGCACGATCCTCTTTGGTCTACATTAAACCAAATATAATTTATGAAAATCATATATATATATATATATATATATATATATATATATATATATATATATATATATATATATATATATATATATATATATCTTTTTCACCTTCACTTGATGATATTGAGGCTCAAGATACAACTTAGAAAACACTCTACCTCCTCCAAGCTGATCAAACAAATCAACAATCCTTGGTAATGGGTATAATTCTTGATATGACCTGGTTCAATCCTCTATAGTCAATGCACAAATCTCTTACCGCCATCCTTCTTTCCAGTCAAAAACACCGGTACATCCTAAGGTGAAGTACATAATATGATAAAATCTTTAGCTTCCAACTCATCCAACTGGTCATTCACTTCATCTAGCTCTGTCAAATCCATTCGATACGATGTCTTAGAGACAGATGATGTATTTTGAATAAGTCGATAGCAAGCTCCACTATTGCGTCTGGCATTAATCTTGAGAAAACCTCAAAGACGTCTATAAACTCTAATACCAGTGGAATCTCCACTGCTACTGCTTCCAGACGTGTTAATACATCATTCTTAGAACAAGCTCTAAACTCGGTTGGCTCCGCTTGGTTGCTTCCTCCAACGAACTCGAACTCCAAATTATTCAGCACTCTGAAGACAATGTTCATCTTCTGACAATCTATTACAATATGAAATATACCAAACCAATCCATACCCAATTTCACATCAAATCCATAAGTATCAATAACTAAGAGATTGCTATAGAATTCCCTCTTGATGATCACTAATGGACACAATGTACACATCTCACTCAAATTAATACTCCCATTCCACGTATTTATATTCCATTTAAAGTTCAAGTCTCACAGAGTATATTACAATGTATTACGAATGCAGATGATATGAAACAATAAGATACTCCAGAATCAGAAGGACCAATGCATTATATAAAAACATGCCCCTTAATATGCATACAACAAATAAAATTTCTTTGAACAATAAAAACATTATTTTTATTTAAAAATCTTGCAAGCTCTACATTTTCATGTATATTTCAGCAATAATGTCTTTCTATCGTTGTTTGTAAACAATCATTAAAATCACAGATAAAAATAAACATGTACATAAATTAGCATGTTATAGTGAGATAAACTCACCCTCTGCTTAGTCTAGAGTAGATTTACATATTGTACTTGAAAAGGGTGTCAAAATCTTCATGAATGGGCTGAAAATCCTTAGTTGAATTCCTTCTTCTTCCTTCTCTCTTCTTCCTTTCTTCATGTTTCCTTCTTTGGCAAGGGGGATGGTTGCAGTCAAAGATGTCTTCTTAATTAGATTGGGATTCTTATTTAACTTAATTTTCTTTTAGATGGAAGGTCCAATAGGAATTCTATTTGATTTTACAATCCTAATTAAAGGTAGAATCCAAAGAATTATGGAAACTAAATTAAATATTTAACCTAATGATTAGATAAAGTTTAATTTAATTGATCTAAGTCATTTTATTAACCACAACTAAATGACTAGTTTAGTTAGTTTGGGTGTGGGTTAAGTTCCAGGAGTTCCTAGAAATTGAGCCAAAAGTCATAATTCCAACTAGATGACAAATCAGCATTACTAAATATGAAAATTGAAGAAGAGGTGTACTTAGAGCATTCTCAAAACTACATCATCAAAGGAGAATAACATAAAGTGTACTGCCAGCACAAAGTCCTATATAGATTGAAAGAAGCACTGAGCCTAGAATCTAAAAATTGATCAGCGCTTCCACAAGCATGATTTTCAAAGTCCAAACCATCCCTTTATGTCAAAAATCAAAAATTGGGTAAGAAAATGATATATAAGAATTTGAGATTATAGATTTGGGCCTTATGAGATATTTTCATGGTGTTCAGGTTAAACAAACTGAAGGAGAAATATTTAATAGCCAAAAAAAATATTGTAAAAATCTTCTTTTTGCTTGATAAACTGCATGCTAGCAGCAACTCCAATAGCATTGAATGATAAATATCCATGCAGGATGGTGCATGAAAGGTGGATATATCATTGTGTAGAATTCTAGTTGGATAATTAGCCTGACATTTTATATGCAATAAGTGTTGCTTTCATATTCATAGGTGATCCAAGCAAATTACACTATGCTACATTAAAATACATCCTTAAATATCTCCAGGATCAAGACATATTTTCACCTTCAAATCAAAGGTGATGTTATGGTCATGTAAGAAACAACAGACTGTTCTATTATCATTGGCAGAAGCCAAGTGTATATCAAATGTAAACACTGCATGTAAAGCAATTTGGCTGAAGGATCTTACCAGATCTGTAACAAAAGCAAGAAGCTCATACAACAATCTATTGTTATTACAACAAGTCAATGATCATCATGACAAACAATCCAGGAGAAAAAAGGGCTCAATATGTTCTAATTATAATTAAAAAATTTTAATCCCATCGATTAAAAAAAAAAAAAAAAAAACCAAGAATAGTTGCAATCGATCAACAGCCAAAATACCCAACCAGTTGAGCGAGTTGATTCATAATAAATCTTCTTAAACAAGAGCAGCAGCTGATAGATAATCATTAAAATCCATACAACACTCATTAAAAAGACCCTTATTCTAGTTCTCGGACATTATGACTCCGAGTTACCATCCACTACTCATGCTGCAAGAGCACCAGCTTCAGTAAGAAGGGGAACTAACTTACCTTCGTTGTGCTTTGCCATAGTATCTGTCGATATCATACCAAATTAAAAGAGTTAGGACTACCATCTGAAAAGAGATAGGACCGAAAGAACAGTAGTAGCTGCGAGAGGCCAGAAATGAAGGGACATAATCATACCATCACAGCCACCGATATGCTTTCCACCAACGAAAACATTGGGAACAGTACGTTGTCCGGTCCATTCGGCAAGTGCAGCTTGAACCTCAGATCCATCACCTTCATCAGCGAGATTTGCCATGGTCAGTGCTACTACATCTTTCTATACAACTTTTTTCTATAGACTTGAGTTCATAAAGAAGATTGCAGATAATAAAAGGAAAAAAAAAAAAAAACACCTCAAACATCTCTTTGTAGTAACATTTGAACAAAGCCTAAAGTAAATTTTCTTTGTGAAATCCAGCTAAAAGAAAATACTTACTTTCCTCATCCAGCTCGACAACCTTGTAAGTTGCCTTGAGCTGCGTCAGCAACTGCTTAACCCGAGTGCAGAATGGGCAATATCTCTTGCTGCAACCAGAAAAAATTAAGACATAAGAAAATATATGTGGGCACCGATAGGGAATAAGGACAGACAAGTCTAACGAAAGAATAGTTGGAACCAGAAGGGCAGCCATGAAAATCTTCAAACAGCATGATCTGTATACATTAGCAATAGCGGAGGAGATTTTCAATGTTCCCCATGCATCCTAATTCATTGTAGAGGTCTTAACAGAGATGAATGCATAAAAGGAATTTCGTCCTTTAAAAAGAACACATAAAGTTCATCGCCTTTAATGCTATTTGGGGGCCATTGAGCTAATCATATTAAGCTTGCCACAAGCCCAGAACTGACTCTAAACCATATGAAAAACCTCTGTACAGATTTTTTGTAGTCCATGGGAAAAAAAAATCCTTAAAGGATTCAAATTTTGGCTTATACCAATATGTCGGGAACCGTGTTTTTATGGAGTACATTATATGACATAAACCCTCTAAATTCAGTATTGAAATTACATCCATTATTGCCGCTTCCGCTACCAAATTCCAGCTGCTGATAGCAGCTCTAAGATTTTAAACCTTGTCAAGCACTCCTCATGTAAAACCAAGTTTTTCGAGTGTCAACCGCAGATGCACATCCAAGACAAAATTTGAGCCCATACCTCCTAAGATGCCTGATTCCCACTGGTCATTTACGATCCAGCAACTCATGAATGCAACTATAGTTAATAATAAAACATCACGTTAAATTTTTCCCCAGCGTGTCATCCCCATCCCAGCTTTTGTCATAAAACATCATGCTGAATTCATGTCATCCCCCGCCCATCTCTTATCAATCCAACAATGAACTTTTATAAATCCTAATAATTAAGCGAGTAGTTTTAGACCTGGCATTGATGCCTTACAGGTCTAATATGCAGCGAGCTACTGCATCATCTGATACAAACATGCAACCTATGGACGAAGGTCTCATCATCTTTCTCTACTCTATCCCATAACGAGACACGCAGTGGGCTATTTCTCATCTTATACAAACACACAGCCAATGCATGAAGGGCTCAAGATCTTTCACTGTCTATCCCATTGCTGAGCTATGTTAACAATGAATAAAAAATATGCCCAACAGTCTAGTACCCTTTGATAGCGAGAGTATATATTGGTTTCTCAGGAAAAACTAAACAGAAAAAGAGAGGAGGATACCAAAATCAACAATTGCAAGAGATATCAGAAAGATAGATTAATTTTCTTTGTCACTTTGGAGTTTTTAATGAACTTTTCAGCTCCTTCGACTTCCTCTCTTAATTCTTGGCCACTAATCTCATTTTTTTTTTAAAACCACAAGGCACATACTCTCAGAACTCAAT
The DNA here is from genome assembly GCA_036321105.1 of Dracaena cambodiana. Classification (NCBI taxonomy): domain Eukaryota; kingdom Viridiplantae; phylum Streptophyta; class Magnoliopsida; order Asparagales; family Asparagaceae; genus Dracaena; species Dracaena cambodiana. The sequence continues at coordinate 4,736,459 of JAYEPQ010000006.1, read as the reverse complement.
AGCATGCACCTTTGTTAATGGCCAAACAGAAACATGTTAGAAAAGAATAACATATTTGTGTAGCTCCCATCGATGAGAAGATGCGAGAAAATCGCTTACGATGATTTGGTCACGTGCAACGTAGGCCTATAAATGCACCAGTTTGACGAGGGGAGTTTATTAATATAGGATAAGTTAAAAGAACGAAAGAAAGACCGAAAAAAAATGGATGGAGGTGATACGAAAATATATGGATTCTAGAGGTTTAAATGAGGAGATATTACTTGATAGAAATGAATGGAGAAGGACTACCAAAGTGATCAATCTGGCGTGATTCTTTTTTTATTCATGTAGCCTACACCAAATACTAGGGATAAAAGGCTTAATAGTTGTTGTTGTTGTTGATCTCCTTAGTATCCTATTAGATGTCATTGGGCTTATCACTTTAAGCATGCCTATAGGTTTATATGCCCTATGGCAAACCTTTATATGAATTTTCATGGTCCACGTGAAAGTGTCTCAAGGTTTCTAATATCTACGAGATATAGACCATATAAAATAAGTAATCATATGGCCAATATGATAAGTCAGGACTTTGAAGAATTAAACAAATAATATGATTAATAGAAAAGTCAAATCAATTAAGCAAACATCCATGCAACAACTGAATCTACTACAATCAGTATTAATCATAAATGGCAATTACAAATCAATTTCCTGGTCATATTTGACTAAGAGACTGTTTGCATGTTTGCACGTAGCATAGCAAGTTGCAATTTGTATTAACTGCAATGATAAAAAGTTTATGCAACTTGTATTACTGTGTCTGGAATGTGAGTTGCAAGTGCCATTGTGACGATTAGAGTTGCAAGAAGTTTCAAATTTTAATTTACTATTTTCAATAGTTACGAGAAGTACCTTATTTAATAAAAATAAAATTATTGTTTGCAAATAAGAATTGTAAGTTACCTTACAAACTTCTTTTCCACAATTATAATTACTGCAAGTGCATAAATAGTTACAATTACAATTACAGTTACCGACTTTATGATTTACAAGTGGTAACCAAACATCCCCTAACAATGGACATGTCCAACGGCCGACTCTACACGCACCTCATACAAATTCTTTAGACCTGTCCATTCTCATCCTCATCCCGTAGTAGTAAATGTTAAATGAGTTTTATGAAGGGAAAAAGAAATTATTTTTAAAAAAAAAGAAATGAAATAAAAATCAAGGCAGCAAAGGCACCAGATTCAGCAGTGAGCATAGAAAATAAAAAACAATTTTAAAATTATTTTTAAGATCTGGTTTATAATAGTAGAGAGCGGTGATGAGTGCAAGTGAGACTCCCAGGCTGAAGGTAAGTTTATAAAAACTAACACGAAAACCCTAGCACATGAGATTAGCCCTAGATAATTGAACTCAACCAATACTGAGAGACGAGAGATTAATAATTTAGCCCCAAATTGAATCAAAATGGATGGAATCTGAGAGATTGATGGAGAAGTGTACATAAAGAGGGTGAGATGACCTGAAGACGACGACGGGGTTGGATGAGACGAGTTCTTTAGCCTTTGCGAGAGCCATTGCGATCTCCAATGAGTATGACGATGATTCTCGGTTCGCATATATATATATATATATTAAACTATTATATTATTATCATTATTTGCCGCACTCAACGCATCTCAGCACATGATGTCATCGCTCACGCGACCTGGCAAATCGAATCTAAGGGGGAATTTCCAGATGGGAACAGTTTTTTTCCCCAGTGAGCCCCACTTTTCCTAGTGAGCACACACTCTCTTTAAAAAAGAGAGGGTTTTACTTGTGAGCACACCAAAATTCCTAACCTATCATCTTCTCTCTCTCCGATTTCTGCTGCTGCTTCTTCTTCTTCATCGTCTTTTTCTTCTTCTTCTTCTTCATCGTTTTCTTCGTCTTCTTCTTCTTCTTCATCGTCTTCTTCTTCTTCTTCTTTTTCATCGTCTTCTTCGTCGTCTTCTTCTTCTTCTTCTTCATCTTCTTCTTCTTCTTAATTTCACTCTCTCTCTATTTTTGAGAGAAAACGGAAATTTCTAGAAGCTCCTCGATGGTATCGCCTCCCCCCTCTCCCTCCCCTCCCTCTCCCTAATCAGATCCAGCCATCCGGGACTGTTAGCCCGATGGATTGGCCTGATCCGGACCCGGATGGATGAAAGAGGGGTGAAGAAAGGACAGTTTTGACTAAGAATTTTAATAGCAAAATAGTAAATAAAGAGAAGATTTAAGTAGGCTCACTAAGAAAAAAGCTGTGCCCATCTAGAAATTCCCATCAAAGGCGGTTCCACCGAACCTACATTAAATTAATTTATTAATATTAATTAAATATAATAACATAACATATTGACTGTGGGCCTCATATTACGATTGGGTCGAGGCCCACACCCCATCGTCTACAATCTCAGTTATTCAGAAATGTCGAGGGCAGCTACTGCCCTCAGCAATTACTAGTTCTCTTTCTACTTCTTTTTTTTTTTTTTTTTTTTTTCCTTCTTCCATGACTGAGACAATGACTTCAGAGGAGTCGATATAACTAAGCGTTTGAAAATTAACAAACTAAGTTGCAATGTAACATAAACTGCATTCTTCAATGTAATTATTCAACTTATGCAAAAAATGCTGCAATCTATTGATAAGAACTATTGAGTAGTAAGCAGAGGAATGATGCAAAATTTTAGTATTTATGAACACAACCAGACAGCTATTTCTGCCCAAGCGCACTGCTCCAATTCACCTCCCTCAATATTTGCATTTATCAGCATGTGTACTTATTAAAAAAATGTTACAAATACAAGTATAAAGATCAACATGCTTATCTATGCTTATTTTGTTTCCATTGGTGATGTTATGTATTATATATGCCTTCATGCAACTGACGCCTCAAAATATGCAAGAAGCTATTCAAAAACACTGCTTTGCCGGCTGACCAAAAACTAGTTTTCCTGCCAATGAACATCTGCAGGAAAAAATAAATTACACCAATTTGGCAGATTAATGGGATATTAGGAGAACGAGTATCCAACAAATGCAAGCCAAACCTTGCATTAGTACTTTTGTTCATTTTCTAAAGAACAGAAAGATAACCACCTGGACTAAATGACAGCTGCCACTTGGGTCTTTTCTTTCAAGTTGTGAGCTACAGCATCAATGAATTCCTCAGTGCTCAGGTAGAACTCTCTTGATACCCTGTTGCAAGGATAACGATGATACAGGAGAAAGTAAGTAAAACACAAAGAAAAGCAAACCAAACAACATAATAATTGCGGAAAAGGCTGAAGAATACTATGGTAGGCGTCCTCGTCACATGATAATCATGTGTGTTGAACCACAAATTATATAAGCACCATCAAACGATGTATAACTTCTTTTATTAGAGAATCAACGGGAAAAAAAAATCCATAGTTATCATATTAGTCTAGTGAATTATCAGTAAAGATGATGAAAATGGAGATAACAGGAAATTTATCACAAGAACTTGAAGGAATAGTAAATGCCAACCAGGGCCGGATCCAAGCACTTGAACCAGGGCATCAGAATTACATACGAAATAGATTAATTATAAAAGTTTAAAATAAAAAAAAATAATATCATTGACTTTCATAATTCAGATACAAGGATTACGGTATAACATACCTATGCGTTGATGGAATTAAACAATAACTACAAAAGTACTTTAGGCACAGAAATCTCAGTGCACTAGGATAAAAAGGTTTTAATAGATACAAAAACGCAACGATGATCATCATAATTTTCAATTTCATAGAAAAGCATAGAAAATCATCACTCTATCCTAAAAAAAAAAAATAAAAAATTATACTTCATCAATCTTCTAAAATATAAACAAATAATGCATGATTACCACTGTAACTATAAGATCCAACTAATTACACGAAATCCTGCATAATATTGCAAATCATCAAACTTTGGACTTTTGAGAGCAATCTCAGGACAATGTGGAGGACAAACTAAGTTTGCAGACAGATTTGTTCATTAAATATCTTTAACCACCAAAATTTCAATATTCCATTACTACCATTAGTAAATAAATGGAAGAAACAACAACAACTAAGCCTTTTATCCCAAGTACTTGGGGTAGGCTACATGAACCAAAAAAGAATCACGCCGGATCGATCATATTGATAATCCTTCTCCATTCATTCCTATCAAGTAATATCTCCTCATTTAAATCTCTAGAATTCATATCTTTTCGTATCACCTCCATCCATTATTTCTTCAATCTTTCCTTCACTCTTTTAATTTGTCCTACATTGATAAACTCCCATCGTCGAACTAGTTTGTACTACATTGATAAACTCCTCTCGTCGAACTAGTGTATTTATAGGTCTACGTTGCACATGACCAAACTATCGTAATCGATTTCTCGCATCTTCTCATTGATAGGAGCTACACCTAAGTTAACACGAATATCTTCATTTTTCACTTTATCTCTCCTAGTGTTACCGCATATCCAGTGAAGTATGCGCATCTCTGTTACACTTATCATCTGTGAATGACGTTTCTTTACAGTTCAGCATTCCATATTATATATTAAAACTGGCCTAATAGCAGTCCTATAAAACTTTTCCTTCAGGCTTAACGAAATATCGCATAAAACTCTCGTTGCACTCCTCTATTTCAACCAAGCAGTTTGTATCCTATAGTTGACATCACTATCGATCTCTCCCTCATTCTAAATAATAGAACCCAAATATCTAAACTGACTGCTCATTTGTATCTCTTGCCTGTCCAGTGTTACAGCACTATAGTATAGGACCCGTCGTTTACTAAATTTACACTCCATATACTCTGTTTTAGACCTACTCAATTTAAAATCTCTAGATTCTAATGTGTGCCTCCATAACTCTAACTTGACATTCACCCCTGCTCTTATCTCATCAACTAAAATAATATCATCAGCAAATAATATACACCAAGGACTAAATAAATGGAAGAATTCATCACAATTTTCAATGACGCCTAATCCTAAAATCAAATCCTATAGGAAAAAAACAAGAGGTTTATTCTACACCAAAGAAACAAACTTTCCATTCATTGAGCTTTCAAAATCTCTGAAAAAAATTTTGATCAAAAGCCACACAAATCCATCAAAAAATCCAATTGATAAATTGCACGAGAGACAATTATTGTTTCCCTCATATCCTCGCCATACAATTCTTGAAGGATATCAAGGAAGTGACCCAAGAGAAGGGCATTGCACTGACAATCTTGTCATCCTCTGACACCTCGTGATATACACACACACACGGAAAAAAAATATCTAAGATATCTGCATAAAGAGTTATACCTATGGAGGCACCCTTAAATATAAAGAAATAGGATTTATGTGGACGATACAAACTGTTAGGTATGATCTACATGCCCTAAATAGGTGGTATGTAAAAAGTCATATTATTTAGACACTTCTTCATGGTCAATCAAGAGCTGACATTTGTTCTACTATTGAAAGCCCGTTCATTTTGTAACGGTCAAAATATATTGAAGATACATGATTTTTTTGTACGATTTAGAACGTGGAAATCACAATTAACTTTTCGGAGTGGGTGCGTGCGTGCATGACTTCCCATTAAATTTGAGAAGTTAGATTTAAGATTTAACACATTATTCACCATCCATTTTCTTTGAAATATATTTGACAAAATTTCAAAAGGTGAACACTAAATAGTAAGAAGAGAATAAAGTAACGAGTCTCTAAAGAATGCATGATGGAACAAGCGTTAAAACCAACTTTCTACATTTAATGAAAAGTCCCTAAACCAATCCATATATATATACAGGAAAAAAGTATATCTAAAGAATCTCCATATAGAGTTATCTATGGAGACACCGCTAAATTATAATATGGAGTGTAGATACCAAAAAAAAAATGAAATTGCTAAGTGGGCACACCCGGGGTTGCAACCCGCGGGAGCGATCCCGCAGGTGCCAACCCGCGGGTTGTTTTCCGTTCTTTTCCGATTTTTTATTTCCTATTTTATTTCGCTAATATTCCGTGATCCGGTTTTTAAGGAATAATTGAGCCGGATTTGGAGCTTCTTCAGCCTATAAAACACGGGAATTTAACTAGAGATAGGACTTTTGGAGCGGAAGATTTTGGGACGATTACGGGCGAGCTTGTGAGATCAAAAAAAAGAGCAGAGCCATCTTCTCCTGGTCGGACGGTCAACGGAGGCATCAACGAGACTCTATCGCCACCCGAACCCGCACATAAAAAAGGGAATAAATTAATATTCCCGTTCTTGTTCCTCAGAATTTTTGTAATCTCAATTTTCTTGCAATCAATCAATTTTGCAATGGAATCAAAAATACAATTTTTGGGCAAACAAGAACTGGCGACCACAGTGGGAGCCCCTCTGTTTACCACAGAGAATCTGGTGGCGCAGTCCGACCGGGTGCCGATTGGCTCAATGGTTGAGACGCTGGTCATAGAAGTTGACCAGCAAAAATATGAGGAATTTCTTTCTTCCTCTGATTCGGAGCCTAGGCGTCATCGCCGGGTGACGATGAAAAAATGTGAGGCGTCATCGCCCACCGGAAAGGCGTCAAATGCCTATGAAAACTTATGAGGCGTCATCGCCCGTTCGAACTCACAGGACGTCATCGTCTGTCAAGAACACGGCGTTATCGCCCATTCCAAAGTCAAGTCAAAAGTCAAATCAGTCCCTGACCCGCTCTCAGAAGAGAAACCTGAGGCGTAAGGCCCAGCGGGCCCGCCTCAACAGCGCCTCTGGAAAATTGCGGTCAGAAAATTCAGATCAGGAAATATCAGAGAAGAAAAATTCCAAAAATAAAAATCCGCAGGCAGAAGTGCGGGTTGCACCGCACAGGGGCAACCCCGCGGTTGCACCCGCGGTTCCAACCGCAGGTTGCACCCCGCGGGGTTAACCCCGCGGTTGCAACCGCGGGTGGAAACCCGCAGCTCCAACCGCGGGTTGCACCCCGCGGGTGCAATCCCGCGGTTGCAACCGCGGGTGCAAACCCGCGGTTCCAACCGCGGGTTGCACCTCGCGGGTGCAATCCCGTGGTTGCAACCGCGGGTGCAAACCCGCGAATTCAAACGCGGGTTGCACACCGCGGGTTTCCCACGAGTTGCACTCCGCAGGAAAAATCAGGGGTTAGTTCTGATGTCCATTCGGGCACACGCGCAGTGAGCACACAGTGCACACCTAACTTTTTGGTTACTCTCTCAGGTATACCATCATGTTCCTCTTCAAACAAATATAAGGATGTGCTCATGCACTCACCTGAGGATATGTCTTCAAGTTTCTCTTCGGATGAACATATTCCGAAGGATAAGTCAGATGCGTGCGGGGCCCGTGCGATTGCGCAAGCCAGCACACATTCTAGAAGACTATAAAAGAGACCGTGTTGATATGGGAAAAGCTCTCAGCCCTGAAATATTGCAAACTCTCCAGTATTATGAACCAAGTTTGCGACGCAAGCGGCGTCAGGTTGCAAATAGAGATAAAAAAGTATCTCAAGACTTGAGAGAATACCTCAATTGGAAGAACTCTGCACAGAATACTCCTCAATGCCAATGCGAACAGTTAATCTCAACTGTTCTATCGAACTGCGAGTGCCATCCGAGACGATCCGTTTTTGAGCGGATCACCGAATCCAAAAGAATACGGACGGTGAAAAAGGTGTGCTCGGAAACCGATCTACCTGCTGCCTCATCACATATGGTTAATAAAGGCAAAAAGGTGGTCGGAAACAACCCTTCGGATAAGGAAATCACTCCAGGATCAAAAAGAGTTTCTATCGAACCAGAGGGCGCGTTTCTAGAAGAAGTCTCTGAAAGGCTTGAGAGACAAGAAAAATGTCTCGAACAGCACGAGGAGACCATAGAAGAAATGAAACAATTTTTAATTGAGTTGCTGGCTCAAACTAGGAGGAACCAATCCTCGTCGTCCATTTCTGGTCGGCAGAAAGGAAAACGACCCGTCCAAATAAATGAAGACAGCGAGGACGAGAATGAAGAAATTCCTCCTCATTCAAGAGAGGAAGAGAAAGTGAAGGTTATCATTAACCCTCACGCAGAGAAAATAGAGAAGATAGAGAATCAACTACAAACTCTTCTTCATCGAAAGAAATTGCAAGAGGTGGGGGTAGTCCGTCCTTATCCCATAGAATGGGAGACCGTGCCTTACCCTGCAAAATATAAACCGTTGAATCTTCAGTCATTCGACGGTAAAGGTTCGCCGCAACAGCACATTTTCTACTTCCTGTCGCAGACAGGACACCTCATGGGGAATGATCCGACTATGACTAGGATATTTGCGAGCACTTTACGGGGGCCGCATTTACCTGGTTCATGCAGCTACCCCAGGGAACAATTAAATCATGGGCCGATGTAGAACGTGAGTTCTTAGCCCGATTTTTTGAAGATGATACAGAAGTCTCTATACTATCTTTGCTAGCAGTGAAGCAAGAAGAAGGCGAAACGGTCAAAACCTATGTTGAGCGATTCCGAGAGCTTTCTGTTCGATGCCCACATGGCATGACGCCGGACACGCTTGTGGAAACTTGCAGACACAACTTGTTGACCGATATCCTAGACAAGATGGGCTCGGTCGAATCCAAATCATGGAAAGATCTGCTTAAACAGGGTGAACAGGCTGAAGAAATACTTCGACGCCTCGAAGAACAACAGTCTGCAACCGGAGGCAGTACAAATGAACCTCCATTCCAGTTTTTCCGTTCCAAAGGGAAAGACATAATGGCAATGGCGGTAGAAAGTACACCGAAGCAGAAACCATGGCCAACTACAAGCAACACAGCAAAGTCACTCAGACTTCAAAAGCAGTATTCGTTCAAGGATGAACATACTGCTACTATGTTCAATATGCTCAGCAAGCGCAAGATGCTCAAGTTGCCGGAGAGCAAGAGGCCTGAAGAAGTAGGGAAGACTAACGATCCGAATTACTGCCTGTACCATCGGATTGTAGGTCACCCCACAAAAAATTGTTTTATCTTAAAAGATAAAATTCAAGCGTTGATTGACGTTGGAGCAGTTCAGCTCAAAGCTGAATAAAAAAGGAGTTAGAGCTAACTCCGACACATTTAATGTGAGGTCTAAAAGTACCACTTGGGCTCACAACAATTCCCAAAAAATAGGCTCAGGGCGGTTAATTTAAACCCCCATATATATATAAAAAAAAGAAAGAAAAGAAAAAAAAAAGAAAAAAAAAACATCTAAAAAAAAAAATGAATTACCCAACACCAACAAGGCTACGGGAAGAGAATAAATTTCTCGCCAACCCCACCATACTGGGGGTAAAAAGTATGAATTGCCCAATGCCGCTAAGGCTACGGGAAGAAAATAAATTTCTCGCCAACCCCACCATACTGGGGGTAAAAAGTATGAATTGCCCAACGCCGCTAAAGTTACGGGAAGGGAATAAATTTCTCGCCAACCCCACCATACTGGGGGTAAAAAGTATGAATCACCCAATGTCGTTAAGCTACGGGAAGAGAATAGATTTCTCGCCAACCCATTAATACTGGGGGTAAAAGTATGAATTGCCCAATGCCGCTAAGGCAAAGGGAAGAGGAAAAGTTTGGTATTTAAACCCAAACGAAACGCTCGACAACTCACCATGCTGAGGATAATAGCATGGCTAGTCCAACTCAAACGGTAGTTGGTAAAGGCAAATCAAACCCGTTGATAGCTGGGGGTTTGCTAAAAATCTCATGACAAATCTGTCACAACAGTATACATCGCTGCCCTAAGCTGCTAAGGCAAAGGGAAGAGGAAAAGTTTGGCATTTAAGCCCAAACGAAATTCTTGACAACTCACTATGCTGAGGGAAATAGCATGGCTAGTCCGACTCAAACGGTAGTTGGTAAAGACTAATCAAATCCGTTGATAGCTGGGGGTTTGCTAAAAATCCTAATCAGATAAATCCCTTGTTACATTAAGATTTCACGTCTGACAGCAAAACTTTTCTTGTCATTTTGCTCCAACAGAGCAAGCGACACTCCAAAATTATTGTCAAGTTAAAATCATACTTCTGACATCATAATTCAAAATCAAATGAGATAAGATCCGATTAAATCCCTTGTCACGTTAAAAAAATCACCTCTGACAGAAAAGAAAATTCACACTTCATCAAGTCCAACATTACAACCTCTGATGAACGTGCTTTTGATATCGTTAAGTTAAAAATCACCTCTGACGAAAATCATCTCCCTATCAAGTTAACAGTTACCTCTGATAGTCCGATTCCAAAACTAAATACGTTAACCGTCACCTCTGTTTAGTCAGCCTGTCCCTATCACGACCAGATCCTCTGAATAGGTTAAGCTCCAAGACACGTTTAATGTCACCTCTGTCTTTTCCTGATTTGTCATACTAGATGTCACTGAACGGTTAAGATTAAAATAAGCACGTTAATATTATACCTCTGCTTGACCTAAAATAAGCATGTTAACATCATACCTCTGCTTGTCCTCTAATGAGTACGTTAAAATCATATCTCTGCTTGTTATTGAATAAATGAATATGTTAACAGTTATCTCTATCGACCAAATCTTTTAAAAGGTCTATAACCAAAATTAAAGAATCCAAAGTATTTCGAAATTCAGTACGGTTCAATACAAAACTTTGAAAACTTTGGAGGGGGTTATGTAGATACCAAAAAAAAAATTTGAAAATTGCTAAGTGGGCACACCCGCGGGTTGCACCCACGGGTTGCAACCCGTGGGGGATGCAACCCGCGGCCCACGGGGGCGATCCTGCGGGTGCCCGCAGGTGCCAACCCGCTAGTTGTTTTCCGTTCTTTTCCGATTTTTTATTTCCTATTTTATTTCACTAATATTCCGTGATCCGGTTTTTCAGGAATAATTGAGCCGGATTTGGAGCTTCTTCGGCCTATAAAACACAGAAATTTAACTGGAGATAGGATTTTTGGAGCGGGAGATTTTGGGATGATTACGGGCGAGCTTGTGAGATCAAAAAAAAGAGCAGAGTCATCTTCTCCTGGTCGGACGGTCAACGGAGGCATCAACGAGACTCCATCGCCACCCGAACCCACACATAAAAAAGGGAATAAATTAATATTCCCGTTCTTGTTCCTCAGAATTTTTGTAATCTCAATTTCCTTGTAATCAATCAATTTTGCAATGGAATCAAAGATGCAATTTTTGGGCAAACATGGAGGATTTATTTGGATGATCCAAACAATTAGTTACGATCTCTACGTCAAAAAATAGTGGTGTATAAAAAAAATCATGTATTTTTTATAAATTTTGACAGTGTATAGGGTAGGTACAAAATGAACGGTTTTTCAACTATAGAACGAATAAGATTTCTTGATTGATGATAAAAAAAAAGTGTTCAAGTCACATGATTTTTTCTACACTACCAATTTAGAGTATAGAATTCATAACTAACAGCTCGGATCATCCACATACTATTTAAGTTGAGATTTAAGGGCCCTATGAGACACCTTAGGAACACCATTCTCCCATATATATGGACTACAAACTTTCCATTAAATCCAAAAACTAGATTAACATACCCTTTGCCATTCATTTGTTGTGAGATGTGTTTATCAAAATTTCAAAAGGTAAATAGTGAGAAGGGAATAAAGTAATAGTGTTCCACTAGTGAATATGTATTGGAGAAATGGTCAAACTAACTTTCTAGATTTAATGAAAATTTTGTAGACTAACACAAATAGATATTACGTATACACACAGATATACATATTTATACATATATACAGATATATACATATGGGATTATTGTATAAGAGCCACCAGCTCAAATAAGTTACATGAGCTAACAATAAAAGAATAGCAATATATTATTTTTTAAAATATTTTAGACTTATAATCTCTACCTCCTTAGTTTCTTTAGGATTAAACTTCATGAGTTTTGGAGTTTATTTACCCTTTCATCAAGTGGATACAAGATGTTGCATTCACCCAAAACCGTTAGCCTTGAATCTGATGAAAGACCAAATCAAAACTAAAACCAAGAAATTGGATATGAGTGAACCCTAGAAGATCAAGATCATTATCCGAAAGAAAGTTTTAGAAAAAAATATTAAAGATAATGGAAACTGACTGCAGCTCAGGTAATTTACGTGAGCTGTCAACTCATTTCCATTGTTCTCCTAATACACACACACAGATACACACACACACACATATATATATGTACATATATAAGTGTATATATATATGTATGTATTGTGAAAACGAGGGCTACACGTAACATAAATGTGATAGTTATTTTTAATATCTAAAGCATTTATCTTAAACAAGGGCTACACGTAAAGTAAAAGTGACAATTATTTTGAATATCTAAAGCATTTATCTTGATCTCCATCCTATTGGTTCCTAACAAAAATCATGGGTATATAATAAAATTCAACCTCTGATCAAGGAGATTAAAAAAATTAACGGTTACCTACAAGAATAACATTTTATACCAACCTGTCAACAGACAAGTCAACCCTATAACTCATAAATTTTCGTAGGTTTGAACCCTACGAGGTGGAGGTGGGGGTTACATGTTCCTAGAGCCAAAACTTGGCTAGAGGGGACCAAGAAAACGTAAATGTGGTAATTATTTTGAAGATCCAAAGCATTTATCTTGATCTCCACCTCATTGGGTTTACACCTAACAAAATTCCTGGGTATATAATAAGATTCAACCTTTGAAAGGTAGATTAAAAAAAATTAACGGTTTCTTACAAGCATAACATTTTATACCTGTTAGATTAGAAAACTATCTTATATTTAGATTTAGTTTTGATTTAGTCCCACATCGCTGCTGGATTGTCTGTACGGTGTTGAGACACCTATAAATATATATATATATATATATATATATATATATATATATATATATATATATATATATATATATCTTAACTCATAATAAATAGATTTGTTGGTTCTGATTATTTAATAACATGATATCAGAGTGCGTTATGAAATAAATCTCAGCCGTTAATTTAAACTATTCTAATTAACAACCAACTCCGATTCAGACTCTGATTCCAATGTCTGACTCAGATTCGGACTCCGACTTCGATTTCGATGTCGATTATGATTCCGACTTCGACTCTGCAATTGCGTCGTCAATTTGATTACGCGTTTGCTTTAGTTTCTGTTTCTGCTATGTTTCATGCCTGCAGAGAGTAGTTGGTCCCTCTTCGACTATAAAGATGTAATCCAGCCTTGATGCAACCCTTTGCTTCTTTCTTTGCCTATTACTGCTTCTAGTGATGGTAATGGACGCGCCCACGGGCCAAATTTTAGCCCGTTCTATACAAAATTTTGAATTAAAAATGAAAAGTTTATTTTTCTAATTCAAAATTTTGTATAGAGAGAGCCCAAATTTGATTTGTTGACGCATCCATTACCATCCTAACTGCTTCCAAAAAAAAAGTTTATCTCCTGCCTACTATTGCTTCTAAGAAAAAAAAAAGATTGATTGTTGCCTACTACTGTTTCTAAAAAGAAGTTTATATGTCGCCTGTTACTGCTTCTAATAAAAAAGTTTATTTGTTGCTTGTTGTTGCTGTTGCTGCTGCTCGAATACGGATAGTGCTTTGATAATTCATGTGATTCATTCTACTACTACTGTCCACTGCTGCTAATGCAGTTGCTACTGATCCACTTCAAGTTAATCTATATACTATTGAAGAAGGATTGTATTTTCTAAACGGCATAACAAGTTGGGTATAATTATACTCCAACTTGAGAAAGAGTGTTAGATTAGAAAACTATCTTATATTTTGGTTTAGTTTAAGTTTAGTCCCACATCGCATGTTGGATTGTGTGTACGGTGTTGAGACACCTATAAATTTATATATCCCTTGACTCATAATAAATAGATTTGTTGGTTCTGATTATTTCACAACAATACCCACCAATCAACGGATAAATCAACCCTATAAACTATAATTTTTCGTAAGTGTTAATCCTATGAGATGGAGATCAAAATGAATGTTATGGATCGTCAAAATAATTATCACATTTAAATTTATGAGGGGTCTAGGGGGTCGGGTAATCCCCATTTACCCATATACATATATCTATGTAGAGAGAATTGAAAATTTAGGATTTAGAGAAGCGATAGCAGCATTACTGCCTCTGCTATGGGAGGGGGGAGAGAGAACAGAAGCTGCTACAGGGAGGGGACGATTGTTTTTTTTTTTTTTTTTGGGTTGGGGGGGGGGAGGGAGAGTGTGTGAAGTCTCAACTCTTGAGAGGGGTAGAGTTGTAAATTTGAAAACTTAGGGGAAGACAGCATTGAAATTTTTTGGAGAACTAGGTTGTGTGTGCGTGGGGAAGGGGTAACCTGAATGTGGGTCTGCCCCCTAATGCCAAGTATTGAATATCAACTCCTATATTGCAGAAAAAAAGTAACATGTCATGAGAATACTGACTTGGGACCGTGGATAAGAAGGGCAAGATCCTTTGTCATTTTGCCCGACTCAACAGTTTCAATACATGCAGACTCAAGCTTCCGCACAAAGTCCAAGAGTTTGTCATTTTTGTCAAGCTTCGCTCTGCACAGAAACCAATACGTAGAAATCAAAAGTAAATTAACAGCCTTAACTTTATTGAATAACATCAGATTTTCATAATAAAGGAGTAAGTTCAATTTAATGATTATAAATTCCATTAAATTATGAGAAAATTAACTAGCTAATATGCAGTGTCAAGATTGGAAGCCTTCAAATTCTGGTACAATACAGGGCCTCTAACTATTACCTGTGCTCGAGTCCACGTGTCCAGGCAAATATGGAAGCAATACTGTTTGTACTAGTCTCCTGTCCCTTCTGGTATAACCTAAAATGTCTGGTCACGGTTCCATGAGCTGCTTCAGCTTCTAATGTTTTTCCATCTGACGATAGCTGCAAGGATTAATAATGTAACAGTGAATTTTGTCATTTAAGACAACCAACTTTTACACTAAAATTTATCAGGGGACTCAAAAAAGAAGTGGCTAAAATCTGTATTTACCAACACAGATGTCATAAGTCCCAAAGAACCAAACCCTGCATTCATCAATGGAGCTCAAGTCAGCAAGGATATATTCCACTGTCAGAAACCAAGGAATTAATAGAATGATGCAAAGGAAGACAATTCAGTGCCTGTATATTTTCAATTAATAAAAAACTAATTATCTTACTTCCTCTTATATTTTACAGGTTCAGGGATCCTACCAAAACCTCATCTCCTGACTTGGGCTCTTGAACAAGTACAAACTAAATCATCTAACAAAATAACCTAGTCCTAAAACATGAAAATTCCCTTGTCCCCTTAAAATACCACTGTGCCTCTTTTAACCCCTCGACAGTTTCAATAATTCTACAATTGCATCTAATTGAAACTTTAAACCCAGTAGGATTGTTTCACAATATTAGGTTCAGCAACTATCAGAGTGCAGACAGCAGCAATAGCATATGTCCTTAACCATTTGAATGAAAAATACAACTTTCATAGCCTAAGTAAACTCAAAAGTGAGGATATTATTTTAAACAAACCCAAAAAAATATGAAAAATAAATACACATATGCAAACAAGGATAATAGCATCGTCATCAAAAGCTGAGTCAAACAAGTTACAGAACAATTGTTCTCATACCTGATCAGTATAGAATGTCATTGAGTTACAATTTACAACTACTAAAGCAAATGCAGTACCTTGGGCCAGAAAATCACTCTGAACATCTCCATCATAATTTTTGCAAGCCCAAACATATCCACCATCACTCTTGAGTGCATACGCCACCATATCATCGATCAACCGATGTTCATACCTACTTGCAGTAATCAAATTTATAAAAAAGCAGACAACATAGTGCTGGCGTAAAAAATATTTACATGCTCCAATAAGCTTCAAAAATGAAGACTCACCATATCGATTGCTCTTCAAATTTTTCCTTCCATTTCTCTTCATATACCTCCTGAAATATATCCTTAAATCTGTAATAGTAACAATCACGATGAGCCCTATTACATGCTTTACAATGCAAAAGACATATAGGAAAATATGCCACTCATCTCTGCTGTAGGGCCCAAATAGATAAGGTTAGACGAGAAGAACAAAACAATGAAAGAAAGAAAAATTAAAAGGTTAAAGAACAATAAACATTTGAGAGAAGCATCCAGGGAGGAGGGAGGGAGGGACATGTAATAGTTTAAATAGCTCAAAGAAGAAACGAGAAAGGACTCGAAGAAACGAGAAAGGATATGGTAAAGAAATTCATTCTTAACCCAAAGAAAACACAAACTGAATTGCATCCAATTGTTTGCAACTAAAAGAAATTTCTTACTAGTAATAAACAACAGTACCTGCCATCATATTTCTTCAGAATTGTATTTTTGGTGCTCAAATAAAGTGGCCACCTTTTTGACAACGCCATAGACATTGATGACTCAGCAAAAGCCCGAATAGACTAGCACATAAACATGAAAGATTTTTATAGAATGATATTGCCAAATAAAAGCCGTACTTTTCCAAATGTGTCGAAACATGTCAAACCTCATCAACATTATACATAGCCAATGCAATTCCAGGGCCTTTAAAATCATAAACATCTAACTCTACAGGTACATCTCCATCTTCTGGGACTGCACCAACAAAGTTAACAGCCAAGAAAGAAAATAAAAGAAGGAAATACAACATCATAACAAAAAAGGATCTAAATTTTAGCAGATTGAAACAATAACTTATACTCACCAAAAACCATTTTAAGCTTTCCTTTGCCTTTAACAATCATATCAGTTGCACGATATTGATCTCCAAATGCATGTCTGCCAATGCATATAGGCGTCTTCCAACCTGCAATGTAAATGGTCCAGGAAAAGCAAACTCATCAGAAACCAGCATAAATATGTGAATTTTTCTACACCGTAAAATGTCGGATTTTACCTGGAATGAGCCGTGGTATATTCCGGCAAAGAATTGGCTCGCGGAAAACGGTTCCTGAAATAATTTAATTCACATATGTGTATAACACCTCTGAAACAATATAACTAACAACAAATAAAGCATTCATGTGAAAATTAGATTTTTAATTTCTCTACAATTTATGGTGGAATTTGGTAGGTTGTGAAGAGGACGGGGGGGGGGGGGGGGGGTGGGGGTGGTGGGGGGTGGGAGGGGTTGTTGTTTTTCTCAGCATAAGAACATGAATGATAAAGGTAACTTTTTAAAATTAAAGCTTGCCGCACATATGTTTTCCTAATTCTAAAGTTGAATATGTGGATAGTATATAGTGTAACTGTGCATACATTCACAATAAGGAAGAGGAAAAAAAATTCTTTGAATGCTTTTCATTAGTCTTCTCATCATCATCTTACATTATGAAATGCTCTTTGACCTCCCATTTGAGCCTTTAACAGACTTATCAAACAATTATAACTTATTGACGATTAATATGTATATGGCCTTATTTAACCACCACCACACAAAAAAACAAAAATGTAAAAGACTTAATTGGACACATTTATAGAAACATCGCCTTGCAAAACTAACTGGTTAGATGACGGTAATACATACTTGGCATATGAAAATTTATCGGAGTATGGGTCAAAAACGATTATATAGGCCTATCTATGATTAATTGTGGATTTTCACAGAATATAGTAAACAATAAATAAGTTGGTGCGTAGAGATTGATATCAATGAACATCTGACAGTTGGCAGCAATTTTTTACTCTTCAGGAATGGACAAAATTAGCATACAAGTGTCACTATCTGATGAATTATAAAAGCACATCTATTAACCAGGTATATTAGATATCACAGCGCAGACCAGCATAACAGCAAGCTAAATACAGGAGAAAATGACCAAGAAGCAAACATAGGTAACTAGTTCCATCAAGATTTAGAGAACTAGAAAATGATCAATATTGTGAGTTAAATTAAGAGCAAAGGACTTAACTGCTCGGAACAATACATGTTATCTCAAATAAGGATATATGCTAGCTTACCTCAAAGCTCAACACTCAACACTGTTGAGGCCAGTCAGTGGCTGGTAAAGTTTAGCACGCTAATATAATGACATATAGAAACTTGAATCCCAACAGCGAAGTGTTCTTCATTCTTCAATTTACCTTCTACATGATATTTGAACTCAAAGATAATCGTCCATCTAGGACTATATTATAATGTATGTTTATCTACTTCACTGTATTTCAATTTCTAAGGATGCCCAGGATTTCTCTTCCCTGAAGTACACGTAATTACTGAAAGATAAAAGTTGAGGAATGATCAGTCAATAACACAGCAAAAAATACAATACAATGCCACATTTATGAGTTATAGCCTCGCCCTTTTAATTGTTGAAAAGTTCTTTCCTAACTATAAAAATTCCACATGATGCCAAAACATTTGTTGTGAAATAGTCAGATAATTTTATTATAAGAGAAGGGATACATCAGGTCTATATGGGACTAAATGCAAAAATAAGATAGTCTAATCTAATATGGTTAATTTGCAGGCAAAGCCAAAAATTTATTAGATTAACTCATCCTAGACAGAGCTGAAGTACTGTAAAATCTGTTAGGGCCCGTTTGTAAATGGATCCTAGAAAACTGGATGCAGATTTTAAGTGGAGGTATAAATTTTGCAAACTCCACTTTGCAAGGTTCTAACCTTAGTTTTCTATACTCCAATCTGCGATGTGTTTGGATTTTTGAGATAACAAAAATAAGAGTGCAGTTTTACTATCTCCAATATTCTGGAGTTATCTCAAGTCTAAAGTTAAGATAGGCGTAGTGATCTGAACTCCATTTGTTTTGCAAAACAGCCCTTAGTTGCAGTTTTGGAGTAAGTTAATCTACCTCCAAAAGTGTGGAGGTAGGATAACTTTGTACCCAGACAGGGCCTTAAAGTCTTAGGATAACCAAATTGGTGAAAGAATGGACCACTTTCATAGTATACATCCACGAAAGCTTACATAAACAATAAGCATTTTAATCAAGCAATTTGGCTATTAATGGAGACACATAAAGTAGGTTACACATTAATTCTACAGATTAAATTCAAGTACCAAGCAAGAACACGAAACTAGACAAGATTTTTGTAGAACAAACCATTTAATATGTTCCGTATGGTGCCATTAGGACTCCTCCACATCGACTTGAGCTTAAACTCCTTCATCCTAGTTTCATCTGAAAAAAAAAAAAAAAAAAACAGTTAAACTCTTGCTCGGGTCAAATACGAAAGCAAAGTTTTCACTAGCTCAAAATCATATTCAACATTAGCACAAGGGCGCTGCCTACTTATATGTGGACTGTGGACCCACAAAAGGAAATTCATAAGAAATCTCAGGAAAATGATCTCACAGTTTAAATTAAAAAAATTTTGATAAGATAGATCACGCAATTTATAATAAAGATTTGATTGGAACATGACAGCGAGAACCACAAACTTATAAACAGTCCACACATGATAGGTCCATGGAACAATTTTATCAAAAAGTTACCCTTGAATACCTTAGAAAGTTTTGTGAGAACAAGGAACAAAAATCTTGACAGAGAAACATCAAGGTAAAATAAAGAGGAAGGATGAAAGAAAATTATATCCAAGGAGAAGTAAATATATAATTTTCACAGAAAATTAAGGATATAAATGCAGACACAGATATAAATTTTCATGAAAAATTAAGGACATAAAAGCAGAAAATAAGTTTACTACTAGATTACAAGGCAAGCACTGCCAATAGTTAAGAAAGAGGAATAGACAAGACTCCTTAATTTAAATTACTTTTATCTTTGTTTGGCATACTGACACGAGAAAACCACTTACAATGATTTGGTCATATATGACGTAGGCCTACGAATGCACTAATTTGATGAGGGGAGCTTATCAACATAAAATATATTAAAAAAGTAAGAGGAAAACCGAAGAAAATATGGATGGAGATGATATGAAAAGATATGAATGCTACAGGTATAAAGGAGAGCATATTACTCGATAGGAATGAATGGAGAAGGATTATCAATGTGATCGATCCGGCGTGGTTCTCTTTTGGTTCATGTAGCTTATCCCAAGTACTTGTAATAAAAGTCTTAGTTGTTATTATTGTTGTTGTTGTTGTTGTTTGACATGCTGACACAGCACATAAGCTAAGGTTTGTTGGTGAAAGATTTTCAATGGAATAGCAAGTCAGCATGCTAAAATTCTCAAAGTTTAATTATCATACCATACTTGAAAATTATGCTTACAAGCCTTATTAATAGAAAACCAAATGCATGAACCACAAATGCAATTAAACCAAAATCTAAATCCTCATCAAATAAAATCAAATCTAATAAAATCTCTAATCAAATTCATGCCTTTATTTGTCTCCATCAATTCTCTTCGGCTTGTGAAATATGAATCTCTAGTGAATGGCGAAAGTGATTCATCAAGCAAATATATGTCGAACTTTTGAATCTCCTTGGTGTGCAACCAAATGCAATCTGAATCAGGCAATCCATGCCAAATCACCACATATGTTCTCCATTAGTAGTTGAGCTGACCGCATCATCCAAAAAATTTTCAATCTCCTCATTGCGATGTTTCCTCAGTAAGGGTGGTGGGAAAAGTCCACTTACTTGTAGAAGTCAAAGAAGATGGACCTAAAATAACAACTGGATAATCAAATGGAGCGCAATACGAGATCAAATCGTCGATGTTGAAAAGTGGGTTGATGCCAAGACTATGGAGAATCACAAGTTCATAAACAATGGAATATAACTTATTTGAAGCTTTGTACGGACCCATATGTCGAGTATAAAATTTTTTCAAGGTTTAGAAAGAGGAACCTTTCTGAACACAATCTAACCATCACTTCATCTCTAACTACAAATTCCTGCAATCACTTGTGTAAATTTGCTGCAGACTTATAGTCTTCATTGCAAGATTTTAAATATTGGTTATAGCGGATATATCAGATTAGAAAATTTTATAGCGATTATCATTATCGGGGAAATATCGAGGATATTTTTCAAATATCGGATGTCAATATTGGAATGTAATATACATGCATATATCATAGAAAATAAATATGAAAAAGACAATTCATGAATATACCATAAAAAGCTATATAAAATATCGTATGTATACAAGTTTATAATATACTTATCTCGACAATTTATATTAAACTGATAAATCCATAACCAATATCCAATTGTAGAATATTCATAAATGATAATTAGATCATATAAAAAAAAGGATCAACAAATATATAAATTTTACATAATGAAATGAGAAAGAATAAATAATTAAGAAAGAATAAATAATTAAATATCACATATTCATATCATTGCCACAAATCCACATTAAAATCATAAACTGATAATCCAAACAACATGCAAGTAAAATTATGAGTTTACAAGTTTCAAATAAACCCAACCGATTTTAGGTAATATCGACCACTATTTTGCATCCGATATTTCAGCCGCAATATCGACTTGGATCCAACATTGCGCCGCTATTTTTCCAAAAATACTAAACGTTATGAAACTCCTTATATCATTGCGTTTTGTATTCAAAACGCAATATCAGCCGCAATATCGATATTGTGGCTAATATTTAAAACACTGCTTCATTGCTAACTATTATTTGTCGATGAATGTGATCATGAAAATCAAGCAAACATTGTGGAAAGAACTCAACTAAGATACTAGGCCTATCACGTATGGGAAAAAGAAGAAGGTCTCTAAATTTCATAAGCTTGTAAAAAGTAATTATTTTAGGACTCAAACCAGTAGACCTATCGGTCAACTATTATATACAAGCTCTGCCTCAAGTAAAATTGTATCACATGCAGTCAGATGCTCACCAACCAGATACCAAAGCAAATCTCCAAGACTATTTTTATAATTTACCATCTCAGACTGACCATTGGTATGTGGATGATATGTCATAGAAGACCTGAGCATAGTATACATTTTCTTCCAGAGAGTTCACCAAAAATGACATGAATTGAGATCTTTGTTAGAAATAATCGACTTAAGAAGACATACAAGCAGACTACCTCTCTATAAAACAAACATACAATGTGAGGCATCTGCAGTCTTACTTACCAATATGACGCAACACAGAACTAATTAGGGTTTGTTGGTAGAAATTGAGGATTTTGGAAAGAATAAATAGGATACAAGATTCGATGCAAATCCATGCCTACTTCTAATGAATCCGCAAAGAACAATTTTCAAGAGAATAACAAGTCAACATGTTAGGGTTCGCAAGGTTTAATTATCATAGCATACTGGAATATTATGTTACAAGCTTTATGTTACAAGCCTTGCGTTTGGAAAACCATTCTGGAATATTATGTTACAAGCCTTGCGTTTAGAAAACTAGTTACGTGCCTATACGTGCAATTAAACCAAAATCTAATAAAATCCTCGTCAACATCAAATTTAATCTAATAAAATCCCTAAAGTAAAATCAAATCCAATAAGGGCTCATAAAAGAAAATGAACTGCATTCAAGAAAAGTAAAACATGATAAAACTATGAGTATCCTATAAAACAAAAAAAATCTAGTAGGCCATAATGTTCTTGTTTCCTTTTCTTGGTGGGAGTTAAGAGGGGTAATTGGACCAAAGTGTTAATATAAAGATGATAATGTCTGCAAATTCATGTGTAATCTTGAATAACAAAAAAAATAAGGAAAAGGAAACAAAAACATTAGATAAACATCATAGCAGAACCCATTGAGATCTAAAATTGTGTGAAAAAATATATAGTTAAATGTTTTTACAATGGCCTTAACCCAAATCTTATATAAACAAACTGCCAAGATGGTCTTTTAAACAGAAACCGCATACGTCAATTGTTATTAGCAACATCAAAAAAACCTACACATAGATAATTGAATGTATTAAACATTTGCATTAAGTTTTAGCAAGTTTTGCAACAAATTGTCTAGAAACTGTTCTTTTCAAGTACAAATTAATTGGATCCACAACATGCACCTTATAAGTTAGAGTCCAAAGGATTCATACTAATCAAAACATGTAGAACGTATGCTCACTACATTTTTAGCTGATTTTGATCTCTTTCAATGGAGCAAGGATCTTGAAATTTCAAGGACAAGACACAACCAATGTTACCCAATTCATGTGCTGAATAAGGGAATCTAGTGTGCTACTTTGATCGGTAAGAGATGTGAAGGGTGTAGATCCAAACTTGAAGTGCTCCAGATATCGATGGATATGGCCACATATGGCTATATATCCATATATCCACTGATATCTCCTTTTCAGGGGCAAACATGAAGATACAATGAAAAAAGAAGTCATTATTTTGTGCTCAAATGTCGAAATATTGCCCAACATATAGGCTTGATATATCATCTCCATATATCTATCGATGTGGTTATTTTTGTTTCAATTGACTTCTTAACTTATAAATGGATTTAGGTTCAATTTTCATACGAAACCTTCCATCTACATTTAAGAATAAAATATACATTCTTTCACATCTTCCTTACATCAATCGTATTTGTAAATTGGTATCTAGAAACTTGAGAGGCTCACACCACAAGAACCAAAACTCTATCAATTCACATCGAGAGCTTCAAGTATAATCCAAGGCTTCAAGAGCTTCAAGTATAATCCAAGGCTTCAAAAAAATCTTTCTTTTAAAGATCCCTTTTCTTCTTCTTCTTCCCCTTTTTGTTTCTTGTGTTGTTGTTATGACCACTTTTAGTGTGTTGTCATCGATATTGTGTTGTTTTTGCTTCTACATTGTTATTATCCATCAACTTTACTTCTTTCTATAATTTACATTTTAAACTTTTGCTTGAATCTATTTCATGATTTTTTAATTCATTGCACTAGAATAAAAGAATATGTTTTTGAATGCGATTACACATATGCTTTGCCATTTTTATTAGATTGATGATATCTAGGACATTCCAATCAGCTCTAAAAAATCAAGGTTTCATACATAGTATGTGTATATATTATCCAGTATAAACGCCTGATATGAACTTGTATCCCCAATATATCATACAAGATCTGCTATTTGATATTTAAGAAACCCTATCCAATATGACCCCAATATATGATATTTAGAAACTTATAATTTGCAAGCGAGCATTCACTAGGACCTGAATAATTATGCGTGTGTTATCTAAGTACAGAAACATACATACACCTCTATTAATTAAATGACCAATATCAAATATAAAGCTTCAAGCTAGGTATAAAATATCGGAATCAATATCAATATTGACCGATGATTTATAGTATCGGAGTCGACAATATCAGGCACATAGCATCGACAATATGAAAATATTGGCAATATTAAATTGATGTTATATGGCATATCACTTATCGGTTACTTAAAAATCCGATATGGCAATACAATATATATTAGTATTAGTCAATATTTATACCTTGACTTCAA
Source organism: Dracaena cambodiana (assembly GCA_036321105.1). Classification (NCBI taxonomy): domain Eukaryota; kingdom Viridiplantae; phylum Streptophyta; class Magnoliopsida; order Asparagales; family Asparagaceae; genus Dracaena; species Dracaena cambodiana. Next base: position 4,712,034 of record JAYEPQ010000006.1, on the reverse strand, counting down.
GACTCAAAAAAACATAAAAAAGTCTATTAAGAGAGGGTTAAATGCTTGCTAGCATTGGAGACACTTGTCGAGCACATTGAATCAATTAGGCATTCATGTTCCCCTCTTCTTAATTGAGACCGCTGCTAAGTTTGCTGGTTTGGATCGAGAATGTATCACAAATTGGTACAAATAGACTAGACTAAAGGGGTTGAGTGAATAAGGTGGTCGTATATACACATGGTTTATGTTGATAAAACATGATTCTTCATAAAAATGTGGTTCTCTTGATGAACCTTTAGGTAGGAATAGATCCATCAATCTAGACAATATCACCATATCTTAGACTCCCAACCATGAAGAAGTTGACTGCACCAGGTGGATTCAAATCATTCAATCCACTGAATTGAATCTGGTGAGAGCCTTCACCAAATCAACCTCATCCCAATTCATATTATGGTCAAAATGGGGCCGAAAAAAGAAGATAATAGCAAGTTGCCACATTCTCACTTATGTTCCCTCCCACAAGTGTTCATTTAAATAAGACTAACATGTAATAGTTATGATCCCCGCAAAACAAGCCTACATAATATGGAAAGTGTTTTTATGTATATCTAGTGGCCATATATAATAATAGTCAGTAGAACATTCCATATGGAATCGATCAATACTAAAGAAACATATTGCAATCCTTATCAGATATTTCCCCTTGTGTGATTGATATTGATTATAAGAATAAGAAAAACTGTACCTGGAGTTATAGTTGCACATTTGACAGCAACATTGTACCTTCAAAAAGCATTACAGTTGATCTTGTTAGTTAGAGCTGCTGCACTTAATGATAGAATTGAATACAAGCAAAAGTAAAGTCTATCCAAAGGTTCTTCCGGAGCCCAAACGTCTCCTTACTCAAGAGTAAAACCCCTGATATCGATGTATTATGGCTGTGCTGAACAAGTTTAAACACAAGTAAATTACTAACATGTACTCATTGAATGCAATTCTATCGTGAAGCCATGTCAGAGTCGGACACACATATCCTATGTACTATTCAGTATTTTCTGTGTTAGCATGTCGTATCCACGTTGACATTGTCATCATGTCCCTACATCATAGACTGAAGTTCAGAACTAGTATTGTAAGAATGTAAATCACTCTATGTAACCATTTACAGATTTACCTTTTAGATTCGCCTTCACTAATCATGACAGGTCTCTCTATCCGTAGTGATGACCTGTGTTTCCAACCATCAGAAATATTGTTCGCCTCTTATCTACTTCTATTATTTCTTATACATCTTTGGAATGGTGCAAATTATGGGTATATCACAAAATAAAGGACTGACACGAGTTCGACTTACTGTGATTGTATCTCCTCTACGAATCAAGTTACTGAGTGATATAGTGTGCAAGCTACAACTATTTCAATCAGTTATGAAAGCTAAGTCTCTACATTTTGTTGAGGGAACAGATCAATGCTGAAGCAATAAAAAAACTTGCGTTTTGTAATCTAACCAGCACAAATTATAACACCACAGAAAGAGAGCATGCGAAGCTTACTTAAGGGTAGCTTCCGCGCTTTCAACAGTGACCCTATCATCGGTGGCATCTCGATTCGGAAGGCCCAAATCGAAATATTTGATATCCAAATCCAGATACGGAAAAATAAGCTGCAACCCAAATTCGTGACTTTAAGGGGAAAAAACCAACACTTTTTCAATTCAAAAGAAAGATTGCAATTCCAGTGACGAATCAAATGATTATGTAATAGAAAACCTTGTCCTTGATCATTCTCCAGATGATCCTCGTCATCTCATCCCCTAAAATTAATTAAATTATGTTATCAAAAAAAAATTAAATCAAGTAAACTAAACCCTAGCGATAGAACAGAAAGAAATAGAAAAAAAAAAAAGGGAAGGGATGATAGCGGACCGTCCATCTCGACAATGGGGTTGTCGACTTTAATCCTGTCGGCGGCGGCGGAGGCGAAGCAGCGGAGGGAGGCGAATTGGGGGTGATAGTTGAAGGCAAGCGAAGCTCGGCCTCCTCTTCCTCCTCCTTTGAGTAAAATGAGACTGCATGGAGTTTTGCTAGGGTTAGGGTTTCTAACAGCGATGGAGGAAGAGGAAGAAGAGAGAGCAGCCGCCATGGCCAGCCGCCGCAGCATCGAATCCAATCGACAAACTGCTCGCTGCTTAGTGTTCTGGCGATGAGACTAGAGAAGTGAGAATAAACTTGAAAAAAGAGCGGGGCCAAAGACTCGCTCAGTGGGCCTAAATTGATATGGGCTTTGGGCCTAAATTTATAGTTTCTAAATCTTGACTTCGTTCATCCTTCTTTCGGGAAATTCTAAAGGGGCACAACTTTTTTCCTAGTGAGCCCAGTTAATAACTTCCAAAAATATCAGGCTTACCCTCTAAAAAAATTTTTCATTTTGCCCTTCCTCCTTCTCCCGCTCCAGGCCTCCCGCTCCCGCTCCGTTCCCGTTCGGACTGACAGTCCGAACGGGCCAGTCCTGTTCGGACTGACAGTCCGAACAGATCTCCCCTGTTCGGACTGTCAGTCCGGACAGAAACTTGACCCGATCTGCTACTCTGGACACCTCACCCACTCTATTTATGTAATAAACTGATATATCATTAGTTTATCCAATTTAACATTACTTTACGGACTTATATTAACAACTAATTATACATTATTACAAAAATATAGTGAAGGAAGCAAAATGATACAATGATACACTAATACACCGACACACCGACACAATGATTCACTAATACACCGATACAATAATATATGGATAAACTGATTCATCGATACGCCGATATAATGATACACTACTACACCGATACACCGATATAATGATACACTGATACATCGATATACTGATACAATGATACACTGATACAACGATACAATGATACTCCTGATACACAAATGCAATGATACTCCTAATACACTGATATAACGATACAATGATACACTGATACACCGATACAATGATACAACGATACAACGATACAATAACTGATACAATGATATAGTGAATATTATAAACAAGGTCCCCTACATATAAAACAAACAAGATCACATACAAATTAAAGAAATAAGATCAAATACAAACGTAGTGTATATATTCCTCGAACAAAAAGCAAATAATAGGGTTCATTACAAACAAAAACCATATATTCTACAAATTCTTCAAAATGTTTGAAAAAAACAATTACACCGGCCACTTGAAGTTCCTTACAACATCTATATCAATACACAACTAATATAATCTAATCACTGTCTCCTTATCTTCCTCGGGGATCGACGTCTTCTTCTGGTTCGAGACATAAATGCCGTATCGGGTGCATCAGGAGTAGATTGATCTTGTCTTTGTTCCTCTGCTTGCTCTTCTGGTGGTTCTTCTGATTGGTTCTTCTATACATGTAAGTATGAACTTACAAAGTAAAATTTGCTACAAATATCTTTTTTGTCTATTTTTTTTTTGCTGCAAGATAGTATAATATTAAATTTTAAAGACACTAAAACCGTCTTTTGCAACTTAATCAATCATTAGGACAATACCATCAAACTTCATAATTAACTAATAAATTTTAATACTAACGTTCATGATTATAAAAAATAACTAAATTTCGCATATTTTACAATTGGAATTACAATATTAAATTTTCTTAATAATTATAATCTAAATATTAAAAATTAAAATTAACAAAAAAATGCTACAACTAAACTTGCTACCTCATCCCCTCTTCCTCCTTCCAAACTCAACAAAATCACCAAACCCTAATATTTGAAGAGTTGTTTAATCCAAAAATAATAAAAACTAAATTTTAAAATAAATATTACTAAATTTGGAAAACTTACTTAGTAATGGCGGGAAGGCGGCGGCGGGACCTCGGCGGCGGCGGCCTGCAGCAGCGTGAGGGAGAGTAGCAGGGGTTTAGGAATGGGAGAGAGAGAGAGATTTGGAAAGAGAAATGAGGAGAGAATAAGGATGGAGAGGATGAGTGGAAGTTTTGGTTAGGGTTTGGAGGAGAAATGAGGAGAGAAGAGGAAGAGGAGAGGAGATATAGGGGGAAGGGCATTTTGGGAATACAATATGTGCTCACTAAGAAATTTTCCTTTTTAGCAAAAACTTACTGAGCTCACTAGGAAATCTGAGCTCACTAGGAAAAAAGTTGTGCCCCATTAGAAGTTCCCCTTCGCCCCCCCCCCCCCCCCCCCCCCCTCTTTTTTTTTCCCAAGAGTTAAATGTAGGGGTGTGAAAAAACCGAACCGAACTGCTAACTGATCGGTTCAGTTAGTTCAGTTTTCAGTTCAGTTCGGGTGAAAAATTAAAAATTTATTCGGATATCGGGTCGGATTTCGGTGGCGTTAGCGCGAATTGAAACCAACCGAAAAAACCGAATTTGTATAAATACCCGACCCGTTAACCCATTAACCCACTTCTATAGTCTCTCTCTCTCCAATTCGTTTTCAATTTTTTAAAATTGGACCGATACACTTTTTTTTTTCCAGTTAAATGTAGGTTTACACAATATCTTTGATGGATATAGTACTAGGAATAGTGATCCATGCGTCCATGGGTCAATTTTCTGCTCGATTTATATAATTTTTTAAATTAAAAATAAATTTTTTTTTTAATTCAAAATTTTGTATAAATCAAGTTAAAAATTGATCCATAAACGCGATTCATCTAATGTATTGTATCTCGAACACCAGACTGAATTTTTCTTTTTTTTAATCCTTCTTGGCAGATACTTTGGTCAAATTCTTCAACTTTAGGTTGAAGACTTTCCCGAGTGATACTTGACTTGAACCTTCTTGAAAGATACTTTGGTCAAATTCTTCAACTTTAGGTTGAAGACTTTATGGAGTGATATTTGACTTGAACTTGAGATGATAAGAGTTGCTATTTGCACACAACTCTTTACTAAACATACCCACCTTCATATAATATTTACAATTTTACGCATAATGTAACGAGACAAAAATTAGTATCATGCCCATCGAAGCATACGGTCAAACTATTGGATAGCTGGCAGTCCGTTCATGCTGGATCAATAGGAAATTTCTTCAGTACATCCATCATCTTACATGTTCTTCTAATTTTATGATCTGGTGATGGTTACAGTAGAATACTCTAAACAAAGAAGAAAGAGAAACAAAATTAGTACTACTTGTTTTTAGCTTTAATTTGCTGAAACTTTCAGCTAGCTGGATTCTCCAGTCAATCCAAGGCTCGACTGAGCTTGTCAGCAGAGAGAGAGAGAGGGGGGGGGGGAGGGAGAGAGAGAGAGGGAGGGGAGAGAGAGAGAGAGAGAGAGGCAATTTACTGGCTTTGATTTGTGTAAGAAGAAATTTGTTTTAGGGGTTTTTACATAGATATCCCTTGCATCTTTAAAAATTATAATTTAGTATCCCAAATCTTCATATTTATAATTTAGTTTCTCATATCTTTTAAGTTACCACAATTTAGTCCTCCAGCCATATTTTTTGCCTGATTTTTCCGTTATACCCCTGAATTATTCACTTTAGTCTTATCTTTGCTCTTTCTCTTTTTATTGGGTTTCCCTCTCTATTCTTCTCCTCTCTCTCTTCCTTTCCAGTTAATTTCTAAAGTGAAGTAACTCAGAGAAATCCAATAAGAAGAGGAAAGAGAGAGAGAGAAGAAGAATAGAGAAGGGAGGATTAAAATGAAATAACTCAAGGGTATAATGGAAAATTCGGGCCAAAATTTTGATTGGAGGGCTAAATTGGGGAGTTTCTAAAGGGGCACACTGTTTCTCCTAGTGAGCCCACTCAATAATTGTCCGGCGAACCAAAAATACCCTGTAAAGTGTGCTCATTAGGAAAAATGGTGTGCCCTTTGGAAACTCCCCTAAATTGTGGTAGTTTAATGGATTTGAGGGACTAAATTATAAATATGAAGATTTTGGGTACTAAATTCTAGTTTTTAAAGATTAAGGGACAGATATGTAAAAACCTCTTTATTTTATTAAGGCTATACTATTTTTGACGCCTAATGGAATTATAAGACCAAATAAATCCAACTAAAACACTATTAGCCACATAACCCTTGATTTGCCACCCATAATGAGGTGATGACACACCACTGCACCGACTTTGCAAGCGGATGTGCCCCAAGAAATTTAATTGGGTATCCAAAGCAAAGTTTTTAATTAATTTAATTTAAATTTAATAATTAATAAATTATTAAATTTTAATTCCGTTCGACATTTTCCAAAATTTTTTAAATTAATACATAATGTAGGTATATATGAGAAAAGTACTAGAAAAATTTATTCTGATTTCTAGAATGAGATATGAAATACCAAAACTGAAAATAGATCGGTTTTCAGTATTTTTTCTAACTTATTAGAATTTCTCAGAAAATTCCAAAAAAATTTCAAAAATTATATATATATTTGTAAAATAAAAACAACGTATCATTATTTGGAATTATAGGATTCAGGATAAATTAGATAAAAGTTGAATTGGTATGTATAAGGTCGAAGTGTTGGCGAAATTTCCGGCTAATGAGATCATCTATCATGAAGAAAGAGATTCATAAATGAAAAAAAGATTACTTTTGCGAGTCATACTCTATTTTCTATAGAAAAAGAAGCGAGAATCACCTTCCTTAGGTTTGCGAACCTAATAGTATGATAGACCTCATAAAACCTCATTATCTGGTCTAAAAGCAACAAATAAAGTCATTTGAACTACGAATTTAAAGTGTGAGATCCGCGGTCCAGTTACAGTCAAACAGGTCCGTTAATTTAAAGTTTGAAATTCACGCTCCAGTTACAACCAAGCAGATCCGTGAATCTAAAACTCAAGATCTGCGTTCCAGTTACAATTAAATAGAGCCGCGAATTTAAAAATCGAGATTCGCATCCCTGGTCATAATCAAAGGAGCCGCAAATCTAAAATTTGAGATTCACGTTCTGCATTTCAGTTACGATCTAGAGGATTGAAGATGCCGGTTACAAATTCTGGAGATTTAATACAAATTTACCAGATCAAAAGGCAGAAAATTAATACTCAGATCGTAGAGACCAACAGTTGGACATCTACAACAACTCAAGAGTCTCCAAATCGCTATAAAAAGCTCGAAGTAAGGCAGAAAAATGAACCAAAGACTGGAAATTGAAAATCGGAGATCAGGAGATCAATACGATACAGAGAGTCCTCTCGCTATTGCTGTCAAAAGTTCAAAACTCTTGCCAACTAAAAATTTTGTGCGGAGTGTCAATGGAGAGTAGGATCGTCCTCCACATCTACTATAAAACCCAGCCTAAAATAAAGAGGGAATTCAACTTTTCTCATATTCTGTAAAAGGAAACCATTTGAAATTGTAATATTTTATTGAGAAATTCAATAAAAAATTTTATTTTATAATTTTTATGGCGAACACGAAGTAGGGTTTCTAGTTTGACTGATGTACAAAGACAAGCATGAGTAACGAAAAAAATTATGGGTATGACACTAGTTCATCCAAAATCATTGTTGTTTTTCCTAAAAATAGGAGGAATGTTCCTAGAGCCATTAAAATGTTTAACTCCTCAAAAATTCGAAACTCATAACTATTTGGCAATTGATTTTAATAGGAATTATTTTATAGAAAAGATATGGATTCTAAAGGTTTAAATGAGGAGATATTACTTGATAGAAATGAATGGAGAAGGATTATCAAAATGATCGATCCGGCATGATTCTTTTTTTTGGTTCGTGTAGCCTACCCCAAATATGGGATAAAAGGATTAGTTGTTGTTGTTATCTAATATGATTACCTTTAATCAGAATGGCCACATTAAACAAAATCATATATTTAATAGGACATCATATAATTTAGATATCCTAATAGAATACAAATATTTTGACTAGTAAAACTTTTTATTGGTTAAAATTTTAAGTTAGATTTAATTAATCAAGACAATCTAATTGTTTATCCTCTTAATTGCATTAAGTTGGATTAGAAACCAATAAGACTTAGAATGCAACTAGATAACATGACTAAATTATGACCCCCACTATAGATTTTGATTAATTTTATCCGTTGAAGTTGTTGATTATGTGAGAATAGATAAAGTTGATAACTTGTAAGAGAATGAAGGTGAAACATTATAAAAAAAAGGTTATTTATGCATGTATGTTATTGTCCAAAATTTCGAAGTTGTGATGAGGGTTGAGAGAAATTATTTTATATTTTAACACGCCCCCGCAGGTTGAAGGCCCATTTTGGACAGAAATCTGGGCTTTTACGCAATGATATATTTTTTTTTAAAAACCCGCAATTAAATGCCCGTCCGGCAGGAATCGAATCTGGATTGCTCTGATACCATATTGAAAGTCCCTTCCACTGCACCAAAACTTCGAAGTTTTGGTGCAGTGGAAGGGTTTTTCAACAGTTATTACTGTCTTACACTTATTTAAGCATGAATATATCATGTTAAAGATGAATTTTTTTTTAATTGAGTATTGCAAAAGCCTCTCAGAACATATTCAGGTTTAGCCTGTTTTTGGCTGGCCATTGATGGCTGTCATCGATATGCTAATTGCCATTGATGGGCCATCAAAACCTGCATCCACGATGGTGCTCCGATGGAGCTGCCATCAATGACAAATACACTAGCCATCAATGGAGAGTCTATATGTGGTTTCCTATATATATCGCTTGGTTATTGTAACTTATGGTTTGGTATAAGTCTATTGGATTTAGGACTATAGTTATAATTGATTGCATGAACCTTTATTTTATTTAACTGTTCTAAATCGACACTAAAGAAACATTTATTGATATTGTATTAACTATTGATATCAAAATTGATTACTATTATCATTGACATCTAGTAAATTGACAGATTGAAATGACAAACCAAAATAAATGAACACATAGATATAGGGCAGCAAAATTTGTTATGAATTAACATTCTGAATAAAGTGATATGTTAGGATAGGCTCCAACTAACAATCACAAGAGAATCTCTTATTTATAAGAGGGGATTTGAGATAGACTCCGATCAAACTATTGACGGGTTCCATTTTTCCAAGGTGAATGGAGATATATTGAGAATGTTAATTCCATACTAGTTGTATTTCCAAATAAGCATAACAAAAAGATGAAAGACTAACAGAAAGATGATAAAAGTCTAATATGCATGATAGATACTATTTTCATATGATTTTTAAATCCTGTTGGCGTATTATTTTTTGACATGATATTTCCTGTGGTTTATTGATTTACTATTCATTGATATTATATTATTTTTGGTTTATTATTATTTTTTAATGTTTGCTATTAGTTTTTTTTATTGATTGCTTTACTGATAATTCTGTCTATGCATGACAAATCATAGTTATTGACACTCTAGGACAAATAAAGACTTGGCTTATTTTAAGGAGCCAATTGGACTGCGGGAGTAGAAAAATTTATTTGAGATATTACTTATTTTATAGTTTTTGGGCTTATTTTTAAGTAGCTAAAGTTGTAATAAAGTATTTTTCAAGAAGTTGTTTTTTTTATGCTTTCATTATTGTAGAATAAATAAAGTTTATTTCAGTTTAGTAAAAGTTAATTTGTTAATTTTCCTATCGAATGTAATTATTTTTATGATAGCCGTGTTATTTTATTTTGTTATGCTTGAATGCAGTGATTGTTAAGCATATTCGTGTTATCACACGTAGCACGACTCAAGTTTCTATTCATGGATGGTGGGGGCCTTCTTGCACTGCAAATAGGAACGAGAATAGACGCATTCAACGTTAATTTTGACATATTCTTTTCAAAATTTTAAATTAAAAAAATAAATATTTATATTACTTTAAGAATTGAACAGTTAAGAATTGATCCTTAAATCTGTTTATTCTCATAATTGCAGCCTAGGAGCCTTCATTATTTAATAGGGGTTTTTACATATCTGTCCCTTAAATCTTTAAAAATTAGAATTTAGTCCCCTAAATCTTCATATTTATAATTTAGTACCTCAAATCCTTTAAGTTACCACAATTTAGTCTCATAGTCATTTTTTTTACCCGAATTTCCCATTATACCCCTGAATTACTTCACTTTAGTCATCTCTTTTCTCCTCCTCTCCTTATTGAGTTTCTCTCTCCATTCTTCTTCTCTTTCTCTTCCCTCCCAGTTAATATCTAAAGTGAAGTAATTCAGAGGAATCCAATAAGAAGAGGGAAGAGAGAGAAGAAGAAGAAGAATAGAGATGCGAACCCAATAAGAAGAGGAAGAGATGATGAAGAGAGAAGGGAGAACTAAATTGAAGTAACTCAGGGGTATAATAGGAAATTCGGACCAAAAATATGGCTGAGAACTAAATTATAGTAATTTAAAGGAGCAGAGGGACTAGATTATAAATATAAAGATTTAGTGGACTAAATTTTAATTTTTAAAGATTTAAAAAAAGATATGTAAAAACCCATATTTAATGATTATCACAGTACCAAGCTCAGAAAATTATATTAACAGACTAAATTTGGAGTCATTCTTCCTCGGGCTGTAAAAAATTAATATTTTAAGGAAAAATAAATTATTGTAGGGGAATCCTCTTCCCCCGAGCTGCTCATATTTTACCGTTGTTCTTTATTTTATTATTAATTATGAATTGGGGTATTTACTGGTTTGTCACTCAAATTTATATATTATGATTTTGTCCCCCAAATCTGCATATTTAGAATTTTGCTACCCAAATCTCATAAGTTACAACAATTTTGTCCATCTCTCTAACTTTCCCTAACACAGTTAAATATTTGACAATTTTACCCCTCTTTTCCTCTTTTATTTTCCTTCTCTCTTCTTCTTCTCTCTTCCTCCTCTCTTCTCCTTTCTTCATTATTTCTCTTCTCTTCTTTCTCCTCTCTTCCTCCTCTCTTCTCCTCTCTTCCCTAACACAGTTAAATACTGAAAGAAGAGAGGAGAAAGAAGAGGGGAGAAATAATGAAGAAAAAGAGAAGAAAGGAGAAAGAGAGAAGAAGGAGAGAGGAGGAAAATAGAAGAGGAAAAGAGGGGTAAAATGGTCAAATATTTAACTGTGTTAGAGAAGAGGGCAAAATTGTTGTAACTTATGAGATTTTGGAGGCAAAATTCTAAATATGAAGATTTGGGGGGCAAAATCATAATATATAAAGATTTGAGGGACAAACCAGTAAATACCCCTTATGAATTTTTAATTATAATCCCTCTTGATTAAGCAAATTTTGTAAAATAATGAGGAGTGGTTAGAATGCTTTCATCCTCCCAAAGCGACAAAAATACCCTAACCTCCATTGGAGTGAGCACTGCAACAATTGGGGCCTCTCGTATCGATGCTCGTGCAGCCAGACTATTTTTCTATGTATTGCTCTTTGTAGCCAATTTTCCTTCGGGAATTTCTATTTGAGCACACCACTTGGCTCAATAATCATAAAAGAAAGGGAGAGGTATTTACTGGTTTGTCCCTCACATCTTTATATATTATAATTTAGTCCCCCAAATCTTCATAATTAGGATTTAGTCACCCAAATCTCCTAAATTATTACAATTTAGTCCCCTTCCCAAATCTCCCAAAATTTTGACCTGATATTACTATTTTACTCCTTCTTATTCATTCTTTCTCTTCCTCCTCTCTTCTCCTCATCTCTTCCTCTTTTCTTCTCATTTTCTTCATTATTTCTTCTCTTTTCTCCTTCTCAATTCCTTCTCTTTTCTTCATTGGGAAAAGAAAGAAGGAAGAGAGAAGGATAAGAGAGGAAAAATAATGAAGAAAAGGAGAAGAGAGGAGGAAGAAAAGAGAGGAGGAAGAGAAATAATGAATAAAAATAGGTAAAATGTTAATATCAAGTTAAAAATTTGGGAATTTTGGGAGGGGGACTAAATTGTAGTAATTTAGGAGATTTGAGAGACTAAATCCTAAATATGAAGATTTTGGGGACTAAATCATAATATATAAAGATTTGAGGGACAAACCAGTAAATACCTCTAAAAGAAATTACAAGCTTGTCTTCTCGTGGTCAAATACGTTCGGTGGCTAATATCCGAACAGTGCAAAAACCGTTCGGAAGATAAATCCCGGACTGAAAAAGGTGGGCTCACTGAGCAAAGTGGCATGCTAAAATTGGAAGATAAATTCCGAACTGAAAAAGGTGGGTTCACTGAGCAAAGTGGCATGCTCAAATAGAATTTCCCTCTGCCTTTACAAATAACACCCAGGACCCACAATTACCCACCAAAAATTTACAAGTTTACGATGGCAGGTGGAAATTGATATATTTATGGATCAATTTTTAGTTCGTTCTATATAAAATTTTAATTTTACTGTCCTTGTGCGCTAGCGAAAATGAAGTAACAACAACGGTAAAAATAAAATCAGAAGAGTTACAATTTTCAAAATTTCAAAATCCCTACTGTGCATGCAATTGGTATACGTGGCCAAAGCCAAAACCTATAATCCCTTAGTTCGTTAAGCAAGTCGTGTTATCAAGTCAAGCTGGGTTTTTTTTTTTTTTTTGTCTCTCTCTGAAGAAGTCACATCTGCACATGAATGTGTCACATCTAGGCCTGGCCAAATGCTGAGAGGCCTTCACACTCTTTGGGTTAGAATCAAATCTAGCTGGCTGACTCTAGATCTTGGTAGTTCTAATGAGTGTTTTGATCAATTTTTTTTTTTTTTTTTTTGCCAATTTCAATAAAGTTAAACCAAATCGACTAGGAATGCCAATTAAAATCACACTAGTTCGGTTCGGTTTAGTTAGAATTAGTATTAAATACATATATAGAGAGACACGAGTGTACACAAATACATATATAAAAACATAAGTGTGTGGGTTGGGGGAGGGAGATTATTGTAGGTGGTCAAGAAAAATTAGGTGAGTTAGCGGTAAAAATATAATAATTCAATAATTTTTTTTTATTTTTTTCTTAAATTTATTTATATATTGATCAACGGGATATAATATATTTGTTCATTGAAAACCGTTAAAAATTTGTGTCAGCTTGATGGAGAATCAAATCAAAACTAAAACCCAAAAAATTTAGTATGAGTAAACCATAAAGGGTCGAGATCGTAATCCAAAAAAAAAATTTTAAAAATTATTGGAGATAGTGAAAATGAATTGCAGTTCAGATAACTTGCATGAGCTGTCAGCTCATTTTTATTTTTTATATATATATATTTATATATATATATTCATGAATATGGATGTGTATATATGTTTGTGTATATATATAATTTTTAAATAATTTGATCGGTCGGGTTCAGTTTCAGATTCCAAAGCTCGAAATAAAAAACCGACCGAATTATTTTGCTTATAATCGAACTCTGCTCATCTCTATTTATGTTATTTTTTTATAAGATTGGGGTTGACTTTGAGAAGGAGTAGTGAGATGAAGATTGAAATTGAAAGGCAACCAACTAAAATATCCTCCTCCTCCGTTGGTTCATTGAACATGCACGTTTGGTGTGCCTTGGCTCTTACCTCGCATGGTCATGTCCGTGATCTTTCACTGGCGGTCAAGAGTATTTTGTCGCTTACATGTTTTGTTCGCTTTACTCTTTTATCATTATTATTCTTTTATCCCTCCCTTTTTAAAGGGAAATGTCATCCGAACATGCACACTCACACGCACATGCACACGTACACACATGTACATATATGTATATATAAGAATAATGGAAATGAGATAACAGTTCACACAACTTAGATAAACTGTAGTTTATTTTCACTATCTTTAATAATTTTTTAAAAGGTTTTTCTTTTGGATTATGATCTCAATTTCCTAGAATTCACTCATGCCCAATCTCTTGGTTTTTACTTTTGATTTGGTCATACATCAAGTTGACATAAACGTAACGGTTTTCGGCAAATAGAACATATTATATCCATTTGATGAAATGGTAAATGAACTCCAAAATTTATGGAATTTGATTTTAAAGAAGCTAAAAAAGTATAGATCCTAATTCCATAAAAGAATTGAAAAAAAATCATCAAATTACTATACTTTTGTTGTTGGCTCATATAAGTTTTCCTGAGCTGATAACTTACACACAGTACACACACATAAGAAAGAGAGAGACCAATGCATGAGATATAAGAATGTTCTCTCTACCTTTATGTCTCTAATGAAAATCGACTGTTGGGGATCCACCAACTCGATGCATAGAAAGAGGTATATAGAGAGGGCTGGAAAGCATTTTTAGTACGCGGGACGTTACTCCCATCATCTTGTCCAGTTTATGCCCTTTAATCACGAGACCCGCCATTTGTCAGAGCCACTAGCACTCATTTGGAGGATGTAATTCTCCCCAAGCTGTTGAACGTGGCAATAAGTTCTCAGCGTGAGAGAAAAATAGTTGCGAAAGACTCACTTTTGTATAAGGAAATAGCGAGCTAGAAAACTAGTAAACAGTTAAGTGAAGAATGGTAAGGCGTACTGAGTTCTTGCTTTATTGATTTGCTTTTTGATATGCCTTGCATCGAACTAAAGAGTTGCTTATTGGCATGCGATGAAAGCTTCATATGGTAAGAGCACGCTTAGTCAATCCCCTGGAATAGGTAAAGAGACGAAAGGAAACCAGTTAAGTCTATCTCGTAGATTGAGCGGGATTTCACAAAGTTAGACTTTCTCACTATTAAAATAATTTGCCACTCACTCGTTGGTTGGTGTGTGAGTGTGTGATTAGTGTAAATGAACCACAAGTTAGGTAAGTTACCTAATTTAGCGACAAAAAAGTAATAATCTTATTATTATTTTTCAAAATCTTTATTGGATCATAATCACCAACTCATTAGCTTCTTTAGAATTAATTTAATAATTTTTTGAGTTCATTTGTCATTTCATCAAGTATAAAATGTATTCACTAAAAACTGTTAATTTTCTATCTAATTGATGGAAGGCCAATCAAAATGAAAACCCAATAAATTGTATTTAAGTAAATCCTAAGGGTTTAGATTATAATCCAAAAATAATAATTTGAAAAAAAAAATGATTGGAGATAATATAAATAGATTGTAGATCAGGTAACTTACATAACCTGTCAGCTCATTTCCATTATTATATATAAAGAGTAAGAGAAATAGAAATGAGTCATCGCTTCACGTAAGTTATCAGAGCTGCAGTCAATTTTCATTATCTCTAATATTTTTTTTCATAAATTTTCTTTTGGATTGTAATCTCGATTCTTAGGGTTCACTCATACCCAAATTTTTAGGTTTCAGTTTTGATTTGACATTCAGTCAAGTATATACAAAATTAACGATTTTCGATGAATGCAATATTTTATATACTTGATAAAATGACAAACAAACGTTGAAGCTCATGAAGTTTGATTTTAAAGTAGCTGAGGAGTTAAGAGATCATAACCCAAAATAATTTGGAAATAATCATAGGGTCGTTATTTTTTTCTTTGAAGACTCACATAACTTATATGAGCAGTATATATATATATATATATATGGATTACTGTAGGTGAGCAGCCAGCTCAAGAAAAGTTACGTGAGCTAGCAACAAAACTATAATGATCCAATGAATTTTCTTCAATTTTTTTTTACAATTACAATCTCTACCTTCTTAACTTCTTTCGGATTAAATTTCATAAGTTTTAGAGTTCATTTACCCTTTCATCATGTGTATACAAAATATTTTATTCATTGAAAACAGTTAATTTTGTATTAATTTGATTGGGTTCAAATCAAAACTAAAACCCAAGAAATTGGGTATGAGTGAACCCTAGGGGGTCGAGATCATAATCCAAAAGAAATTTTTTAAAAAAGATTATTGGAGATAGTAGAAATGAACTGTAGCTTAGATAACTTGCGTGAGCTGTCACCTCATTTCCATTTTTTTCATATATATATATATATATATATATATATATATATATATATATATATATATATATATATATATATATGAGAAAAATAAAAATGAGCTTGCAGCTCATGTAAGTTATCTGAATTGTAGTTCATTTCTGCCACCTCCTATATTATTTTAAAAAAAAAATTCTTTTGGATTCTAATCTCGATCATCTAGGATTTACTCATACCCAATTTCTTGGGTTTTAGTTTTGATTTAGTCTTCCATCAAGTTAACACAAAATTAATGGTTTTTAATGAATAAATCATTTTGTATGCACTTGATGAAGAGTTAAATAAACTCCAAAATTTAAGAAATTTAATCTAAAAGAAATTAATGAGATAGAGATAGTAATCATAAAAAAAATTGAAGAAAAATCATTGGATAATTATAGTTTTGTCGCTAGCTCATGTAACTTTTTCTAAACCAGCGGCTCATCTACAGTAATCCTTATATGTGTGTGTGTGTGTGAAAAATGAAAATGAGCTGACAGTTCACGCAAGTTATCTAAGTTCATTTCCACTATTTCCAATAATATTTAAATTATTTTTTTTTGGATTATGATCTCGACCCCATTGGGTTTACTCATACCCAATTTCTAGGATTTTAGTTTTGATTTGGTCCTCTATCAAATTAACACAAAATTAATGGTTTTCAATGAATAAAATATTTTGTATGTACTTAATGAAAGGGTAAATAAACTCCAAACTTTATGAAATTTAATCCAAAATAAGTTAAAAAGATAGAGATAGTAATTGTAAAAAAAATTGAAGAAAAATTATTGGATCATTGTAGTTTTAGCGCTAACTCACATAATTTTTCCTGAGCTGGTGTCTCATCTACAGTAATTAATATATATATATATATATGAGATTATTATATATAAGCCGCCAGCTCATATAAGTTATGTGACTCGGAGGAGAAAAAATAGTGACTCCATTATTTTTTAAATTTTTTTTAGGATAATGATCTCTACCTCCTTAATTTTTCTAGGATCAAATTATATAGTTTTGAAATTCATTTATCTTTTCATCAAGTGGAAACAAAGTGTTAAATATAAAGTTGGGTCTTTAACTATCAGTTTAATTTTTGAATTTGATTGGTTTTCAGCTTTGCATTTAAAACATATTATGCTCCCAAGGAGGCCCGACATTTCTTCCTGACATCTCTAATTATTATTTTTTAAAGATTTTCTTTTGGATAATGATTTCGAATTTATGGGGTTTACTCATATCCAATGTTTAGGTATTTATTTTTCAGTTTTTCATTATAGACATAAAATTAACGATTTTTTGTGAGTACAACGATAAAACAGCAAATAAACTTTAAAACGTATGAAATCTTATTTTGAAGAAGAGAAGGAGCTAGAAATTATGATTTCAAAGAAAAATTAAAAAAGTAATATAATTACTAACTTTTTACCGTTAACACACATGAATTCCTTTACACACACATATTTGTAACTTGCATTACCAAGGAAGATGGAGAGGCTGCGTTGCTTAATCAGCTTCAAGCATCTTCTTCTTCTGCCTCCATTGCAAAGGGATGGAGATGGGTGAGGCTCAAGAGAGAGAAACAAATGAGAAGGGAGGAGAGAGAAAGAATGAAGATTGCCCTAATGCACCTCTCACCAGTCCATAGGAGCAATGCCAGTAGCAAAGAGCATGCCTGCACTCTCTCATGAGTAAGCTACTGTATCTTCAAACTGTTTATAGAATAATAATATATAAAAGGCAAGGGATTTTATAGGGACAAGTGCCCTCCAAATCTAGGGTTTAGTGTGCTCCAGTGGTTTTGAGATGCCCCTGGCTCTCCCATATCCCCTTTAAACTGTGTTGGGATTTGGTTTTATTCTTATTTTATTTTGTTTAAGATCCCTTCACCAGACAAGAACAGGTACTACAAAACAAAAGCAATTGTCTTTGCCAAGTGAGAACTCACGGGAGTTTCCAAAGGAGCACACCAAATTTCTCAATGAACCCACTTCTCAGTATATTTTGGTAAAAATGGTGTGCTCCTTTGGAAACTCCCGAACTCACATGCTCTCTATAGCCACCATAAAGGTTACTCCTGTGTATAAGACTCACATCATTATCACAAAAAAATGGAATAAAATCAGGACTGACTGATCAGTGATGAGAGAGAGAGAGACAGAGACAGAGAGAGGCCAACAAAGATTGAGACAAAAAAAGGCAAACCATGTGACCTGCCAAAACTTTAGCAATCTTTTCATTTTTAATAATTTAAAATAAAATAATAACTAATCATTTTTTGATAAAATGTTTTGTATTTTGCACAATCTTTGTCTCTCACTGACTCTTTGAAGAATCACAGCCTTGAGATATGGCCTCCACCCCTCCTCTGAGTTTTGTGCCTTTAATCTTTGAATTTTCAGAAACTGCTCAATATGACCATCTAATTAACACACACCACTGTTCTCAAGATGCGCACGTTTTGAAACTTTCAAAAAGATTACAAATTCAATATCAATTTTTCTGAACTAAGTTGTCCTTTCACATTTCACTGGTCGAATATTAATACCCGACCTAATTAAATACTGATCCGGTATTAATATCCGATCACGTTTTATTTGGATCAGAAAATAATAGCCGATCATGATGAAATGAAATGGAAAAGAAAAAAGAGATGAAAGATTATAATTGGAAAAAAAAATGGACTTGTTGAGTAAATATATGATGATTGAAAATTAAAAGTGGATGTAGCTAGAAAGTTATACGTCTTCAATAAAGTGGGGTCCATGAGTAGAATTTTTCCATATTTGACCATTTTTTTCCCAATCCTAACCCTATCTTTTTTTCTATCTCATTTAATTATGGTCGGATATTGCTACTCAGTCCTATTAAAACTTGTAAGATATTAATACATAATTGCTATCGTATTAGATCAGGTAAATTGTGAAAAGATAACAGTCTAAAAATAATAACCAACTTGTAATTTTTTAAAAATTTCAAAGGGAGGATTTTGAGCAGAGTGGTGTGCATGAATAGCAAAAAAATAGTATTTCCCTGAAAAAAACTGATTTGTATATTTCATAAATAAAACTGAAAGCAATCTAAATCTACTAAATTAATGAAAAGCCAATGCACTGACAGACAAGCATTTAATAAGAGAATATCTATGAGATGGAGAATGTTGATCAATCTGCTCTGTCTCAAAAATATATATATATATATATATATATATACGAGGAAACGAGAAATATACCGACGGTGAAGGGAGTTCCTTCACCGCTGCTTAAATGGTCCAATAAAATTATTACACGTGACGCCATTCAAGATAACAAATAAATGAATTTCCTTAATCGTTCTTTGAGTGGTGCCACATGTAATAATTTTATTGGGTCATCTAAGCGGCGGTGAAGGAACTCCCTTCACCGTCGGTGTATTTCCCGTTTACTCATACATACATATATATATATATACATATATATATATATATATATATATATATATATATATATATATATATATATATATTTTTTTTTTTTTCTCTCTCTCTCTCTTTTCCTAGGGCAAAATAAATACAAGAGATATCTCATGTTCTATAAATAGAGAAGTAACAAATAAACTCACCGCAAGTGAGTAGATACAAGCTAGCCAGCTCTTGCCTTTTTCAAAAAGAAGAAAACTTTTTTTATTATTTATTTGGGTTTTTCACATATCTGTTACTTAAATCTTTAAAAATTAGAATTTAATCTCCAAAATCTTCGTATTTATAATTTAGTTCAGGTCATATTTTTTGCCCTAATTTTCCGTTATACCCTTGAATTACTTCACTTTAATCCTCCCTTCCCTCTTCCTCCTCTCTATTCCTATCTTCTCTCTCTCTTCCCTCTTCTTATTGAGTTCTCCTGAATTACTTTCACTTCAGAGATTAATTAGGAAACAAAAGCGAGAGCGGAATCCAATAAGAAGAGTAAGAGAGAAAGAAAAGCAAATAGAGGACTAAAGTGAAGTAATTCAGGGGTATAACAGAAATTTCAGGTCAAAAATATGACTGCAGACTAAATTGTACTAATTTAAAGAATGTGGATGACTAAATTATAAATATGAAGGTTTGGGAGATTAAATTCTAATTTTTAAAGATAAGGGACTGATATGTAAAAACCTCTATTTATTTTCTTTGTAATTTTTTAACGGGAAACAAAATCAAAATTATATCTTTTTTTTTTCTAAAATTCTAAGCATCTCTCTCTGTGCATCTGCGTCCGTGTTATCTTTGGCGGTGAGCATTGGGTACTTGTTTGTTTGGTCGCTTCTCTTCCTTTGCTTTCTGCTGCTGTTGCCGCTGCTCAGTGCCCAGAGAGAGAGAGAGAGAGAGATAAGGGGGGGGAGAGAGTGTGGGCAGCGAGGAATCAAAGCAGGTTGAAGAAGAAGGCAGGAATATAGTGGCCAAATCTGGCAGAAGAAGAGGTGGGAGAGAGCGAGAGAGCGCGCATTTTGTTGTGGGTTTGTTGAAAAGCTTCACAAAAGCTTGTCTTTTTATGGAAAGAATGCTACTTGGAGCTTAGAATGGCGATGGAACTTTGATTGAAAGAGAGGTTTTTAGGAGCCAAGTGTGGAGTTGCTCTTTGGGAGGTGGGTCTTTTTCCATTGCCATCTTCTCTTTTTCTGGAGCAAGGTTGGATCTTGCATCTGGGTTTTGGTTCCCAGAGGTTTTTAATTGGAGTTTGGCCCCAAAGTTTGTTCCTTTTCTTTCTATTTATGTTGAAGGACCCCTTCCCCCATCTGGGTGTTTGAGAGAATTTGGTTTTAAATCTCTTGGCATCTGGGTGTTGGATGGAATTGGGTTGTTAGTCCAGTGGCTTTTTTGTGTTAAAAATGGCAATTTGGAGACTGGCTGCAAGAAATCAATTGAAGAGGCTATGCTTAGTGAGTCTGTAATTGTGAGGTATCTGATATCATGGCGAGCAAGCGTTTCCCCATTTGGATGCTGAGATTGCTACTGATATTGGGTCTGTTGGAATCTTCGTCTTCGTCTCTTTCGCCTTCTGGCATAAACTTTGAAGGTCAGTAGATCTCCATTTCTTATATTTCCTTCCTTTTGTTGCCATGTCTTTGTACATCAACTTTTGAGAATCAATCAATTTTGATTTGTTATGCAGTTATATCCAATCCTAGCTGATCTTGGATTGTTCTTGTCTCTTAGTTATTTGGAGATAATGTTTCTACAAGAAATTGAAATGCATTTATTATTATGAAAAATAGTTCATCAAACCAAATGGAGGGCCCTAGGGACAAATAAACAGTTTTTTTTTTTTTGTAAGACTTAATCAAATTAGTTATAAGAAGTCAATGCATCTAGGGATGGTAATGGATATTTCCGTGAGTCAATTTTTGGCCCGCAAAATACAAAATTCTGAATTAAAAGTGAAAATCTCTTTTTTCTAATTCAAAATTTTGTATATGGATGGCCAAAAATTGGCCCGTGGATGCATTCCTGAATGCATCTATTGTATCGGAATTATGTTTCAGTATAAATATACATGGGAGTCTGACCTTGGAAGGAAAAAATTATCCGGATTCGATTATTTTCATATTTAACCAAAAGTGATAGCAATGACTGATATTCCCCACCAGCTTGTATCATGTGAATAATGCTTTTTGAGATGCATTTTTCTTTCTTTATGCTGTTCTATCTCGGGGATTGTCATCAGTTGTGTTTGAACTACAATGTAGGATTTTAGAACAACAACAACAACAACTAAGCCTTTTATCCCAAGTATGGGTAGGCTACATGAACCAAAAGAAAATAATGCCGGGTCGGTCACATGGAAGATTCTTCTCCACTCATTCCTATCGAATAATATGTCTTCATTTAAGCATCTAGCTCTTGAAGCCAAGCTTGATAACTTCATAAAACATAGCAGTGCACATATGTATAGGTGTTGTTACACTTTGTTATACTAGCCTCATTGTGCTTGTTCGTCTAAGCAATTTCTGTCAGCTCCAACTCACGTATTTGCCCATACGATTTCTGGGTCATCTCTTTTATTTATTTGGCAGCAAAATTGATCGCTTCAATCTAATTAACCTTTGAATTGCTCTACTATTATAACATGCAATTACCCCCCTTCTGCGTTGTCGTTCAATGCCATGTCTTAGTAGAATGAATCATTCTTCTATCTTCTTTCTGACCTTTCACGGGGTGTCCTGGCATGGCTTATTGATTCTTCTATTTGCTAGTGCAGTGGTGGCGTTAATGGCGATGAAGACGGAGCTAAATGACCCGTATAATGTTCTTGAGAATTGGGATATTAACTCAGTGGATCCATGTAGTTGGAGGATGGTCACGTGCTCCGCTGATGGATATGTATCTGTTCTGTAAGTATGCCAAGTTCTTTCTATTTAAATAGTTTTTTTTTTCTTTTTACAATTCGGAAAGAGAGAGCTCTCCTAGCCTTCTTACGTTTCGTTTTACTAGTCATTTAAACGCTTCTATTTTCTGTTGCAGAGGACTACCAAGCCAAAGCTTGTCGGGCACTCTATCACCAGGAATTGGAAATCTTACAAACCTGCAATCTGTGTAAGTACCTGCTTTAATCTGGTATAGATGTTTGACTCTGTTTGTGATCCTATATGGTCCCCCGATAATATTAGAAGCATAAAGGCCTTGTTGTAGGATGTGGAATCATATTGCAAAATTACCATAATTTTTTTTTTAAAATTATACCCAACGAACTAGCCTCCAAGCTCAATACTTCACTGTTTGATTGTGACGGGCATAACCAAAGTCATAATTTCCACGGAAAATATAATCTCGACCTTGTTTCTGTAGGTTGCTGCAGAACAATGCAATATCTGGGCCTATACCTGCTGAGATTGGAAAATTGGAGAAGCTCCAGACGTTAGACCTTTCTAGTAATCAGTTCAGTGGTA
Organism: Dracaena cambodiana; assembly: GCA_036321105.1. NCBI lineage: Eukaryota > Viridiplantae > Streptophyta > Magnoliopsida > Asparagales > Asparagaceae > Dracaena > Dracaena cambodiana. The sequence continues at coordinate 4,689,301 of JAYEPQ010000006.1, read as the reverse complement.
GCATTCCTAGTTCCCTGGGTGATCTGAAGAACCTGAATTATCTGTAAGATTTAAGCTTACGATAAAAATCAATCTGTCTTTGTTGCTAATTTTGTAGGCTTCAACTCTTATAATCATCTATTTTATTCTGATTTTGATCGAGACAGACGATTAAATGAAAACCACCTCTCTGGATCCTTGCCAGATTCGCTGTCCAACATCAAAAGTCTCACTCTCCTGTAAGTACTTATCTTTCTCATTTCATTCCATGAAACCTTTCCTAACGGAGCAGAAATAACGTAGTTTCTTCAAAATACAAAAATCTTGCAGGGATATGTCTTATAACAATCTAAGTGGTTCCATACCGAAGATATCTGCAAGAACTTTCAAGTAAGCTTTTTTTGTTCTTTTTCATTTCTACGATTGGATACTTATCAAAGCAATAGGCCTCCTTCACTCACTTTAAACTTATTTTGAATTTGTCAATCAGCATCGTAGGAAATCCTTTAATTTGCGGGCAAAATTCAGTGAACAACTGTTCTTCTGTTTCTCTAAACCCCCTTACTTTTCCGCCAGATGACCCAACAGGTCAGAGACGATGTAAATTTTTTTCTTGCAAGAGCGAATACTTTCCACAGACACTTTGATAATTTATTTCCAGTGACTAGTCTAATTCATAGGCATTTGGGTTTCTCAGCTCAGTCACAGTCTGGAGAGATGAGAAGCCGTCGCGTGGCGATTGCATTTGGTGCAAGTGTTGGCTCAGTTGCTGTGGTAGTGATTATATTTGGAATGCTCCTTTGGTGGCATCGTCGGCACAATCAACAAGTTTTTTATGATGTAAATGGTGAGATAATGCTCTGTTCCTCACTTTCCTTTACTTCTCCCCCTAAATTTCAACATTCGTTTGTCATCTGGCCCTTTCTTACAACATTGCTTTTGTACTTAAATTGTTGTTCTGAGCCAATAAATTATGTCTTGTGCATCTACATGCAGTTATTTTTCCTGTTAAATTGAAGGCATGTCTTTGTTGATCATTCTCATCATTTCAGCTGTCAGTTATTTACTTTAGAGCTTATCCTTTTTAATACCTCTGCAGCTTATGAGCCCCGTAGTTATATCTATTATATATATATTCGAAATACAAGAGGCAAGAATAGGTTGTTGAAATAGAAGAGAGACACAATTTTGGTGTCAGGATATGACAAACATTACTTCCTTTATGATAAGAAATAATTGAGGAGTCCCTATTTGGGGGCAGATAATTTGCTTTATATGGCCAAATTCATTTGTCTCAGCTATTTGACAGGAAAAAGAAAAATAAACTGCGGCTCCATTGAATCTAAAGTTTTCAGTTTCATAGATGCGGAAACCTCATCTAGGGAGGTAATCTGCCAGAATTCAGATGTAACTATGAGAACAAATTTTGGCTAGAAGCAATGCACATATAGGCAAACATAACTACTAATTCAAGGTTTTTAAATGTTAGACGACACCGATATGTATCACTACTATCATCAGTTTTTTAAGTACCCATATGATATAAGATCTATAATATCGGTGTCAGTACTGTCAATATTAGTATTGTCAATATTGTGATATTCATATTGTCGATTTTGGATACCATAAACTATCATCGACAACCTATTGTAGTAATGCTACAATGGCATTCCATTTTCAAGGGAATACACCATTCTACTGGCCTTGCGGCATTCCTGAGTCCAAAAATCACCCAAAAATCCATGGTGAAAGGAGAAAATATAGATAGCAGTGTGTTAAATAGCAATAACAATAACGTAATATTTTGCTTCCGTTAGGTTACACAGCATATAACATAACGCGCAATGTAAATTATGTAATTTCCTATTTATCTAATAAAAATAAATATAAAACTATATATATATTAAATTTATAAATTGAAAAATAAAATTTTAAATTTTAAATTTTAATATATATATATATATATATATATATATATATATATATATATATATATATATATATATATATATATATATATATATATATATATATATATATATATTCTATAAGACATAGAAGCTTTTCTAAGTTTATAACAAGTTCCAACATAATCTTTAAATTTATCTTCAGAAATCATATTAAATTCATTGTTGTAATTTCATTTATCACCAAATATGAAAATAAGTTTTCAAATTTATTTATTTATGCTTTGGTTATCACTAGTTTATATTTTGTAATGCTCAATTCATTTTGTTTATAATTGTTCATTTAAGTTCAATTGAGAGTTCAATATAAACAACAAGAAGTAAGAAATTCTAGTAAATGGAGAGGAATTAAAGCAAACAACCAAGCAAGCAATTGTAAACTAACAAGCCAGTAATTCCAAAAGCAACCAAATAAGCAAACAACAGACAATCAAGTAAATAAAGAAAATCAACTACCAATCAAAGCAAATAACAAGTAGCACTCTGAAAATTACTCAAAAAACAATAGCAAATAACTTAACATAATACAAAATAACGTAAAGTAACGTGAGAAATGCACCGATATGGTGCACTGAATTATCTTCGACTATTAATGTTAAGGTTTGTATTAGGTAACATAGCGCAATATAACACGTTAAATAATACATTCTTTTCAACATTGGTACAGAGAGAGTAGTGAATAAAGTCGAATGTATTGTTTACTGTTTCATTCTTTATTGTTGACAGTGGTTCTGTATGGAAGATAAGAAACATTCTCTATTGTTGCCGGTTGTTCTGTATGAAAGATACAGACCCTTCCTATACATGCAAATACAAATGTGGAGACACAGAAATAAACAAGATAATTGTGTTTCTTTGCTGCTTGCTAGGAATGGAGTATGCTCGACTGTCCTTAACATTTGTCTTTACAAGACTCGAACATATTGTCACTTCATGAAGCAACAACACCAATTACATTACCAACCCTTAGTTTGTCAATGCTTATAGTGTACAATATCACTGGCAACTTTAGAATCTAGCTCCGCAATTACCTTTCTCTTGTTGGCCCATTATTTGTTGGATTTGTAAACGTGTATGTTTGCTATCTGTTTCTATGCAGATCAATATGACCCTGAAGTACGCTTGGGACATTTGAAGCGTTATTCTTTCAAGGAGCTTCGAGTAGCTACCAATCATTTCAACTCGAAAAATATTTTGGGAAAAGGTGGATATGGAATTGTGTACAAAGGATGCTTGCGTGATGGCACGATTGTAGCCGTGAAAAGGCTGAAAGACTATAATGCTGTTGGTGGCGAAATTCAATTCCAAACCGAGGTAGAATTGATTAGCTTGGCCGTACACAGGAATCTCCTTAGGTTATGTGGATTCTGTACGACTGAGAGTGAGAGACTGCTTGTTTACCCGTACATGCCAAATGGAAGTGTTGCTTCTCAATTAAGAGGTAAGTGAACTCAGAACTGTTGGAACCAACCTCTTACAAAAAAAAAAGGCAGGCCATATAGGAAGCAAATTTTATTGTCTTCTAGATTTATATTTCACTATGAAGTTCTACTTAGCAAAATACTATAACAACAACTAAGCCTTGTTTCCCAAGTACTTGGGATAGGCTACATGAGCCAAAAGAGAACCACGTTGGGTCTATCACATGGATAATCCTTCTCCACTCATTCCTATCGAGCAATATGTGCTCATTTAAACCTCTAGCATCTATATCTTTTCGTATCACTTTCATCCATATTTTCTTTAGTCTTCTCTTTGCTCTTTTAACTTGTTCTACATTGATAAGTTTTCCTTGTCGAACTGGTACATTTATAGGTTTACGTCACACATGACCAAACCATTGTAAGCGATTTTCTCACACCGGAAGAAAAATATCTATAAATTTGCTTCTTCTTTTATTTAATTCTCTTGCAGAGCATGTTCATGGAAGGCCAACCTTAGACTGGTCAAGGCGGAAAAGAATAGCATTGGGGACGGCACGAGGATTATTGTATTTGCATGAGCAATGCGACCCGAAAATAATTCATCGAGATGTTAAAGCTGCCAACATTCTTCTTGATGAGGATTTCGAAGCAGTTGTCGGGGATTTTGGTCTGGCGAAGCTACTGGATCATCGGGAATCACATGTAACCACAGCAGTAAGGGGTACTGTTGGACACATAGCTCCGGAGTATTTGTCAACTGGCCAATCATCAGAAAAAACTGATGTTTTTGGCTTCGGAATTCTACTGCTTGAACTGATTACCGGTCAGAAGGCACTGGATTTTGGACGAGTAGCAAACCAGAAAGGCGTGATGCTTGATTGGGTAAGTCATCTTTCATCGTCTTGATGGTTATGAATTAATTCGTATAATAGGTTTTTTACATCGTGCATATTTTGGTGAATTATTATGCTTTGGAATATATTCCCCTGAACTGGAGATCGGAGAGATAACTCATATGCTATATCTTGTTTTAAAGCATAATTAACAAATCTCCTTATTTTATTGTTTCAAATACCTCCCAAGTATTTCATTATTTATTGGATGAATATGAACACAAAAGCAATTGTTGTAACCATTTGTTATAATGATCTTATTAGCTGAATCCAATTATTTATGACAAAGGGTATGTTGTTGTTGGTTTGTGAGGGTTTGATTAGATTTTATTAGGATCTCAATATCAGTTTTGGTTTTATATTGTTTAGGTTTGATTCGATTTTGTTTGCATGTGGTGCATGTAGGATTTTCTATATATATCTATGTTTTAAGATAATGAAGAATGAATTGTTTTAATATTAGTGAGAGCGTGTGATTTGCTTTTCCAAATATTTTCTCGAGTGAGAATGAATGGGTGTGTGATTTACCTGGGCGTGAGGCCCAAACCTGTTTCCTCATATCAAACCCTAATTCTACCCCCAAATCCCTAAATCTATTCCGCAAAACCCTACTCCATCTTCCATCTTGTGTTGCGCTTCCCTGAAAGTATACTTATAGATCTACTTCTAACCTTAGAATTTTAGAATGTTGACAGTATGGTTTGCCAAAGCATTTGGCAAGTCCCTTCTTCGAGCTTCATTTGTTGATGTAGGATATATCTTGAGCTCCTTGGGGATTTCGATTCGTACAGCTGTGATTCGTTTGTGTTTGGCCGGTAAGAAGAGAGGGAAAGAAAATGAAAAGGCAACAGAAGTGAGAGGACAACAAAACTGTTTTTTGACCTTGGAAAATGAAGATAAAAGTAATCATTGTTGAAGTCAAATTTGATCATGAGTTAACCAAGAATTTAGGGCATCCACTCAAGATCAGTCGTTAGAAACAATTTTTTGAACCTCGATCAATGCTCAATAAGGTTTGAGCCTTCCCGTCGAACTTCCTTTCACTTTTGTAGATCATAGAAGCACATAAAGTATTCTTCAGTTTTGTTTTCCCCTACGATTTATGGACACGGGCAAACTGTGGTAAAACGTGGAAACCTCTCCAATAACTTGACATGATGACATGCCTATATATATGCATTTTTATAGTATATGTTTAGTTTACCTCATACGAATATATGAGTTGGGGTTGGGTTGTTATTCATATATGGAAGAGATTAAAAGTAAAATGACTACCACAAATTTAATTTTTGTTGGGTGGCATAAAATACTCCATCTCCTACGTATGCATGGGCGAATTAGGAGTTAAACATTTGCGAGTGTTAGAAATGGATGGACACAAGTATAGTGTCATCATGGCTGGAGACACCAAATTTTCCACGGGCTCTAAACAGTTAAGAATACCTTGACCACTTGCATAGCCTCGCACAAGGTAGTGAGGTTACGCTTCCCCTCATGCAGCTCATGTAGAAGGTAGTTGACATGGACTTGTTGGAGCATGTGAAGGGCCTGCACAAGAGTACATGGGCTGCTTCGAAGCCTAGGTGCGAGCCCAAGGTTTTAGATATGTGCATATAGAGATGTGCATATTTAATTTAATTTATGTTAACTGAGTTGTTATTTGCACATGAAAAACTAAAATGGTAAAATGATCAACAAAGCATTTACTTTTGGCCGAAAGGGTGGCATGGCATTCTTCATCTAGTAAATATTTCTAACGTGAATAACAGTAAACACATTTGGAACTATTTGACACAAGGACACAGGTGTCATGTCCGACATGGTGGATGTATCCACCAATTTTTTAGTCGGGGAATTATTATACATATCATTGTAATTTATAGTTCATCGATGCTTTAACTAGTAGTGCACTTTGATTCCATGTCGGTAGCTGCTTATCTAAAAGCTTTAATTGACAAGCTGGGGGAAAAACACTATACAATAGGCGATATCACTTCTCAGTTAGTTTATCTCTACCCAACCTCTACATTTGTAAACAGACATAAGCCAGTTTCACCCGACTCCTCAAATGTTGAGTTCTGAAGAATACAATCATCAATCGATGACAAGATCATTATTTGAGTGCAAGAATCAGTAGTTATAAATCTAGCACTGGATCATTCGGCAAATCAAATTTATCAAGTTATGGAATAACCAGTAAACTTAATATTGTTCTTAGTTTCTGCCCCTCTCAATCGAAGCAATCATATTTGCACATATATACAAGATATAAACCATCTGTAGTGCACTTTTCTTATGTCTGTATTGACTTCAGGTGAAGAAGCTCCACCAAGAGAACAAGCTGAATGCAATGGTGGACAAGGATCTGAAGAACAACTACGACAGGATCGAGCTGGAGGAGATAGTCCAGGTAGCACTATTGTGCACCCAGTACCACCCAGCCCACCGGCCCAAGATGTCGGAGGTTGTCAGGATGTTAGAAGGAGACGGCCTCGCGGAGAAGTGGGAAGCCTCGCAGAACAAGGCTGACACTCCAAAGGCCTCCCTGCGATCCTCCTCGTTTGAGCCACAACCTGCGTCCCCAACATATCTAGACTTTGTAGAGGAATCATCACTCGTAGTCGAAGCAATCGAACTTTCTGGACCTAGATGACAAGACCATAAAAACGGAAATGGGAGAGTATTAAGAGTTCAATTGTATATTTTTCGATTTGTTAGGAAAGAGTGGAGGATGTGTGTTTCTTTTTTTTTTTTTGGAGGGTGGAGGTCTAATTTTGTTGTTGATAGCAGTTGTTTGCATGTATTCTTTTGTATAAAAGCAAGGCACTTTCAAGCTGTAGCTTATTTCTAAATCTCCACTGGGTTCTTCTGTGTGGCCTGAGACTGCTGAAGACTATCTGGAGACCATCGCATATAAAGATGTAACAGCTCAACTGATTGGTTGGTAAACTTTTTAAGAAACATAAGATGCTATTTTATTTTTATCGTGTGTATTCCAAACCAATCTGCTCTTGTAAAAATTATAGGTGAATTATGAATAAAAACAGAAGCTATAGCTCTCATATGATTTCTTGGTTACCAAGTTAATTAAATTATGTTAAGAGGCTGGTACTAGAAAACATAATATAAGCTAAATTAGTTTGCGTAAAATTACAAGGGAAATTCTAAATGCGCCCCATGCTTATCTTATCACCTAAAGAGCAAATAATTACAAATTTACCATAATTTTCTTTTACAATTTTCTTAGTGGGCCGATTATTAGGGATGGTAATAGATGCATCTACGGATCAAATTTTAACTCACCATATACAAAATTTTGATTAAAAATGAAATTTTCATTTTTCTAATTCAAAATTTTGTACAAAACTGGCCAAAATTTGGCCCGTGAATGCGTCTATTACCATCCCTACCGATCAGGACCCAGGTGGTTACGAGCCACCACCACCACTGCCCCCAGCACTACTTCTGCCACCAGTGCAACCACACCGTCTCCATCTCCCCTTCTCAGGCAAGCTCCTCTACCCCATCTGCCACTGGCTTCATCAAGGAGTTCGACCTTTCCCTTTCAAACCCTAATCCTAGCCTTTTCTTCTCCTTGAGAAGAAGAGAAGAGAGAGGGCAATTGCGGAAAAGAGATAGGGCACACTATGAAAAACATAGGGGAAATTATATTTACGCACTGCAATTTACTCTTGACGCCCTAATTACTCTTTGCCCCAAACTTTCATTTTGAAATACTATCAATTTACTCTCTATGTCCAAAATTTTTCCAATTTTAGCCCTCCCTCATGTCGTTCCATCCCAAATTTTCTCAAAATTTTCCGAATCGGATATTAATTTCCAAACAAAAAATATGTTGGTCGGATATTAATACCCGACTAAAGAATCATTTGGTCGGGTATTAAAACCCGACCAGAAACCAACATAATAATAATAAAAATACACATAAAAAACTAAGAAAAATTTTAAATTGTACCTTATAGTTTATTCTTCGATACCAATTGCATATTTGGAATTTTTCATTTGAATAAAAAAAACTCAAAATCAAACTTAAAATCTTAATTTCACTTGTTACAATAAATTCGTAGAATTTAAAATTCTTCCAAATCTTTATACGTATGAAAAAGTTTTAGAGGGTTAAGAAATTAAATCAATGAATTTGTGGGAGATATATATATTTTTATTAAATTTTACTAAAAAATAATTTTTAGGATTTTAGAGAAAGAATAGACGAGAAAAATGATAAGTCGTAGTTCCAAATTCTAAAAAGTTTTTATTTGGGATTTAAAATGGTAACTTAGTCAAAAAAAAAATGGAAAACTTATAATTATTTATAAATTTTAAAACCGCACGTAAAGAATAAATTTTCGTGTGTAAATAGAATTTTCCAAAAACATAGAGCGCGCACTTAGAATTTCTCAAATTACAAATAGGAGAGCTTGCCTACATGATCCCAAATTCAAACACGAAACCATAATACCCTAATTTCCCAATCATCACCATCAACATTAAAGATCAACAACTGCAAGCTGCCTTAATCCAATCAATCTTCTTCTCCAACAGCAATGGAAGCATTAACAAAGTTTGATCGAGGCGATCCTTGCTTACCTGAGAAAATCATCCATCAGGGAGAATCAATTCCTGAATACTACATCCAGACAACAAGGAGGCGATGAACAACAAACTGCCCGCTCTACATCAGCATGAGACAGAACAGAATGCCAGACATTAGCTCTGGAAGGCATCAAAGTTGGAGAGGAGGTGATGCACGAGGGCAGAGTCACTTGGCCTTCTGTGCCACTGCTACACAAGGTGGGCTGGTGTAGGGGTGAGCATTTTACCGACAAAACCGAAAAATCCGAAAAACCGACCCGACCCAAACCGATTGGGTCGGTTACTTCGGTTATCGGATCGGATCGGTTACAAAACCGAAGTTTTCAGCGGTTATCGGGTCGGTTTTCGGTGGCGAAATCGCCAACCGAAACCGACCGAAATAACCGAACTCCCTATCCCAACGTACCCGTTAACCCATTAACCCAATTAACTACCTCTATCTAAATTTCTAATTATCGAGACTTCAGTTCAGTCGATCCCTCGCCCAGTCGCTCGAGACTGTCTGCTAGCCCAAATCCCAAATCCCTAGCCCTAGCCCTCTCCCGCCCCTCTGCCCCTCGCCCGAATCCCCGAAAACCGATCGGCGATCGCCACTCTCTCCTTCGCGGCGTCGCCCGAGAGAACCCAAATCCCAAATCCCTAGCCCTAGCCCTCGACCCTCTGCCCCTCGCCCGAATCCCCGAAGCCCAATCGACGATCGCCGCTCTCTCCGTCGCCCGAATCCTCCGGCTCCACCTTTGCTTCCGCCTCAGGCCCTTAACCTCAGGCTCTCTGCAGCTCCGAAGGTACGAATCTGTCGCTCTAGTACGAATCTCTCGCTCTGGTTTGTGAAATATTAAGTTGGCTTAATCTGGAATAAAACCTACCGAAGAAGAAGGCATCAGATCTGGTAAAGTAGAAGTTAAGTGATAGTAACGACGATAGAGTAGTATCTGCAGATTATTTCTAGTAGAAGTTACTTGAAATCTGACATGAGGCTTTACTGGAAATTTGACGGTAGTTTTGTGCTTGTGTTTTTAGCTTGAAGCTTGAAAATCTGTATATATAATATATCTCTTTGTTGAAAATTTGACAAGAGAATGATTAATGCAGTGTTAATGATTAATGCAGTGGTTAATGATTAATGCAGTGTTGAATCAAATACTAATGCAGTGTTTAGACTGTGTTGAATCAAATTAGAGTGTGTTGAATGATACTAATGCAGTGTTTAGACTTGTTAATGATTAATGCAGCGTTGAATCAAATACTAATGCAGTGTTTAGACTGTGTTGAATGATTTAGGTCATGGTTAATGATTAATGATTAATCTTCTTGTGTTAATGATTATTGATTAATGATTAATGTTTCATGTGTTAATGATTAATGGTTAATGGTTAATGATTAATGGTTAAATATTGGAATGATTTTTCTTTTATTATTTTTTAGATAGCTGAAAGTCGTGTTGGTCAGACAAGCCCACATGAAATTGTTAATGTAAATGAAGCGACTACAAATCAAACCAGTGATGCTCCACCAACAGATCAAACTCCAATACAAACAAATACTAGCAATCTTGTTGGAACTGGAGCATCTGGAACAAAAAAAAGGAAGGCAATATCTTCCAGGTCTGATGTGTGGGATCATTTTATTAAGTGGGATTAAGAACTGATGATATACGAGAAGAAAGAGATGAGCCTCTTGATGAGGACGAATGCCGATGCAGGTATTGTAGAAAAGTCTATAGCTGCAATACCAAGAAAAATGGCACGTCGTCTCTTAGGAATCATTCTAACAATTGTAAAGAAAATCCCCACAATAAGGAAACACGCCAAGCACAGATAAGTCTCCAACCAAGTAGAGAGGATAGTAGGGTAGGAACTGTGACTATCTAGAAATATAATGAGAAGGCTATGAGAGTGACATTATCTAAAATGATAATTTTAGATGAATTGCCCTTCAAGTTTGTGGAAGGTATTGACTTTAGGCTTTTTATGGCTATTGCATGTCCCAGATTCACGATCCCATCTAGGTGGACGATAGGAAGAGACATCTATCAACTCTACCTAGACGAGAAGATTGCATTAAAAAAATATCTATCTGTGACATCCCACTATGTTTGCCTCACCATTGACACATGGACTTCTGTTTAAAAGATTAATTACATGTGTATTACTGTACATTGAATTGCAAATGACTGGAATCTTCACAAGAGAATTCTCAATTTTTGTCCTATTACAAGTCACTGAGGTGAAGTTCTTGGAACCACTCTAAAGGCGTGTTTACATGAGTGGGGAATTGAGTGAGTGTTGACAATTTATGTTGATAATGCCAGATCCAATGACAAAATGATTCAATACTTGAAGAGGAAAATTGTAAATTGGAATAGTAATTATGGTACATTCTTAGGGGGTGAATTTCTTCACGTACGATGTGTTGTACACATTATGAATCTTGTTGTGCATGATGGTCTACGTGCAAATATTGAATCCATTTCAAGGGTTCGAAGTGGTATAAAGTATGTGCAGCAATCACTTTCACGGTGGGCAAAATGGAAGAGCTGTGTTGAGAAAGAAAAAATAGCAGTTGAGACAGGAATGTGTTTCGATATACAGACACGGTGGAACTCAACATACTTGATGTTACAGGCAGTTAAAAAGTGCCAATCTGCTTTCTACCAGTTTGAGTTAGAGGACCCTTTATTCAGACAAGAAGTTGGGGGTGATGATGGGAAGGGCATGCCAGATAAAGATGATTGGGATTGTATTAGCCGATTATGCTGGTTCTTGCAAACTTTTTATGACTTGACTTTGAGCGTGTCAGGAACTTTATATGTGACATCTAATGTTTTTCTTCATCAGATCACAAATGTTCAAGGTGAGCTACATGAGGCTATGATAGGTGATAATATCATTGTTTGTGAGATGGCTCATAGGATGAAAGAGAAGTATGATAAGTATTGGGAAAACTGTGAAAATGTGAACTTGTTGATGTTTATACCGTTGATTCTTGACCCTCGATTCAAGCTAGACTTTGCACAGTACGTGATAGGAGAGATGTTCAGATCTCAAGGTGAGAACGGTCGTGCAATGCCATCAAAATTGGAGAGAACTCTCAGAGCTTTTTTCAATGAGTACAAAGCTATACATGATAAGGAAAATTGTATTAGAGATGATATACAATAAGTAAGACCGTCACAATCTTCAACGGCTCGGGACAGTAGTGCAGTAAAGAACTATCGTATGTTGGATAAGTTCTATGCACAAAGTTCTTCTTCAATGTATGTCACAACAACTCAAAGTGAATTGGATAAGTATTTGAATGAGGTCAAGGAGTGCCAATTATCGGTGAGGCTATGACAACTTTTCCTATTCTAGATTTTTGGAAGGTTAATAGTGGAAGATTTCCAATATTATCAAGAATGGCTAGAGATGTGTTGGTGATTCCAATATCCACAGTTGCTTCGAAATCGGCGTTCAGCACGGATGGGAGAGTTCAGATCCATTTCGGAGCTCACTCTCGATCAAATCCGTCCAGTGTCTCATTTGTTCTCAGGATTGACTTCGAGGACAATTGAGAGTTCCGATGGTCGGTATTGAAGAAGATCTGTGTGATGTTGAGAAGTTTGATCAAGGTAATAGTCTATTCATATCATTTATTATATTCACGATTTTTAATTCTAATTAGCTTTATTTCCTTCTAGAATTGGATGATAGGTCTACGGATTCGGTTATCACCAAGCTATGATGCCCTGTGTATGTGTCGAAGGTGCGTATCTTTATTTTTTTTTTTAAATAATGCACTCACACATAGCTCAGGCTCTCTACAAAGCACCTGAGCTCTGTGTGCACAGAGTGCACACAGAGCCTCAGTAGCTCTCTGCAGAGAGCCTCAGGAGCTCTGTGTGCACTCTGTGCACACAGAGCTCAGGTGCTCTCTGCAGAGAGCCTGGGCACTGTTTGCATAGAGACCACCTGTGCTCTTTGTACAGTTCATTTACTAACTAATTTATTTTTTCATGTTATTTTTTTCATATTAAGCAAATTGGTACAACTTCAAATTTTCAGTGAGTTTGGGATCATGGAACTCTGGACTTTGGAGCACATATTTTAGTGCCTTTGTAATTAATTTAGAGAACAATATGTTAATTTTGTGATCATGTTATGTTATTTAAATTGCTAGTTTATTTCTATTTGTAATTTGTAAGTTGTTTGTAACTTGTGTGATGCTACTTGTTTGTAACTTGGAATTTGTAACTTGCTAGTTAGTCACTTAGTTGCTAGTTGCTATATTATTTTAGTTTTATTATGTTATTTTGTTTGTTGCTACTTGTTTGTTTGAAAGTTTTAACTAGCTAGTTAGTTGCTAATTGCTAAATTATTTCTATTATTTTGCTCCAGGTGTTGCAGGATTTGTTATATTTATTAATTTTAAACTGGGCCAAATTGTGTTTTTTTTTTGGTTTTTTCTTTAACTGGGCCGAAATATTTTTCGTTAAATTAATTATGCTTTTGGGCCGAAGCCCATGAAAACCGAAACCGAAGTTTCGGTTCGGATGTCGGTTAGCTGGAGACTTCGGTCGGTTCGGTTTCGGTTTTCACTGTTCGGTTCGGCTTTCGGTGGCAATTTTTCTTGCCAAAACCGAAACCGACCGATACTCTCCCCTAGGCTGGTGAAGTACCAACGACCTCCTGTCTCATGATCCTCAGTTTCCCTAAATACAGGAACTGGACGCCCCCAAATGCATGAACAGAGCAATCTATTTGATCATGCTTACAACATAGAAGATGATAATCAAAAGATGAAAACTAGTCCATGACAAGATCAGTTGAATTGTACTATAGAATTGACTGTTGTATGCAACTACAAGACTCTACAACTGACCCAATAACCATTCTTATGACTTAGAAGAGGAAAATCAAAACACGAAGCCCCATGAAAAGTATTATGTATCTCTTCAGATCTCTTCAGATCAACTCCATACCCATTTCATCAAAAGAATAACTTATCCAAGCATCAAGTGCTGTGAACAGATTAGCAAAGTCCTATACAATTCTGCAATTTTACTATTGTATGCACCAAAACTAATTGGAAAAAGTGCAAAAAATTTGCTGCAACCCATGTTGCCATGAACAAAATACATTCACATCATTACTCCAATGTATATCATAGAAATATCAATGTTTTTACAAATATAAATATTCTATTTGTACATGTCAATGAAACGATGATCATATTTACATAGGCTACCAAAAATAAAACTTCATATACATTAATTTCATTTAGGGGTTTTTACATATAGATCTCTTAATTCTTTAAAAATTCAATATCAATCCCTCAAAACTTTATATTTTGATTTTATTCCTCAAAATATTTAAATTATACCGTTTTAGTCTCCAACTTAGCTTTTTGGCCCTATATTTCCGTTATAAACTTGAAAATAGACTTAAAAGAAAAGGAAAAGTAAGTTAATTCCCTCTCTTCTTCTTTTTCTTCTCTCTCCTCATGCTTTTTTCCTCTTTTCTTCATTGGGTTCCCTCTCCATCTTAAAACCTCTCTCTCACACAACTTTGGATCTCCTTATGCTTTTTTCCTCTTTTTTTTCGTTGGGTTCCCTCTCCATCCTAAACCTCTCTTCCTCTCCCAACTTTGGATCGGCATCTCTCGGCTCCACACTACAAGGACCAAGCACGAAATGGCTCCTTGATGTCTTCCCTCCTGCAACTTTGAGCTCATCCCTAAATGGCTCTTTGATGTTTTCCCTCCTCTCAAGTACCTTATGTACACCCCTCGTAGGTAAATATTGATCTGAATGCGAACTACAAGCACAGTGTTGGCACAATTACAGTACTTACATTTCGATCTATGGCTTCTTATAGGTTCCATTCACTTCACCGCACACAATTTACCACGAAATATTCCCTATTCATGCCATTCTATGACTACATCTACGGCAAAATGGACAAGTCTTCGGATCAGTTGTACAAGAGGTGCCTCAAGGAAGGACGAAGAGGCGCCTCAAGTAATCCACCTCACCACATTGCAATCCATCTACCATCTCCGGCTAGGATTTGCTTCACTGTCATCAAAGCCATACAAGTCGAAGCGGTACATGTAGCATATTTCTCTGGTGACATTGGCATCGATGCTGCTCACCTGGATCTATGGAGCTACATAGAGAGTGGGGAGGAATAGGCTGAAGGAACTGAACATGGAGACGTGGGCGACACCAAAATACAACTTCCAAGTGAGATTTGAGATGCTATCTTTCATTTAGATTGTTCTTAGAGTTTGATCCGAAAGAATGAAAAGTTAATAAAGTTAAGGGTCAACAATTATATAATTACAATCCTTCAAAATAATAAGCTAGCTACATTTACTCTGCTAACAACATACATGTTTATACCAATTAAGTCTTGACATGAACTGATATTGTAAAAAAGATGAAAAAGGAGAGAGAAACAAGTTTTAAAATACAGCAAACAAGGACTAAATTGTACGGGAGTTTCTAAAGGAGCAAACAAATCTTCCCAGTAAGCCAACTTCTCACCAACTTCTCAATATAATTATTGTTTGGACTTAAAGTTTGAACTGTTATTAAGCAGGTTCATCAGGAAAAATGGTGTGCCCCTTTGGAAACTCCCAAATTGTACCAGAACACTACTATTCTATAATTCCTAGCAAAAGAAAGCTGCTCCTTCAGAGTTACGGTCGAAAGATGAGGATTCTCAAACCTATTATAACCACCATTACATCCACACTTTCCGCAAAAGGCCGATCATTCTAATTCATTGCAGACAGGGCCCCTCGAACCTTTTGGAACTTACATTAAGACGAACAGAGGCAACAACAGCACAGCGACCGTAACACCTTACATCTCACAACAAATTCAACAAACCTATAGCTGAAGCACAACACAGCAGGTTGCATCGCAAAGAAGTAGTCAAGCGAGTCAGGAAGAACTAGTCAGGTGAGAGTCCCTAAAGGTCGAAGAAGCACTGCCAGATGCTGTTAGGGGTGGAGAGGATACCATGAAATGGGAGCACAGAACAGACACTGGAGGCAGGCTTGCAGAATTGATGATGGCCCTGGTGTCCAGATGGAGCAAAGCGAGAGGGACTTGATGTTACTGCCGATTGCCCAAAGCAGCCCTACAATCTGCTGCCAATCACCCAAAACACAGCCCCCGCAACCATTCTCCTTAGGGTTAAGATCACCCAAAGCACAGCCCCCGCCACCATTCCCCTTAGGGTTGAGAGGAGGAGAAGCAGCCGTCTTTGGCAGCAAGTAGCGGCCTAGGTGGGGCTTGATTGCAATAGAGAAGCTAGGGTTCCTAGGGTTTGGAGAGAGGACAAAAGAGATTTGGAGAGGAGAGGCGACCAGAAAGCCATGGCAGCCGACGCCAGACTTGAGAGTGAGGGTGAAGGAATTGGGATTTCCTAGTAAGAGAGATAGAGATTAGGGTTTGACAAGTAGGAGAGCCAAAGAGAGGGGAGAAAGGAGAAGGCGGTGAGGAGGTCTGACAGATAAAAACCTGCCTGAGTCAAAAGTATTTAAATCATTTTACTAAATCTATCTAACTAAGTCAAAGATATTTAGATTATTTTACTAAATAATAAAAAAAAAAAAAATAGACACTCAATTTATTTTGACAAAATAAATTACAATCGTAACTAAAATGTTTTGAGTGACTAAAATTAAATTATGAAATTTTAAGTGATCGATATTCAATTTTTAAAGAATTAAGAGATCGATATGTAAAAACAACTTTTATTTAATATATATAAGCTACAAGTGCAGATAAATTACATTGAGTCAAAAAAAAAAAAATATTAGTCTCATTATTTTTACATTGGATAAATTTCATAAACTCTCCTGAAGTGGTTACAAAATATTATATTTAACCCAAAAGGTTAAAAAATATTATATTTTCCCCAAAACAATTAACCTTATATTTACTTTGATGAAAAGATCAAATCAAAACTAAATCCTAATAAATTATGATTGAATAAACAAGAAGCTGGAGATCACAATCCAAAAAGAAATTTCTAAATTAAAATTTATTAAAAATAATAAAAATAGAATACAGCTCAAATAACTAACATAAGCCTGCACATCATTTCTATTATTCTCAATGTACCGAAAGTATCTATGTAAAGAGCTGAACATAAAAACACTAAAAATTATGTGTACAATCCAAACAATCAAACAGCTAATTACGATCTACATGCGCCAAAATATGCAGTGTAAAAAATTTTTACACTTATTCGTAACCAATTAAAAGATCATATTTATTCTAATTTTGAAAAACCAATCATTTTGTGTTTATCTAAACATGAAAATATATCAAAATTACATAACTTCTTGTACACCATCATTTTTAAATGCAAAAATTACAACTAACTATTCTAATCATCCAAGTAGACTCGATCATAAATTTAGAAAACGAATCTAAACGTTTAATAATAAACACAAAAAAAATAATATAACACTATAAGATGTTGTAGCTTCCCAACGTCCAAATACAACAAGTAGAAAGCTGCACTGGATAGCGAGAGAAGCGTCTCTTTTGCTTCACTTGGTATAAGACCATCACAATTTAATCTTCAAAGGCCCTCAGTATAATGTTCATGAAGCAAAAATTACATGTCAACGTGTTCTTAATTTTAAAAAAAAAAATTAGAGCAATCTATAAACTGAACTCAGTCCCTTAGATGTTCTTTGATTCTGCGATCATATCCGCATAAATCATTACAGGTCTGTAGGAATCGTCACAGTTGTTTATTAATCACAATTAAACTCCAACACCAAAAAAAAAAAAAGAATTTGTTAATTGAATTTAAAAATGACAACTCAGTCCCTTAGATGTTCTTTGATTCTGCGATCATCTCCGCAAAAATCATTACAGGTCTGTAGGAATCATCACCATTGCCTTCTAATTAATTTCTATACCTAAATTTAGAAGGAAAAAAAAACAACGTAGTGTTTGTGTATGTAATTCCAGTAATATTCCAAAAATTGCATTAAAATGGAATAAATTATACAACAAAGAATTACAACGGATCAATGTTGCTTCAAGGGAACGAGTCCATTGGGAACTGATATCATCCACAACGACTAGATGATGAAGCAAACAAAAATTAAATTGAAATTAAAACTGAAATTAAATTAAACATGTACTCTAATTCCACTGCCTCTGTAATTAATTAACCACAGAGGGAGATTAAGAAGAGGAATAAAAAGAGCAGATTAAATTAGTATAGCTTCAAGGGAACGAGTCGATCGGGCATTGAGAAGAATCCCGCCGACCAGATTAAGAAGCATCGCCATCAAACTAATCAAAATTAAATCAAATTTAACTAAAAATGAAGAAGTATAGTACCTTGATTCTTCTTCTGGAAGAGAGATCTAAAAGAACAAAAAGAGAGGCTAGCGACGACAAACACGAAGGCATTTCTCAATCTAAAACCCTAGAGAGGGATACGACAGAGGGCAGTGTAAGAGAGAATTTATAGGAGAGAAGGGGATGAACGTGGGGCTGAGATCCGCCATCTCACTAAATCAACGGTCCATATAGATACTGCCTCGATAAGCAAGAGAGAGATAGAGAACCGACATACGGGGCCCATTTTGGGGGAGTTTCTACAGGGGCACACCATTTTTCCTAGTCAGCCAACTTAAAAACTTCATACATATTACGGGCTTGCCATCTATTTTTTTTTTTGACTAAAATATCATTTTCTTCAATCTCTCTTCTCCTTCTCTTCTCAAACTATAGAACAGTTAACCAAAAAAAAAAAAAAAAAAAACCTTAAAACTCACAACTATTCTATCAAATCTTCTCCTATATTAAATTATCTAACAAATTAAATTCGAAAATTGATTTTATTAGGCCTTTACTTATTAAAAAACTCTAGAAACAGTGCGGATTGATAAAAATTATGAACAAAAAAAACTCAAAGTCCAGACTGACAGTCCGGACTACTCTCCACTGTCCAGATTAGCAGTCCGAACGATCCAATATCCGTCCCGACTGGAAGTCCGAACAGTGGGCTTCTGTCCGGATAAATAAGTATTTTTTCGTCCAATTATCCATAAAGTCGTTGTAGTATAGTATAGTCATTGTAGTATCCTCGGGTATGATCCCTGGCAACAACAAATCCCTTTTAACTTTATTTTATTTTCCCAAAATAACTTTTTACTTTATTTTATTTTCCCAAATAAATACATTTTCTTGTGCAATTATTACGAATCTAATTAAATTTCTGACTCAAACAATTTTTTCCTTAGCTACTATTTTATTCCAATTCAAAGATAAATTAGATAAAACACATAATGATAGGTTAATCATCTAATATTAGCAACCTAATTATCACTGGAGAAAGCAATTGGAAGCCAAGAAAGTAAAAGGGGACAATAGCATAAACAATACAACATTTTAAAAATTCATATTAGTTTAAAACTAGAAAAATTATTAGATACATATTATGCAAATATAGTACTGGAACAACATAAAACACAAAAAATCATAATAATATCCATAACAAAACAAATACAAAAGAAGTCTATCATAAAGTCTATCAAAAAAAATCTATAACATATCTATAACATGTTATACGGTTTTAATCTTCGCAAGAGTATTAAACAACACCCCATGCCGCTTCTTGAAAGCCCTTTTGTTATAAAAACCTATTAAATGAAGAAATCAAAATATAATTGCATCCAAGAATTGATTATGCAAAAAACACAAAGAATTTATTCATCTCTCAAATTTGTATACAAAGTTTATCTCTTTTAAACTAGATATTTCATCAATAACACATAAATACGAAACTCAAATTCAAACAACAATGTAAATTTACATAATGACAATCATGAACAAAGCCCATAATTCGATATATTGACCCTTCAAGATTATCTTCAGATCCTCCTGAATCATTATTACTTCCCTCTTACCTTGCACTTTCATATCTGAGCATGTTAGGAATTTCTAAATTTAATTCATGATCTACAACAACTTCATCTTCTCTCTCATATCAGGCAACGCATTGGTGGCCGAGATGTTACTTTCTTCCTCCTCAACGAGACAGTTGGTCGTACGCAAGATGATTCTGCCAGATCAATCTACGAAATACAAAGATAATAGTAGTAATATGTATAATTCCATTCATAAATGGTAGTTATCAGAACAATGGCTTTTCTATGTGTAAGTAAGTAGTTACAGAGTTAAATTTGGTACATATATCAAATTTTCTCTAATTTTGATACTGGAGTAGAATGTAAAATACAGGTATAAACGCACTCAAAAATTCTTTTGCTAATTAATCAACCATAACGACAATATTAGAAACTTTAAGACATATTAAAATTTACCATTACAGTCCACGATTGGAAAATTAATGGAATTTTGCATATTTTACAACTAGCATTATAATATTTTAATTTTTCATTAATTATAATCAAAGTATAAATTGTGAGTTACACTTATAAAAAGAATGAATTGTGAGGTAAATTTAAAAAAAAAAAACTTCTATGATCAAAAAACCTCCACCTCCAAAATCCCAATACTCCATCCTCAATCTTATCATCAAAATCCCTCCACCACCTCCTCCTCCTCCCCCCCACTTCCTCCTCTCCAACCCAACAAGACCACTAAATCCATATACCTCCCATTCTTTACTACAAAAAAAGAGACTAAAATAAAAAAAATTGCTAAATGAGAAAGAGATCTCACCCATCTCGATCCAAGAAGCGACGGCAGGGCGGCGGACGAGCGGAGTGGGCTGGATCACCGGCGGCGACAGCAGGGGCGGCGTCAAAATCGAAGAGAGATAAAATAATTTGGGTGGAGGAGGAGGTAGGGAAGGGGAAGGGGAAGGGGAAGAGGAAGAGGAAGATGTGGGAGAGGGAATGAAGAGCGAAGTTGGATTTTTGGGTTGGAGATTTGGCCGGTCCTAGAATGGAGAGGTAAGAGAGAGAATAATGGAGGTAGGGACTGGGAGAGAAGAAAGGGAAAAGTGCGAGAGAAAGAGAGTGAGGGTAATATAAGTATATTTGGTGTGCCCACTAGGAAAACCCTCTCTTTTGAAAAGAGATAAAAAGAGAGAATGGGCTCACTAGAAAAAATGGTGTGCTCCTTTGGAAACTCCCCATTTTGGTGGTTTTTATGGGTGTGGCATTTTTTACAAGCTAGCAGCTTGAGAGGCCCAAATAGACCCATAATTTTGGGATCTTAGATACCCTCCAAAACTCAAGAGTGTGAAAACATATTAATTAGGAGTAAAAATAGACGGATCTAAGAGTCAATTCTTGGTATGTTATATTAAATTTAGAAAATTAAATTTTTTATTTTTAATTCAAAATTTTGAATAGTGTGGGCCAAAAGCTGACTCTTAGATCTGAGCATTATCATCTCTCTAAGTCCTGTGTACTCTAGGTAGAGATAACAATAGACGCATCCATGAATCAATTTTTGGCCCAACATATACAAAATTTTGAATTTAAAAATAAAAATTCTATTTTTTCTAATTCAAAAATTTATATTGAGAGGACAAAAAATTAACCCGTTGACGCGTTCATTACCATCTCTAACTTTAGGCTCTCCACTGTGAATATGCATATGGTTAAGATTTTATTGATAAATATTAAATTTGAAAGGAATTTTTCATTTCTATAGAATCTCGATTAAATGACGTAAGCAATCCATTAAAGTTATAACATGGAGAGGAGAACGCCGGGTCCAACAGGGAGCATGATGGGTCTAAATACAAAACTGAGAACCAATTTGATCCAAAAGTTTAAACCATTAGGTCAAGATCCCAACTTTGTATTTAAACCCATAAACTTTTTTTGTCCTATCCGATGTGGGAGTATACTCACAATGAACTAA
The DNA here is from genome assembly GCA_036321105.1 of Dracaena cambodiana. NCBI lineage: Eukaryota > Viridiplantae > Streptophyta > Magnoliopsida > Asparagales > Asparagaceae > Dracaena > Dracaena cambodiana. The sequence goes on along the minus strand of JAYEPQ010000006.1, from coordinate 4,667,559 downwards.
CTTAACAGATATCGCAGTGATTTATCAATTGTAAAGTAGGATATTTGGCAAATAATAAGCGCTTAAATTATTAAAATTCGAGTGTGCCATCTTCCTTATCATTTCGAGAGAACGATTCTAGAAAAAACATAAACAACATGGAGATCCGAATCAGACCTAAATGTAAAGGATAAATTATATATTAGTGCAAATTGCAAAATTGTATATTATGGATTAGTTTATAAAACATCTCAATCATTCATTCATTTAATAAAAGATTGAGACATACACATAACGATCCACTTGAAATACATGACTTGTACTGTATCCAAATCTATAAATTTTCTGCTAGAACCAAATTTATAATGTGGCAACATTTTAGGCCCAAGGCTTTGAAAATTAAAACCACATCAGAATTGAATGCATGTAACCGATTATTAAGAAAATAGCAAATTTTTTCAATGCCCCCATAAAAAAAATCTCATTCACTTTGTATCCCAGAGACTGTTTAATTGTGAATATGTCCTAAAATGTAGTTATACATGAGTTCAATAGCGGAGGGTCTATTATCATTTATCAACCCAACAATCGACATCCATCACTTCTCCTCCTCAAAAAAATGCATCTTTCACCGAAAACCAATAGGAAACAATAAAACCCACAAATGTCTATCCATCAAAACCGCCTCTTGGCGTTGTTGAATCAGTGATTGCTAGGTGTTCTCATCTCTAGGAGAAGAAAGCTGACGGCTTTGCGGAGAATTCACCTCTACAAGACAAACCCTAATCACAACTCCTAGAGATCATCTACGAACCCTAATTGCAACTCCTAGATGTTGCACAAACCCTATTCCAAAGACTTTTTACTTGTGAATATGTCCAAAAATATAGTTATACATGAGTTCCATAGTTAGCGGAGGGTCTATTATCATTTATTAACCCAAGATTCGATGCCCATCACTTCTCTTTCCAAAATTGCATCTTTCACCGAAAAACCAATTAGAAACAACAAAACCCACAATGTATATCTATCAAAAGCGTCTCTTGGCACTGTTGAATCAGTTATTTCTAGGTGTTCTCATCTTTGGGAGGAGAAAGCTGACGGTTTTGCGGAGAATTCATCTCTGCAGGACAAACCCTAATCACAACTCCCAGAGATCATTTACGAACCCTAATTGCAACTTTAGATGTTGCACAAATCCTAGTTTTCCTTCCTTCCTAATTTTTCTCCTTCAAATATTTCCTCGCTTCGGCTGTTGGAGTTTGAAAGTTTCTTGATCCTGAGGGTGGAAGGTTCTAAATGCGCACCACATCTTACTTAGTGAGCACCACATCTTACTTAGTGAGCACCACATCTTATAGTAAAGTGATTCACAACATCTTATAGTAAAGTGATTTACAACATAGGAAAAAATGGTGCTCACTAAGTCAAGTTTGGTGCACCTTTAGAACTTCCCATGGGTAACGAGTGTTTGGGTTGTTCGGTTAATTTGGGGGGAAAACGGTCTTTTCTACTGACGCACCTCACGTTACCTTGTCGGGAAATTCTAAATGCACACCATTTTCCTCTCAGCGAGAGCATCGTGGATAAGTTTAAAAAATTTTAAAGTTTGTCCCTTCTTTTATAAAAAGAACTTGGCTTCTTCTTATTAAGCATCATCTATCCCTAATCCAAATGGTGACAGCGAGGCCTGTCGAAATCCGGCAATAATGATTTCAGGCCGATTCGAAGAGTTTAACACCGATTAGAACCGTGGCCTCGGCAATTTGGAGGCAGTTTTGAACATATTGGGAAGAGGGAAATCAGGAAAGGAGTAGTGCTCATTAAGAAAAATAATTAGAGAAGATAATAGCAAACTTGAAAAATAGGTGGTGCTCACTAAAAAAAACACCTAGTTTTTAAGTTAAATGGTGCTCACTAAGAAACTGGGCTCACCAAGAGGAAAGTCGTGTGCATTTAAAATTTCTCGACCTCACTTAGTTTACTCTCTCACGAACTAAAGTGCTAATTTTTTTTTTTTTTGGCCGATAGTATAGAGATTCTCAATGTAATTAACTCAAATATAAAAAATAATATTACTTTAATATTTCATATCTTATTAACAAGTATATTTTTTCAATGATAAGACATAATTATTGGAAATTGCGTAATTTTTCTGTTAAAACTATTTTCATAAATAATAATCTATTTAATATGCAAATGCAATCTGAATTTGTATATAAATTTTTTAAAAAGTATTTTTAAATGCTCCGATAAATTTTCTAAGTACATCTTAAAAAGGGCACCCATTTTAAAATCTTGGGTTTTTACATATCGGTCCCTTAAATCTTTAAAAATAAGACTTTAGTCCTTAAAATCTTCATATTTTGATTTTAGTCGCCTAAATCCTTTTAAGTTACTTCACTCTAGTCTAAGGATAATTTTTTGACCGAATTTTCCATTATACCCCTGGAAGAGAGGGAAATAACTCCCTCTTCCTTCTCTCTCCTTCTTTTTCTTTTTATTGAATTCCGCTCTCTATTCTTCTTCTCTCTCTTCCCTCCTAGTTAATCTCTCGTTCTTTTCTTTCTCTAACCCTACACCCAATATAGAGAGGAACCTAATAAGAAGAGGAAGAGAGGAGGAAGAAGAAATGGAGAGAAATAACTGATATTTCTCTCTCTTCAAGGGGTATAATAGTAAATTCAAGCCAAAAATTACGCAAGGGACTAACCTGAAGTAACTTAAAGGATTCAGGAGACTAAAATTAAAATATGAAGATTTTAAGTACTAAAGTCTAATTTTTAAAGATATAAAGAACGCTAACAACAATAACTAAGCCTTTCATCCCAAGTATTTATGGTAGGCTACATGAACAAAAAAAAAATCACACTGGACCGATCACTTAGATAGTCCTTCTTCATTCATTTCTATCAAGTAATATCTCCTCATTTAAACCTCTATAATCCATATCTTTTCGTATCACTTCCATCCATATTTTCTTCGGTTTTTCTTCGTTTTTTTAACTTGTTATAAACTCCCTTCGTAGAACTAGCATTTATAAATTTACATTACACATGACCAAACTATTGTAATAGGTTTTCTCGCATCTTCTCGTCGATGAGAAATACACGAATTTCTTCATATTTCTTATTTTATAGTACCGTCGCATATTCATGCACATATCTTCTGTGACTGATGCGTAAAAAACCCTAAAATCTTATCGTTTCCAGTGACATTCAATTTTTCTACCAAAACTGCGCTCAGCTCTCTCCTGTTCTCCTCCGCTGCCACCAGCACCGCCACTCCCCTCTCCCAGACTGCAGCTTCGAGTAAGGCAAGCATTAAAAGTTTTTTTTCTTTTTTTCTTTCTTTTCGTAACTGATCCTTGAATTCAATTTGAAGGAACGAAGTCATCAATATATTAAATTAATTGATTCTAGCTATTTCTTGGTGAAAATTTTGAAATTTCTTAATCCTCAGCATTCAATCGTTCTATTCCAACATTAACAGGTAGATATCTGATTTCTTTTTGGGCTATTCTTTGTCCATTAAGCTTCCATACTAACCAAGGACAAAACCTAACGCTTTATTAAGATTCAAGTCACTGGTTCTAGTCTACATATGCACAGGTGAGTAAATTATTTAGCCGTAACAAGTCTCTTTCCCCAGCAAAAGTAAATTATTAAGCTGCGTGAAAGGTGTTTGTAAGAATGCCTATGAGAAAATGGAAGCATCTTAATCTTAGTTCCTTTTGTACAATTTATTGATTTGTTTCATTCTTGATCTCACTTTTTGCATAAATGATGAGGGACTAAGTTAGGTTCAGAGGGTGGGAAGAGCACGTCCCGATGTGCTTGAGCATGTCTTTCTAAACTTATCCCTTGAAGATGTGCTCACAATTATTCCCAGTTTGCGAGTCTTAGAGCAGGGCAATATCCAACCTCTCCTTTTAGCTACTCCATAAGATGAAATGTTGCATAATCAGGTTGAATGGGGGTGGTGTTGTTGAGCTTGTTACTTGCTAGTTCTCATTTGGAGATATTGTACATGAGAAAAGATGCTCATGTATATGCGCATAAAGAATGATGATTTGATTTGGAGATAACTAATAGAAAATGACTAGATGCAAATGTCTTTCCAGGCACTGAAAAAAATGTGTGGAGTTCACAAGGAAGCTCTATGGCTGAAGAACAATTTAAAATGGAGATAATAGTGAAATCGAGTTTATTGGAGGTTATGCAAAAGCAGTAAGGTCAGATTTGATACAAATTTTGCTCGCATTAGAAAAATTTATATAAACAAAAGTTGTTAGAGTTTTGAAATATGTATTGGTTCAAAAATCATCTCAATCGGAGTTTGGAGTCAAAAGATATAAGAGTTTTTTTTCGAAGTTCAGCAGAGCAAAGCGACATCTGGCCATTAGTGGCCACCATTGATCTGACTAGTGAACGTCACTGAGTCAGTTTCCTCTCCACCAAATTGAGAGCTTCAAGCATTAGGGTTACAAGTAGACTCACTAGTGGCATTGTTCTAGCTCGAATCCTACAGTGAGAGCATCAAGCATTAGGATCACCAGTAGACCTACTAGTGACCTCATCGATAACCCTACCGATAATGTTGTTCTAGCTCAAAGCTTGTGCAATTTTGGACTTTGTTTTGAACTTGATTCTTATTTTCACCAATATAAGGGATATGATTAATTGAGAATTCGTAAATATAATGGAAATCAATAAATATCCTATCAACTCCTACTTGGGAACTTTTCTTCTTCTTGGAGAATATCAAAGAGGGATTGAAAATCATATTGAAAAGAAGAGAGAACTGTCATGATCATTCTTTTTCCTCCTCCATCAAATCCCCTTTTCCATGTCAAAAAACGATCCTTCTTGGTTTTAAAAGTACACCATCAAAAGAGATGACTTCCACGAAGAGCCATAAAGAGAGAATCTTCACATTAATAAGATCTCTCATCATTTTCCTTATCTTCCTCAATATATCTATTGCCGCACACAAATGAGAAAGTTTTCTTATCAAGCCGACTAAGGAGAAGGATTCGATGCTGTCAAGATCTTACTTTATTTTAAAGTATACATCTAACAAGTAAGTTTTCTTCCTCATTCATTTTTGAAATCAAGAGGAGAGCTTTCACATTAAACCGCCAGGGTAAAACTTTACTATGCTATTACTACATCTCTAATAAGTGTGCTTATCTTTTCTCCACGATCTCCATATCAAGATCATCTTTGGATCGTCAACGAGGCTAAAGGATCGCTCTGATAAGGTTTATAGTGTTACATGTTTCAAAATATAAACATGAGAGTTGTAACCTTTATTATTTAACTATAAAGAACTATGTATTCATCTTATAGTTGTTTGTGTTAAAGAAAGCTTGCAATCTTTCCCCTACTTTGTAACTTTCAATAATTTTTTTTAACCAAAACAAATGACGACTCCGTTAGGGATTACTTCTTCCATCATTGAAAGGTCATACCACAATTAGGTGGCATGGCCCTAGATGTCACCATAAAAATCCTAGTGATCAATTTCAACTAGGACAAATTCAAGGTGTAACACCCAAGGAACTATTCTGACAGTGTGGTGGCTAAACGCATGGCCTAAAATAGAGCCAAGGAGGTTAGGAAGGTGAAATGCCATTTACTAAGGTACGTTGCAGCAACATCCACTTAGTAACTCTCGGAAGATCACCTTCTTCAAGGTAATTCTAGATTGGCACATTGCAAAAAAGAGCTACCTTTCGATTACAGTGGATGATATCATTGGTGCTTTTGTAAGGGAATGCTCAATCAAAAGCATAAATCTCACCAAGTGCAAGTTGCTTCTTTGCATCGGAAAAGTCATCAAAGCAAGTTTGGAAATCAACAATTACCATTTTAAAGTGGTCCTGGTGCCAAAAATGAAGACTCTCTGAGGAGTTATAATTGCCATTTGTCACCGCCAATGTGGTCGATCATGACAAGGTAGCCACTTGCTGTAATGGATTGAGGGTGGTTATACTATTTAATTGTGGTACATCATTGGGCCTCATCATGAGCCGTCACCGGACACAGATGATGCCAGTTCGGCCTTAACATCATCTAGTACAATAGATTCATCCACAACAAAAAGGCGTATACATGGCCAGGAACGACATGACAAATATCCTTAGATGGCTTAAACTCTAGGAGGAGGCCTCCAAGCATTAGCAAGCTACTATGGAAAGGATACAAATTCGAATTGTACAACTCTTGAAGAACCAACTGAGCAAGACTAGGGATACCAATCACATCAAGGACCACATTGGTAACCCCCTTTGGATACAAAAACTGAGCTAGAAGTTGATGCAAGTAACTCTAAGATCAACGACAAAGTCTTAGAAGATATTCAAGCTCAGGTCAAGGCACTTGCGCATAAACACTAGCTGAAGCGAGTGAGCTTTATCTGACCATACCTCTCTAAATGGGACATGGCACCATACTCAAATTCAAACTGCCTACATCAATGTGATGGTAGCGGGTTCTCGAACCAGCAGTATCTATAATTTCCATTTGCAGATGGATAATCTGGTAAATAATGATGCCATTATGACATTTATTCATTTGTTTGTTAGGGTAAATAATGATGCCTTAATGGAGTTACCTTCGACTGATTCGAGACTTGCCAGCAGGATTTCTCTATCCTTTTGATGGAGATCAGATTTGATTTGGAAATAGATTTGATTAGATTTGGATTTTGTTAGGATTTTAGAATATTTGATTGGATTATGATTTTATTAGAATTTTGATTTTATTAGGATTTTAGATTCTATTAGAATTTTGTTTGTTAGGCTTTTCCTATATATATGAGATTTGTATGTAGTAAAAAAAAAGAAAAAATGAATAATATTTGAAAACTTTGAGAAATTTCTGGTATGAATTTCGCTGAGTAAAATCTTTCCTCGTGAATTCATGGAGAGTGGGCGTGGATTCGTCTGGGTGGATTCCCAAACCCCTGTAAGTTCTTCCCGTTTTTCCCAAATTTCTCTAAAAACCTTAATTCTCAAATCCTAACCCTAATTTCACCTCCGTCCTGCATCAAACTAGGTATCAGAGCCCCAAAAAAAAGAAGTTTAGTTCAGATCGGATCTGAAAAACAGAAAGAAAGAAAAAGAAATCAGAACAAAAAAAAGTGGTTTAGTTCAGATCAGATCTGAAAGAGAGAGAGAGAAAAAAAACCTTCCTTTCTCCTATCTTCTTCTTCCCCAACCCGTTTTTCTCCAACTCAATCCAAAACACCCCACTTGAACAACCTCTCCACCAGAACAAATCCAACCCAAACTCTCCCAAGTTCAACCCCTTTCCCCTTGACCCCATCTCCTCTTCCACATCTTCTTTTTCTCCCTCATCACCTTCTGGTCCACCCCGCTCTCCCTTCTCCGGTGAATCCACTGCAACAACAGCAGCAACAACAACAAGCAGGAGCAACAGCAACAAACAGCAACAGCAGCGCAGCAGCAGTAGCGGCAGCAGCACAGCAAGCAGCACAACAGCAGCGACAGCGCAACAGCAGCAGCAGCGACAACGCCAGCACAACAGCGACGGCAGCAACAACAAGCAACAGCGGCATCAATAGCCACACCTGCAATTTCAGATCCAACCCAGTTTCAAATTGGATTTAGTGCAGCAGTGCAGATCCGTTTACAGTGCAGACCCGTTAAGGAGAAAAGTGGTGATTCGAAGCCGATCAGATTCCAATTCAACCGGTTTTCGAAGCAATGTTCTTCTAATCACACCTGGCTCCTATTACAACTGTTTCAGAGTTTCCATACATAATTATTAGAGCTCAATCGCGAGTAATTTTTTGAAGAAGTTTATAGAATCGTACAGTTGGGTGTGAATTACCCACCCTTTCAAGTGATACCTAAGTTGAACTGAAATTTTAATTACTAAATTCTTTACAAATATTAGGGGATTGCAATAATTTGTTAACATATTGGTTAATTGCTTCTCTCTAGTGATCCCATAATTATTTGCATATTTGTTTGATTAACATTGCATGATCCATTTTAGATTATAAATATATTACACTTTATAACACGATCTAGTCATTTATAGTCAAAAAGGCCTAATTATATATATGATTTGCGTACTGCTAGATAAATAATAGATGAAAAGTTTTGGTATAAAGATCCTGTATTTGATGGTTATTTTTCCACTCACGACTTTATTGATTTGTTTGTGAATATGGAATGTTATTTTGACTATTGTGAAATATCTAGCAAACGTAAATTTCAATTTGTTAGGAGACGATTAGTGGGACAAGCCAAAAATTTTTGGATTTCAGTAAAAATAAATTGTGAGGAATGTTATAGAAATTCTATAAACTCATGGGAAGAGATGAAAGATATTTTTATTGAGGAGTATCTTCCTATGTATTATAAGATTCGTTTTTTAGATAAATTGAAAAATAGATTCACTCTAAAAATTAGAACACAGTATCCTAAATGTGACAAATATGGACACTCTGCCTTTCAATGTGCCATGATCAAGTGTTTCAAGTATCGCATATCTTGGCACTATGACTATGAGTATCCCCTCAAGAGTGAATCTATAGATATCATGCCTACTAATCACGTTGACGATTCAGAAGTTATTGAGTTTCATTTCATGTTTCTAAGGAAAGTACTATAGTTGAATTACAATTGAAATCAAATATATCTATTCTTATTGCTGATACTACCATTCTTTTTATGGTTAATGATGATATTGTTAATGTGGCACAAGAGTCTAATACACATGCACCAACTGAGATTCATGTTTCTATTGAGATCCATGCTACTATAAAGAGTACTGCTAATACTACTGATGCTTAGAATATTTTAGTAGAGTCTAGTGCACCCCCACATGATACTAGATGTTCAATTTTGGAGTCAACTGTAGATGAAGAGACCGAGTATAAAATAGTTGACACTAATATTGTTACCAGTAAGTCTGAGATTCTTCTCATATTTTGGCAGGTTACTCCTAATATTTTATTTTCTAGCGATCATTTGGAGTTTCCTTTCGACATTTATCAAGTTCCCATACAGTATAGTGACGTTATATAATTTGCAGTGATTGATGTATGATATCTTAGGAAACCAACATATCTATTTTTTTGAGTTATACCACTTGAGTCTGTTGCATTACATTTGCCTGATATGCATATTATGCATGATGAGATCTCTAGACAGATAACAATTTGCAATGATGAGTACAAATTTATTGTATATCCACATAATGTTTTGCAGGAATTTGTACTTGATAATGAAGTGAAAGTTTTGGTTCCCCCTGAGAAGTTGCTTCCAGAAATTATGAAGAAATTATACATTCCACATTCAGATTTCTATGGAGTTTTGATGAAAATTGCTTTTACTATCTTTGGCCTGGATATTTCACGGGATCCATATTCGACTACTTCCATTATAGGTGTCTTTCCAGATCTATCGTGGTTCGATACAAATTCACTAAAGAAGCTAGTTCCTCCTCCACTTTTGTTCAGATATAATGCACGAGCTATGGTTTTTCGACTACTACCATGGCCTAATTGGGATATTTCGTGGATGCCAATCAGTTCAACCCGGACGTGTTTATCATTACTTATCTCCGCATTCATCGGGGATGAATGTTTTGAAACCATGGAGAACTGATGGAGATCAATTTGATTTGGAAATAGATTTGATTATATTTGGATATAGTTAGGATTTTAGAATATTTGATTGGATTTTGATTTTATTAGAATTTTGATTTTATTAGGATTTTAGATTCTATTAGGATTTTGTTTGTTAGGGTTTTCCTATATATATGGGGTTTGTATGAAGTAAAAAAGAAAAGAAAAGATGAATAATATCTAAAAACTTTGAGATATTTCTGGTGTGGATTTTGCTGAGTAAAATCTTTTTTCGTGGATTCATGGAGAGTGGGCGTGGATTCGCCTGGGTGGATTCCCAAATCCCTGTAAGTTCTTCCTGTTCTTCTCCAATTTCTCCAAAAATTTCTAATTTTCAAATTCTAACCCTAATTTCGCCTCCGTCCTGCGTCACCTTCATTGATCTGCAGACTCGGCTTTTTACTCATTTCCATGGTGGTAATACCAAGATGACAATTATTGACACATGTTTTTGTGGTTATTTCACAATTACGAGAATATTAGTTTGCTTGATCTCGATACCCTAGGGTTCCACTTAAGAATTAGTTTTCTTCCTGTTGGCGAGAAAATCATAAAGAGATATTAAAACACGAAAAAAGAGTCGTGATCTGCCTTTTCAATTTCAAATTTGGTCGAGTGCTATGATCTGTATTTTTAAGACTGAATGCGGATCAAGTGCCATGATCCACACTTTTAAGACCAAACATGGAACTAGTACCATGATCTGCATTTTCAAGACTAAATGCAAATCAAAGGATGTGATCCATGTTTCCGATTAACTAAACACGAGTTTTTGTCCATGATTCATGTTTTAGTTACAAGTTTCATATAATTAAAGTGGAGGTTATACTTCCACTTTCTACAGTTTTATGAGAAACATTAATCTTCATTAAAAGATAAGTTTTAATTGGTCAGTTGCACCGAATTCAAGCCTCTAAACTCCCTATAAATAGCCAAGATTTGGGCTGAAAGGGGGATTTGATTATCTCTATTAAGCATTCATGCAAAGAATCAGAGTTCTAAAGAGTCAACTCCTTCAAGAGCCAAGCAAGGATATTTCAGAATTAAGGAGCTAACTCTCCAAGAGTTTTGTTGTTGGATCGTCAAGGGGATACAGGATTATACCCATTGCCATATCGAAGAAGCTTAGCCTTAAACAAAAAGGGATTATTTTTCCTTTTTCTGTAAACGAGAAATCATTTGTTATAATCTTTCTAAGATTTATACAAGAATATTTTTCTATCATTCAGAAGATGGTGACTCTACTGGGGACTTCTTTCATCACTAACGAGAAGGTCATAATGCAATATGATAGAATCAACAGTCGAATACCTTGTAAATGAATTGAATCAGGAGAACTATGAGGAATTTCTATTCTCTGGCTCTTCAAGCCCAAGACTTTGTGCAGTGGTGTTGCAAGATCTCAATGAACTTAGCTTCTCATGAAGCTCCTCAAACCACCGTTCAGTGTGGGGAGAGATTGAAAATAGAGTATAAAGTGACTGTTATATCTCACCGTGATGACAATTTGGCCTCTCATGAGGTTTCAAGCTCTGGAACTGTAAGTTCATGGGAAAGTTTCTCAATAGACTTATGATAATCCAACTGATGACCAAATGGTCCAAATTTCCCATCCCCACCATCCCCACCATGTGAAATAACCATTTCAAGCTTATAGGACTTTCATCACGATGTTAATAAGTGGTCTTGTTCAAACTCCTTTTGTAAAAGGCAGCTAGAGAAATAGTAAGGCTTCACGATTATAATAAGTGGTCTTGTTCAAACCCTTTTGTAAACGACAGCAAGAGGAGTAAGGCTCGTGCAAAAAGATCCTGGATACAAACCTAGGTTTCCGAAGACAACCATGAGATTCAGCCACAAGCTCGCATTTCTAAGTGGAATGTGGATCTCAAAGCTGCATTTGGAGATCAGAACACGGATCAGAAGAACACAGCCATGTTTTTCAACAAATACGTAGTTCAAAACTTATGGATCCTGTTTTGCAAGCAAAATACAGATCTTCAATACACATTCGCATTTCTTAAGCTCGTGATCACGCTCTAAGCAACATATGCGGAGATGTCCTTGAGACCTAAAATCATGAGGTTCAAGTGAACACCTGCATTATCTTCAGCCTCGCATGGGTCAGATTCAAGCTCGTGTGGTTTATTACAAACGTGAGTCTCAGAACTGCATTTTCAACACAAAACTTAATCCTGATTTTTTGTATTGTTTGACTTATAAAAGTTTTGATATGGGGTTCTCACTGTTACTCATCCATCTTGTTCCTCACTATCATTGTGAGCAACTTATATCAACAATGTTCAATCATTGTCATGGTTATCCTCATACATCAAAACATTCTGCCTTCAGTCGGATCAAGTCATCTTCAATACCATAAAAAGGAAAACGAAATAATATGAAGCAAGAATTCTTAGAACCGGAGTCCTTAGAAGGGACCACCAACCAATATGGTGGTTCGTGGAGACAACTTAAGAAAAGGAAAACTATTATAGAATTCTGACTCCTGTGATTCAAATTACTTCCTTGGCTACCTCAGGATTTTTCCAAAATAACTGAATCCGGAAAGATGTGCTATACCACTGGACTATCACTGTCTAGCAGAAGTAGCTTCGAAGATGTTGATGCAAACTCCACCATTGCAGAATCTCAAAACTTCAGATTTTTTTTTTTTTTATGGAGGAGAGAGACAACGAATATGGCAGGAACTCCAGAGGAGTTTATGCAAAAAATTGCTAAGCAAGACCAAATCATCAAAGCAAAGTAAAAGTCCATCAACGAAATCAAGGAGATGTTTGAATTCCTCGTGAAGAAGAAACCTTAAAAAAGTTTCAAACTTCTTCTATCAAGATTGTTTCCTCTCCTCACTCAACTTTAAGAAATCTTCAAAGGGGAAGAAAAAAAGAACCCTAATTCTAACTCTAATCTTTTAGAACTGAGATGAAGAAGAGGATATTTTTGTCAAAAAAATAACGGTAAAGTGTAAACTTGTAAGTAAAACCAACTTTAGTTGGGTGTGTTCATAGATAATTGGTGAGTGGCTTTAGAATTTCCTATATATATATGTGTGTGTGTGTGTACTGTGTCAAACTCTGTGTGTGTGTGTACTGTGTCAAACTCTCTCTCTTTGCTTCGCTGGCGCTTCTTTTTGTCTTCCTATGCTCTTACTAAAATCTCTTCCTTTGTGATTAAGTTAATTACTCATTGCTCGATCCTTCATTGTCATTGGATTCCGATGATCTCTTCAAACGGACGAGTGACCTGCACCGTCTACTTTGATTGGGCTCCGGCGGCAATGGTGGCAGCGAATTCTGAGGAGATCAGGCAAGGAAGGAGAAGGTCATTTCTATTGTTTCTTCTGTCCTTCTCTGTCTTTCAGTTGTTTGACGAGAAATTGGTTCCTGTTCTTTGTAATTTTGACTGTATGGCTGGAAAATTTGTAGATTTTTTCAAGTAGAACTGAGAATGTGACTTGAGTTCAGGATTAAGAAAAAATAGGAACTAAATTTATTTGTTGGTAGAAGGGATTTCTTATTGAGTTGAAGAGATTGGGAGCTCGGCGTATCCGGAGATTTCTTTTTATTTTAGTTATAGCTAAAAGCATAAACTACTAAAAAGATCATTTTGGAATAAGAATGTACAAAGAGATCCATTCACAACCTCTTAAAGTAACCTGTTCAAAAGGCAAGGCAATCATAGTATTGGCAAACACATGTATTGAATGATGTGCAAGTATTATTTATGATTAGAGGTAGATAAGTAACGAATGTTGGTCACACCATATATCTGCCTAGGAGAGGAGATGATCAATTAACACATGTTCGGTACATGTTATACATAACCGTCCTCGAAATTGTCACCCAGCCATTAAAGTTCCTAATGATTTTATATGGTAGGTTTTAAGTATATCTACTACTATATCCCACAAACATATAAAATGTGTTCTATTTTATAATAAAGTAGTCGTAGCGATTTTCTACAGAATATGCTTAACATATTGTTCAGTACCAATAAGTGTTTCATCTATCTTATCACATTTTGGGGTACCTAATATGGTATATAAACCATAATATTAGCTGACATTGCCGGTTTTTCTAATATTTCAATATATGATATTGTGATATATCTCTGATATTTCTGATTCTGATTCCAAAATTAGTCCACCAATACCACTTCCAAGATTTTATATCTTTGGTCGTATCTACGATTGTGCAGCCACAAATATACAGCATATGGTATAATATAGCTAGTCCTAGCTTTGTGATTGGCTACTATTGACTTTGAACTGATTTGGCAGTGCATGCTTCTAATAATGGTTTCAAGTATTGGCTGATATATGTACCACAAATATCACAACAGACCTTGAGGTATGTGATAGGATATAGAACCTATGATATTGTACCAATATTACCGATACTGTCGATATATCCACTATATCTGATATGATACACTTCCTATAACAAAAACCATTGTGATAGAGATTTGGTTAGATTTGGTATTATCTTGTTTCATTAGGATTTGATTAGATTTAGTATTATTTTGTTGCTTTAGAATTTTCTATATATATGGCTTGTAAAACTCTAATTTGAGATAGAGAGTGAAATATTATTTCTTTTGAGAGCATGTGATTTGCTTTATCAAATCTTTTTTCGAATGATTCGTGAGAGAGTGAGCGTGTGATTCGCTTGGATGTGAGGTCCAAACCCTAATTTATCCTCCAAAACCCTAAATTTTTCTCCAATTCCTCAACCACAAATTCTAAATCGTTTCCGTGCGTCGTCAAATTAGTATCAGAACTCAAAATCCACATCTTCAGGTATCAGAGCTTATATTTTCATCCCATCTTCATCTTCTTCCTTCCACTTCCATTTTCTTTTTATTTTTTTTTTGCTTTCTATTTTATTTAAAAAAAAGAAAAAACAGATCAGATCTGTGATAAAAAAAAAGACAGATCAGATCTGTGAAAAGAAAAAACAGAGAGAGATCAGAACAAAAAAAAAGGTTTAGTTCAGATCAGAGAGAGATTTAGTTCAGATCAGAGAAAGAGAAAAAAACCCTTCCTTTCTCCTATCTTCTTCTCCCCAACCCATTTTTCCCCAACTCAACCCAAACTCCCCACCTGAACAACCTCTTTGCCAGAACAAATTCAAACCAAACTCCCCCAAGTTCAGCCCGTTTTCCCCCGATCCCATCTCCTCTTCCACATCTTCTTCTTCTCCCTCTCCCTTCTCCGGCAAATCCACTGGAGCAACAGCATAAACAACAAGCAGGAGCAGCAGCAGCAGCACAGTAGCAGCGCCGCAGCAAGCAGCAGCAGCACAACAACAACAAACAGCAGCAGCACAGCAACAAGCAGCAACAACAGCAGTGCAACAACAAGCAGTAGCAACAGTAACAAGCAGCAGCCGCAGCAACAACAGCAGCAGCAACTAGCAGCAACTGCCACCACCAGTTACACCGCTCTCGCCTCTACTTGTTGCGCCCTCTGCCGCGATTAGAGCCGGATTAATGCAGAAATAATTAAGAGCTATTCTTAAGGAGCTTCGTGAGATTTCTACTCAGAATTTGTGCAAAATTTCCAACACTCCTCGAAAGAATTCGTGCTTAAATGTGATTTAATCTATATCGAGGTAATTTCTAATCACATTGTTTAGTCAGGAATATTTTGCATTCTATTCTTGTTATTTGCATAGACTTGAAAAATTTATTGTTACTTATAATTTGTCACAAGATTTATTGGTGTGTTGCATATATTGCATAATAAGAATTGCATTTTCTACATATAGCAACTTTCAGCTGTTAGGCTATTTTATTTTAATCATTTGTCACGCATTTAGTTTTGTGTCTACAATTTTGCATATTCATCTGCTTGCTTTATTGCAATTGCATAATAGATAACTATTACATTCTTTGTAGTGGCAAAAAATTTAGAGAAGTTATGGATCTCACTAAAGTTTTGAATAAATTAAATGAAATAATGGACACTAATAAAAAATCTCAAACTGGTTTAGATGTAATCAATACACGATTAGATAATTTAGAAACACAAGTCAATAAGCAAAAACCTGCTGAAAATAATCAGAGGAATGAAAATAGATAAGGAAGATATCATAATATTGGAACAAATAATAATTTTGAGGATGAACATCCACATGATGATATCACACGTAAAGTCAAAGTAGATATTCCCTCTTTTGATGGCACTTATGACCTCCAGTGTTTTTGTGATTGGTTAGCAGATATGGACTATCTTTTTGAGTGGTATGTGATCTTAGAAGCTCGAAGAGTCTGTTTCGCTAAATTAAAATTACAAGGGTTAGATAAAGTGTATTGGATGTTAGTTGAGACACAATTAGTAAGAGAGCAAAAAAAACCAATGAAAACATGATTTGAAATGAAAGAAAAATTTAGAAAAAAATATCTTCCTCCAAATTTTAGGGATCGTCTTCTTAACCAGCTGTCTAATCTAAAACAGAGAAGTATGAGTGTGACTGAATATATGCATAAATTCGATGAGCTCTTAGTGCAATGTGATATTCAAGAAAACAGTCATTTAACTTTTTCACGATTTCGCACAGGACTTAAAACCGAACTCAGACGTGAAGTGCTTACACATTTTTTAGATTCTATTGAGAATGCATTTCAGTGCGCTCTTAATTATGAGGCATAGTTGCTCACACTCTTTGATAAAAAGTCCACTTTCAGATCTGCAGAGTATCCCAAACGATAATCTGACACTAATGCTACAAATACTAATACTGTCCCTAAAAATACAAAAGGTAAATCAGTCGCTAGTGAGTCATCAAAACCAGCCACGAAACAAATCGAGTGCTTCAAGTGTCATGATTTTTGTCACTTTGCTTATCAATATCCTACAAGAAATTTGTTAATAAATGAGTTTCATAATACAAATGATAGTGAGACTGAAAAAGAAATTTATGAACCTCAAGGAAATTTTAGTGATGTTGAAGATGATCTAATAAATACACCTTTACACGTTGTTAGGTGTTTGCATTCTGTATCAAGAAATGAGAATTGACGTAGATCTAATGTGTTTCATACCTATATCACACACAACGGTAAGAGTTATAAAGTCATGATAGATGGAGATAGTTGTGTCAATATCATTTCTAAATCGGCTGTTGACAAAATTGACCTCAAAACTGAATCATACCTCAACCGTACAATATCACTTGGATTGATAAAAGTTTTCATGTTGTTATTCAACGTTGTCTTGTGCCTATTCAATTTTCGAGTTATAGTGATCATATTTAGTGTGATGTTTTACACATGGATGCTGTACATAATTTGCTCGGTAGATTCTGGTTATTTGACCTAAATGTTAAGAATTATAGAAAGTCAAACACTTATGTATTTGTGTGTAATGGAAAGGAAATTGTGTTGACTCCTCCACCCAAGAGCCCATCTAAAAATAAAAAAATAGGTTAATAATACTAATTCAAGGTGATAAATTGCTCCATTTTGTGCATAAA
The DNA here is from genome assembly GCA_036321105.1 of Dracaena cambodiana. Taxonomy (NCBI): domain Eukaryota; kingdom Viridiplantae; phylum Streptophyta; class Magnoliopsida; order Asparagales; family Asparagaceae; genus Dracaena; species Dracaena cambodiana. The sequence continues at coordinate 4,650,421 of JAYEPQ010000006.1, read as the reverse complement.
AATTATGAGCCTATCGAGTCTTGATCCATATCTCTTGACAAGTCTTATCCTCCTATAGATTCACTTGCTCCACTTTTGCATCGTTTGTGTGAATCTTTATAGGAAAATTATATTTAGCAATGATACTTACAAGTTTATTTCAAATATATTTGATAGAGTGTAGGTATTTCTAGCTGGATCCGTGGTGATTAGGGTTCCACCTACGATGTTCCCTTTTGAGAATGTAGAGCTTTTTCACACCCGATGTACGAACCCTTTCAGGTTTTTGCGGGAGTTTGTTATCCTTCTTTTGGAGTCGGATATTCTACCAGCCCCTGATATTCACTCGATCGTAATTGTTTCACATGTGCCTTGGTGCTCTACTCCAGATGATCATCGAGCTTCTGCTTTATACTAAACATTCTTTACAGCATCAGATTTTTAGCTCACTCTACTTCATCCACATCCATGAGTTCACCGCCATGGATAAGCACAAAAGTTGATATTTTGTTCCAGATGTCTCTGATTTATACATATTTGGTATGGTAGAAAGGTTTACCGGATATCGAGATACATGTTCACCATCACCCGCTGTGTTTGTCTCTCTTCCAGTTGCCATCACCGGTGGTGAGTGTTTCCAAGCGGGAGAGAATTGATAGAGATTTGATTAGGATTTGGTTAGATTTGGTATTATCTTGTTGCATTAGGATTTGATTAGATTTGATTAGAGATTTGGATAGATTTGGTATTATTTTGTTGTTTTAGAATTCTCTATATATATAGTTTGTAAAACCCTAATTTGAAATAGAGAGTGAAATATTATTCCTTTTGAGAGTATGTGATTTGTTTTATCAAATTTTTTCTTGAGTGATTCATGAGAGAGTGAGCGTGTGATTCGACTAGACGTGAGGTCCAAACCCTAATTTATCCTCCAAAACTCTAAATTCTTCTCCAATTCCTCAACCACAAATCCTAAATCGCTTCCGTCCGTCGTCACATTGGCTAATATCAAAACCAATTCTGAGATTTTATTCCTTGCTTGTAAACATGCAGTAGCATTCCCATGTCGCCAACTCATGAAGATGCAGTCCAAATATCCAATGTCCACCTGTTTTCTCTAACCATGTACAGACGATACTTTACACTTGAAACAAGAGACAAATTCGATCAGATGCTAGGATTATCTATCTTTTTAGTACTATCTAGTATGTCTACTTCATACTTTTCATTCTATTTCTTACAAGGACACAGTTTCTTAAATTCATAGAGTTGAATGGACAGGACGATATCTGTAAAACGCTATCCATTGACTGTTGATCACTCCCTGAATCATTTGTTCCATGCCAGCTATTGTTAGATGGATGTTGCATCTTGCCATTTAGATGGGAATGCTGATGCTGTTGAATTTTGCCCACACCAGCCTTTCCATCACATTTTGGCTGCTGCAACCTACACTCTAGAAGAGGGCATCCAACCAAATCGTTCTGGGAGCATATCCCTTTTCTCTGCCGATGCTGATACTGGCCTGCAGTTGCTCTATCGCTTTCAGACAGCAGGTGTTTTTGATGTAAAATGGAATACTCCGGGATCTCCTGGGCATCCTTTACTAGCTCAAGCTGATGCTGATGGGTGTTTGACTCTTCATAGTTTACAGTCGAGTGAGAAAGCAACAACTCGTGGTAATACTTATTCCAGTTACCCTCATGTCATACATCATTTTTTTTTCTTTTATTACTTATAACCATTTATATTAGATATATCAACATTCAGTTCAAGTTGCATGACATAGATTTCAACTGGATGCAGGGGCTGTTCTAAGAGAGGTATGCACAGAAAAAGTAAGTGCCGCAATGTGCTTGTGTGTGGACTGGAATCCATCGTCCAGTTTGGTTTCACTTGGTCTTTCAGATGGTTCTATATCTATCGTCGCTGTGAGAGAGGCCCAACTTGAAATTACTCAATCATGGGTGGCGCATGACTATGAAGTCTGGGCAACAGCTTTCGATACCTTCATACCACAGTTACTGTACACTGGCTCAGATGACTGTCGATTTAACTCTTGGGATTTACGAGAGAGCCCACCAATATCAGTGTTTCAAAACACAAAGTCACATCAGATGGGCGTATGTTGTTTTGCTCAGAGTCCCATGAATTCTAACATGCTTCTTACAGGTAGCTATGATGAGTTCCTCAGAATATGGGATCTCAGGTCAACATCAAAACCGGTGAGCAAAACTTCTCTCCGTTTAGGGGGAGGAGTTTGGAGAATTAAACATCATCCTTTTATACCAGGCATCATTTTGGCAGCATGCATGCACAATGGTTTCTCAGTTGTCAGGGTAGGAGATGAAACTGCTGCTGTGGTGGAATCTTATGCCAAGCACGAGTCATTAGCATATGGAGCCGATTGGCAAAAAGCAGAACGTATGGAAGGTAAAAGGGATTCCCTGGTTGCTACTTGCTCATTTTATGATCGGCTTCTTCGAATATGGAAACCCGAGTGCCTGATGGTTGAATCAAGGAACTAGGATGTGCTTACTCTTCCCGTCATTTCTGCCAAAAAGGTTCAGGTAAAATATCTTTGAGGTCCTCGAGGTTTTCTATGAAGCTGTTGCACATATAGATTCTAATTTAGTTAGATGATTAGGATGCGCTGCCAAGTTTTTTGGAGAAACAATATGCCTTATCTTTCATTTTCTATATATGAGAAAGCTGATGCCTGCTTACAACTATATTAAAACTTAGGCTTTGAATGAATACTTATAGCAGTGTTACAACAGCAGCAACATCAGAAATGAGAAAAATTTATATCCCTAATCTTTGAAGTCTGCTGCATGCAGCAATTCTAGATTGTTATAATATAAATCTGTGGCAGTTCGATATCACCCATAAGTTCTTACACCTGGTAGCTTTATATATAGTTACTTTCATCTTTCACCCATGACAGCCTCCTGCCTATGTTGTCTATCTACTTGGTGCTCTTGTGGACAGGACTTCACCTTATAGCCGTTGTCACCTAATTAGAGAATTAAGTTTTACCGAAAGACTTGATGTTATTTTTGTTCAGAAGACAGATAACAACTTTAAAAGTTCATTGACGATCTGGAGATAATATACTTCAGAAAATGGACTAATAATGGTCACTTTTGGTTCTTTGTAAAAGACTTAAATCATGTGCACACGGGTGCAAACGCGTGCACACAGTGGCTGAAAGGTTTGGAGGAGACTACTGGGAATTTTATTATTTATCTATAGAGGGAGCTGTTAAAGAAATTTTACATTTGTTTGACTTTTACCACCTTCACGAAAAAGATAATTTGTTAATTGACTTGTATGATACTTGGAACATTATGTCCTATTCTCAATGTTTATAGGTTGTAACCTGCACTCCTTTTGGTAGAATAATTAGCTTGATCGAAAGGTCTTAGTTGTTGTATGTTTGAGACTCGTGTTAAATTATGCTGTCCTTAATGAAAGCTACTCAATACTCGTAATAGTTTGATACATTTATTTACTGTTACCACCTTCGTGAAAAAGATAATTTGTTAATTGACTCGTATGATGCTTGAAAGAGGATGTACGATGCTCAGTGTTTATAGGTCTTAAACTGCTCTCTTTTTGGTGGAATAACTGACTTGATTATATGCCATCCTCTTTGCTTGATAGGGATGAGAATGGACGGATCTAAGGGATAGAATTTACCCATCTTATTCAAAATTTTAAATTAAAAAAGGAGTTTTTTTATTTTTTTCAAAAATTTGAATAGGATGGGCTAAGAACTGGCCTATGGACCTGTCTGTTCTTATCCCTACTGCTTGGGTTAGAGGCAGATGGCGGTCATATCTGATAAAACATTGAACATATTGCATAGTAAGACCATAGTATTCGCCAAGTTAGTCTTATTTTCTCAATTGCTTTTTATTATTTGTTAATGGAGGTTTTATCCCTTGTTGCTTACAAATTCTTATTATAATTTTTAACTTTGCTACTCTTATATTTTTCTTTCTTCATTAAATATTCTGTACAGTATCTCATTGCTACTTTCTGATTCTCTGGATAAAGTGTTTTTTTTACTTTCTTAGACGGACTGTAACTTGATCTCTGGATAACTCTTCTTCGTGACCATGAATCTTGCAGGTTTATGGACTTCTGATTCATTTAGCAGTTTCGAAACTGGACGCTCACAGATGCGATAGTGTGGATCTCAACCTTCTCCTGAGATATTGATGGAGGCTCAATGTTGATCTCTCTTCATTATGAAGATTTCAGTCTGGTAAATGATAAAACTTTTCAATTCTTGTATTTATGTTGGACGGGTGACCCCTAGATGCCTGCATCTGCTTTTATTCGTTCAAACTTCAGCCCCAGGTTTCGATGCTTATTTTTGTTTGAGCCCTTGATCACATAATTTTGGATTCTGAATCTTTTCCATGATGGTCCCAATGTTTTACGTTGATGATATTGTTATGAGAATGCAAGTTTGAATCCAAGAACTTTCGATTCGTCTAATATAATATACACAATCATGAGAGTGATTATATTCCATAACTGATTCCTTTACAATCCATTTTATCCACACACGTGTAAATGTATATCAAATGCTACAAAGAGTAGGCACCTAACGTCCCTGTCCAGATATGCGCAGGCCCTCAATAGCTCAACCTAATACATAAAATTATCCAGGAGAATTGGCATGATAATACGCATTGATGTATTGATATTGATCATGCATATGATAAAGAAGCGAGTAAGCAAGCGTTGACGCAAAGGAGGGCCCTTTTGAGTAAAGAAGGTTGATGATTGTTTGTTTCTTTGTTTTGCATCTTATCGTCGGTATAATGGTGGCCCAAGAGAGAAAGTTGGTGATGAGTGGATCGTCAAAGTGTTATGATTGGGGGTGCATATCTGAGGAGGAGACCACTGCCATTTGCTAAAGATTCAGAGGTAGTGGTACTAGTAGTCTTAATAATATTATTAAAGCAAGAAGAAGTAGCAATAGTAGCAGAAATTGCCTCTCTCTTCTCACAAACAAAGATGTTGAGACAACACCTTTTCGTAGTGGGTACAGTGTTAGATCTATTTTCTTTTCATCGGCTCGCCAGCTGAAAAGACTGGCTCGGCATGTTGCCATCCCCACCATCAACATATATCTTGAACGACTGCGACCTGAACGCAGCCAAGCCGAAGCCAGGATAGAAATGTGAATTAGTGGAGGAGTATAAAGGTTTGGAGTTAAGAGAGGGAAAAGTTTCAGATAAGCTTCAGCTCTAGTGGATGCACAGATACACCAAGAAAGCAGAAGGTCAATATTCTTACTAAAATTGTCAAACAGAATGTGCTTCTTTACCTCCCTATTCGCAGACTTTGAAGTTCCAAAAATACCCTTTTCGGCGAGAGCTAGCGAATTATGCTAACAGTTGTATGTAGTTATATGATTAGTGAGAACACAAAGCAATTGAAGGTGGTATAGACAGTATCAGTATGAACGAACCTTGATATTTATGTAATGAACATCCTAAACTCGTTAGAAACAATACGTAATAAGGGTAGTATAGACATCTTATTTTTATCCCAGGGGTCTATTCTCCACTTCACACTCGGCCAACCGCTATTTATAGCCCAATACTCCCAACTTTCTTCACTCAAGATCCCATCGGATACACATAAAACACTCCCCTCCTACTTTCTTCCTTCTCTTTTTTCTTCTGGAGCTCACCAACTGTTATCAGGCGATGAAGGAGCACTGGCAGGAATCTGATCATGGATCTTGAATGGCCTGCAAGAGAGTTCGAGGGACGAAGAGAGAAGATTGAAGTCTTGCTTGCATGGCTCTCATTTCCACCTCATCCCTTGATACCTCCTGCATACAGAGTTTGTCCATGTCACAGCTGGCTATAGCTGCAGATACTAGTAGCTAGCTAGCTAGCTGAAGCATGGCAGACCGGCAAGTCATCCAAAGGCGATATGGGAGGCCAATTTGCTCTTGGCTTCCTTTTCCTAGTTCTTCATTATAGTTTAAGGGGCAACAATAAATAATCAGTGTGTTGTGCTTGTCACTTCATACTTGTGTTATCATCGGTGTTGGTAAGCGTCTGTTTGTATCATCTGTTCCTCTGTGTAATTGTTATTCAGGTTTGTTTGAACAAGTGTGGTAGCACAAAGTGGTTATGTTATGTTTCCATTCCCTGCTATTTTATTGTGCTAATGGATGCTATATATATGGAAAAAGAGTAACTAAGGTGCCTCCATATGGAGTTATCTATGGACACGCTCTAAAATTGTAATATGGAGGTGTATTTGGATAATCCAAACAATTAGTTATGATTTGCACTGCCCACTAGAATTCCACTGCCCTCCTCTGTAACCACTGAAAAGAAAGGAGAAGTAGAGCTCTAGTTAGTCTTCAGGTTCCTGAATTAAAAAGGAAGAGAGAACTTTATATAAGGAAACTTTTACATTGTTTCTAAAACTAAATAACTGTAGAAAAGATCGACAGTCAGATAGTAGTTGATAAGAAGAACTCAATTCGAGTTCTGTACAAGAAAACTGAGATGGACAACTGTAGACGTCCCAGATAAGCATTGTGATGAAGTGAGATATCTTTCATTCTAATACTGTAGTCTAGCGAAAGCCAAGCCAGTCACAGCATCACATAGGTGAAAGAAAAATATGAACCTGGAGAGATGTTGTATTGGGATACTCAAGAGATTTACGTTGCCAAAGCACATTCTCTATGCAAACTTTGTTGATTGCTCCTTTGGGTTACATGCTCTAAAAGTGCACCATAGCTTCCTTGACTAGCAACACATCTCAAATCTATGGATGACTTAGCAACACATTCCCATTCTCTGAAGGAGCATCCTTGGTGTACAACACTTAGTTTTAGATAAGTTCTTAAATTGCATATTCTTAGCCAATATGCAGCCAAAATAGCTAGAGTTGTCTCTATCTCGATATAAAAGTATCAAGACACTTGTGCTCGTTCAGGTCAAAAGTGGGTATCATCATGTATCTTGAAGGACACTATTGATAATCAAATATAAATTGACCATTCGCAATAATCTACTGTCCTTCATGGCCCTCATGAGATAGAGGGCATTTTGAACACTGCTGTAGAGTTTGACATAGATATTTGCTTTGCCAACAAGATCTCCTTCTCGGAGAAAATCATCATAGATATTGGTCTGACTAGATGTGCATTTATAAGTTTTAGAGAGTATTTAGCTAAGTAGTTTCCCCCATGCAACATCATCTTACAAAGATGTAGAGTCCTTATGGATGGTTACTCAGTTTACAAACAGTAACTTTTAAAAGCATGCTTCTCTAATTGATAAGATTTCTCCAATATGTTGATTAAAAGATTAACTGTGCAGGACTAGGTAAATTGATCTAGGTGCATGTATAGGGATCTAATTCACTCTATAATGCATGTCTAATTGAGAGAATCCAAAGATTGATAGAAGAAAAGGAGGGGTCTTGAGATTGTAATCTTCTCCTTTAATAAAATATTTACCAAATAGCCATTCCTCACAAGGACGTTGGTCTGAGAATATCTCGACCGACCTTATTAGACTCTGCTTCTTAAATTTACTATCATTTTAGATTTGAGCCAAGTCCTGATAATTTAGTTGGTCAAATTTTTGCACAAATAGTTGGTACTATATGTGAAAACACGACCGAGTATTCTCAATCAACCATGCCGAACGCCCAGTCCAATCCAAGAGGAAGGTGGGTGATCATGAACACATTGCATGAGTTGGAAGGTCCAAGTGCCCCAGTCATCCAAGCCAAGTTCCATGAACTCGCTCAAGTCCTGATAGAAGCCCCGACAACAACATATATCAATGCGAGAGAAGAACCATCCCCACCACTCACGAGAGTAGCGATTAAGCTTTTCGGAACCAAGGTGGTTCCAACAACACATTGCTGCTGAAGAGACTGAGTAGCATCTTGAGTCAACCAAGTGCTCTCGAGACAATGATAAAGCTGAATCAATCTCGGCTTTTCAAAAGAAGATTCTTGAGAAATCAGATTCTGAGTCTGAGGACCATGAGTCTCTCTCCAGAGCCCGAGCCCTCCTCCAGCAAGAATTCAAGTTTAAATTCCTGAACTTGGAAAAGAGATACGACGGTACATCGGATCTGTCCAAACCATGTTGCCAATTATTGCTCCTCAATACAACTCCAAGGCGCCACATGTGGAATAAGCTCTCCATGATCTCAGAGAAGGGTGTAAGAAACTAGTACAATAGCCTTTCCATTGAATCTATCCACTCTTTCCACCAATTATGCTGCAAGTTTACTCAACAGTTCACTGCGAGCAAAATAAAAAAAAAGACTGTCGCTTACCTCCTCAGAGAAATGTACCTTGTCAAAGTGGCTGAAATATATATAAGACTTCACAATTGAAAGATGAAAAACTTCAGCATTAATCTGCAAGCTATGATCATAGATTTTAACAAGTGAGTGAGAGAATATGATCCTCTGAAAACCACCTGAGTTGATGTTTTTGTCAACCCACTTAGCCCAAGTAGTTAAAGCCATCTTGTAAGCTTGGCTGACTTTCAAAAGTGGATACACATGAACTCCTTCTTGGTAGGGCTGAGCAGAAAACGGAGAAAATCGAAATTAATTTCGGATCGGGTTTCGATAGTTTTAGCTTCAACCGAAACCAACCGAAAAAATCGAAATTTTACAATTATAGTTTATTTTTTTAATTTATTTTCAATATGTTTTTCTTTTAAATCTTTGATGAAAAACTTGTTATTGTTATTTTAATAGGTAGAAAGAAAAAAAAAATAGAAAGAAAAATTATTATTTTTCCTATAAAATACAAGTGTTTATCACATATTTAGTTTTAAATCCAAATAACCAAAAACCGAACGAACCTAACCGAACTAAAAATTCGGTTTCGGTTTTTTTGGAAGTTCGGTCGGTGTCAGTTCTAATAGTTCGGTTCGGCTTTCGGTAGGAATTTTTTCTCCCAAAACCGAACCGAACCGACCGATACTCACCCCTACTTTTTTGTCATACTCGATTATATAGAAATAATAATAATCATTGCCTGATATATCGTTTTAGACGAGAGTCTGTTGATATGATATAAAAGCCCAATATTAGCTCATATCTCCCATAATATCGTCCATTATTCGGTATGGAAAATGTCCATCCAGTATAAACTCTTGATACCATACAAGAAACACTGAAGGATTTTTTCCAGGTTTTCAGCTCTTGATCCGAAAGTGAGAATGAGCAGTCTTGGAATGATAAAGACTACCAATACTCACCCTCATGACCTGTATTAAAAACTGCTATGTTCGCTTCGCGGTATGCTGAACTAGTTTCCTCCTACAAGTCCAATCCAATGTTGAAAATAACGTTTCATGGAATCTATCATATTGCGTTATGATACCTATGCAAATCCAATGCCATCTAACAGTTAAAAATAACTTGCTGTAATGGTACTTTTTTTAATATTACTTTACGTTATGTTACATTGTTTGTTATTATTCCTTTGAGTAGTTTCTAAAGTGTCGTTGATTATTTGTTTTGACTAAAAGCTTATTGTTGTAATTTCTTTACTTGGTTATTTATTGTTTGCTTATCTGATTGTATGTGCAATTGCTAGCTTGTTAATTAGTGATTGTTTGTTGTTTGTTTGCTATAATTCCTCTTAGGTTGATAAATTTCTTACTTATTTTTAATTATATTAAATTCTCAACTAACTAAAACGAACAATTATAAATAGAACAAATTGAATATTTTCAAATATAAATTACAGCCTTAATGACTAAAACCGAAATAAATAAATTTAAAACTTTGTTCTCTTATTTCGTGATGAACTTAATATAATTTATGAAGATAAATATTAACTTGTTAGAAATTTTGAGTTTCTATGTGCTATAATTTTTTTTTATATTCCTTTTTTTTAGAATTTTTCAATTTACTTCTCAACTAATAGAAATTATTATATATATCTCTATACTTATTTTGTATTAAATACATAGAAAATTGCATAATCTACATTATACGTTATGCTACATGCAATATAACCTAACAAAGGCAAAATGTTACGTTACCGCCATATCTATTATAAACATCGATCCAATCTTAGCCTCTCGCATCCTCCTAGGCGAGATTCAAAACGTACAAAGTAGTTTTTTATTTCTTCATACTGTTTTCAGCAATAATCAGCAAGTAAAATTCTAAAATTTTCAGGAAAAAAAGCACCAGTTTGGTCATATGCAATATAGACATGCAGATGCACCAGTTTGACGAGTAGAATTTGTCAATATAGAACAAGTTAAAAGAGCGAAAGAACGACTAAAGAAAATAAGGATGGAGGTGGTACGAAAAGATATGGATGCTAGAAGCTTAAATGGAAATATATTGCTCAATAAGAATAAATGGAGAATAATCATTCATGTGGTCGGAGATCCGACGTGATTTTCTTTTGGCCTGAAACCTAGACAACATAGGACTAATATGTGTTTGTTTCTTTTATTTATGTATATGTGATTAGTATAACATATTTATCAGATGTCTATTTGACTGAGAGAAATTAAACAATAATACAACCAGCAAAACTAGTACTTTTTGTCAAATAGGCATAAAATACTTCATATTTATATATTCATAAGGTTTAAATGACATGAATGCTAGATATTTAGATGAGAACACATTGCTCGATATGAATGAGTGGAACGCGATTCTCTTTTGGTTTATGTAGCCTATCTCAAGTACTTCGGAGTTGTATATTTATTTATTAATAAGGTGAACATAGGTTCATACTTGTATGTGTCAGCATGTTATGTCCACCCATTTCGTACACGATAATTTACTCTAGAGATGCCATAAACATTAAAATATCGGTATTTTTATCAGCCAACAATTCATAGTATTGGAACCAGCAATTTAAGGTTTATAAAACTGGTGATACTGAACCGATTTTATATGGTATATCGTATATTGGGTACCCAAAAAAAAAAGACTTCTTCCCGCTATTTATTATTGTTTTGGTAGATCATTAAGCGTTTTAATGAACATTTTGATATAGTATGCTTCTACATTTTACACCCACCAATCTCAATAAAAGGATTCAATAACAAGTCTTGAGCCCACAGTGATTTCATTACAAGTACATTACGATATACTTAGATTCAGATAAAGGAATCTAAAAGAGAATCTCATCGGAAAAGCGTAAATTTTTAGTCCGTGTTATAAAAAAAACTTATTTTTCTAATCTAAAATTTTATATATAAAAGATCAAAAATTAGATCATATATATATATATATATATATATATATATATATATATATATATATATATATATATATATATATATATATATATATATATATATGAGAAAATGGGAAAGGTGGCTCAATAAAATTATTACACGTGGCACCACTCAATGTAATAAATAAAAGAATTTCCTTAACCGCCCTTTGAGTGGCGCCATATGTAGTAATTTTATTGGGCCACCTAAGCAGCGGTGAAGGAACTCAATTTCCCATTTACTATATATATATATATATATATATATATATATATATATATATATATATATATATATATATATATATATATATATATATATATATATATATATATATATATATATATATATATATATATATATATATATATATATATATATATGGGATTACTGTAGGTGAGCCGCCAGCTCAGGAAAAGTTACGTGAGCTAGCGGCAAAATTATAATGATCCAATGATTTTTCTTCAATTTTTTTTTACAATTACAATCTCTACCTTCTTAACTTCTTTCGGATTAAATTTCATAAGTTTTGGAGTTCATTTACCCTTTCATCAAGTGCATACAAAATATTTTATTCATTGAAAATCGTTAATTTTGTATTAATTTGATGGAGGTTCAAATCAAAACTAAAACCCAAGAAATTGGGTATGTGTGAACCCTAGGGGTTCGAGATCATAATCCAAAAGAAATTTTTTTTAAAAAAATTCTTTTTAAAAAAATTTATTAGAGATAGTGGAAATGAACTACAGCTCAGGTAACTTGCGTGAACTGTCAGCTCAGATAACTTGCGTGAACCGTTAATTCTTATCTAATTTTTTTTTTATTCTCTCCCAACCCTATTAATCTCACACAAGTTGTCTGAGCTGTAATTCATTTTCACTATTTCCAATAATTTTAAAATTTTTTTTCTTTGGGATTATGATCTCAAATCTCTAGGGTTCATTCATACCCAATTTCTTGGATTTTAGTTATGATTTGGTCATCCATTAAGTTGACACAAAATTTAGCAGTTTTTGGTGAATAAAATATTTTATAATGAACTTTAAAATTCATGAAATTTGATTTTAAAAAAGTTAAGGAGGTATAGATTGTAATTTTAGAAAAAAATTTGAAGAAAAAATTGTTAAATTAATATATTTTTGCGGATAACTCATGTAAAATTTGCTGAGCTGACAGCTCACCTACATTATGTAAGAGTCCATCACAACAAGAATCGGCCATAAATTATGATCGTGTGCTTGATATTTCCGACTTAGATTGTTTGCCTTTTGTAGATTAGTTTTTTGAACGTATTACTGTTATGCTCCTAGTTAAGAATAGTCTCACATCGGATATAAGATAAAAATTATTGTAGTTTATAATAATTCTTATCTTTTAAAAAAGTAATCATAACTAGTAATTTGGATTCATCGGAATGAAAGATCAGAGGAGAAAGAATGATAGATGGGCTTATTATATATATTGCTAGTTAAACTCACATACATATTTATTTTTTTTCAATATTATCCAAATAAAGAATTCATCGATATAGCAATATGTCAGGGTTGATATGTTCATCAAGTGCGATCAATAGAATATAGTTCCAATGCTCAAATTTGCAAACTAATTTTCATGGGAGATTATGAAATGAAGATGTATGGGTGGACGGATCTTATGTGTTGGGAAATGGTAGGGGTGTGCATCGGTCGGTTCGGTTCGGTTTTTTGCAAAAAAAATACAACCGACAACTGAACCAAATTGCAATAACCGAAACCGAACCGACCGACTTCAAGTGAAAACCGAAACAGAAATCGAAATTTCGGTTCGGTTAGCTTGGGCCAAAAGCCTAGTTAAGGGAAAAAAATTTAAATCTATTTAAAAAATCAACACATTCATAACAACAGTCCATTTACAACAAAACGAATTTTGGTTGGGTAATTCGGGTAAATGGGTTTAAGGATAATTTAGTTTTTTTGATTGGTTTCGGCGCCTGGCTATCGAAATCCGATCCGAAATCCATTTTATAATTCGGTAGGTTCGGGCGGGTCAGATCGGTTTTTTCGAATTTGTGCTCAGTACTAAAAATGGATGCAACCATGACTTGCTCTCCCTTTTTTCACTAAATAACCCAAAAGAAAATGCTTGCAATATTATGAAATGAGGGAAGCAATAAAGGATAAAGAAAATGTGACAAACTAAGAAGAAGCATCAGTCCTAAGAAGCTCTGCACAACCTAATTCACCCATGCATCCCATTGATGAGTTATTTTGAGGGCTTTTATTACGTTAGGCTCGAGTAGCTAACTCCTTCCATCTTTGGGATTCAAAAGCTCCTCTTCTTGCTAACATTTTGATAGAGAAATTGTGTCTGCAGGTTTCTACCAAAGTCCTCCGCAGTATTCCCGTGAAGGTATCGTAGTGATATTTTGGAACTTTTTGATGAATTCTCGAACTGACTCCCCTTTCTTCTGTTTCGTAGCAAGCAAAGCTAGGGGTAGAGTCTTCATATCATATTCATAAAACCTGATGAAAAAAAATTCTCCATAAAGAGGTGCGGTGAAAGACCATGAAGATGGATACGTAGTTGGTTGCGGCAATGGAAAGAGACCTTATAGATTTGGAATATCCAAGAGAAATAGTATAGAAAAAAGCATGTGGTTGGAACCATTTTCTCTTAATGAAGTTCAGTATCTCTCTTCTACTATCCAAAATTCAAAATAAGATTGCTTCTTATGCCTACATTGTCCCGGTAAGCACATCTTGATAACGAGTTGAAGTTTATTTTGTAGTAGGGGATCGGGACCCGAGGAAGGGGAAGAGAGGAAAAGTAGGAGGAAAGGGGATTTGGGTAGGGGTGAGTATCGATCGGTTCGGTTAGATTTTGGGAGAAAAAACTCCTACCGAAAATCGAACCGAACTAGTAAAACCGAAACCGAAACCGAAACCGAAACCGAATTTGTTTTCGGTTATTTGGGTTTGAAACTAAATATGTGATAAACACTTGTATTTTATAGGAAAAATAATATTTTTTCTTTCTATTTTTTTTCTTTTTCTACCTATTAAAATAACAATAACATGTTTTTCATTGAAAATTTAAAAGAAAAACATATTGAAAATAAATAAACTACAATTGTAAAAGTTTGATTTTTTCGGTCAGTTTCGGTTGGAGCTAAAACTACCGAAACCCGACCCGAAATTCGAAATTAATTTTGGTTTTTAAACCGAACCAAATCGAAAAACGAATAAATCGAACCGATCGGTTCGGTTCGATTTTACGGTTCGATTCGGTTTTCTGCTCAGCCCTAGATTTGGGTGCGAAAGAGTATTTTCAGTAAAAAGGGTGCCTTAGAAGGGGTGTGCCATAGTTACTTTGGGTGTGCATTTAGAAAATCTCCATATTCATTTTATAAGCAGGAGCTCCAGCCAAGCCCAATTTAGGCCATGGGCTCTTCCAATTACTTCGTTTAGCCCACTAGGCCCAATCAAATAATTTCTCATCTAAGTCCAGTTCAGCCAGCCAGAAAGAATGCGAATTTGAGGGCGTGGTGAGCAAATAAAGTGGGCGCTGCCCTCCACAGATGCGATCGGACATGATACAGGCTAGCTTGAGCCAGCAACTTTTACTGCTCACATCAATCCATCAATCAATCAGTCAGTAGTCAATCGTTCCCATCTTATCAATCAAGTCGATGCTCCATAAAAAATATTTAAAAATTAAAAATTTAAAACCAAAACAAAGACCAAGGTGAAGAAACAAACCGTAGAAAAGTGATGTGTAAATATATTTTAAAACAATAAAAAAAAAAAAAAATGCTATTCTCGATGAGAGAAACTGGAAAGAGAGACTGATGTAATTAAGTTAATTAATTAGAACATTGTAATGATTATGCGCTGATTTTTGACTGATCACGTGATTTGATTTGATTTGACTTGACTTTGAAAGCAACCAGAGAGGGGAGCTTCTAGAGGGGCACACTATTTTTTCTCATGAGCCTACTTAAAAAATTTGCTTTTATTTACAATTTTGTCATTTAAATTTTAGGATAAAAATGCCCTCATATTCAACCTCTCAATTCTCTCTCTCATCTCGTCCACCGTCATTATCCTTCCACCTCCGCCCATGCTCTCCTCCGTCACTTCAGAGAGAGAGAGAGAGGATCCTCCATAGAGGATATTAAAGCTTCTAAAAACCCATGACTCTATAAGTCCGGAAGTATAAGACATGAATCTTGAGAGCACATACCTGCAGCAGAGTCAGAGCCATCCGCCTCGATGACTTCGGTAGAAAAGAGTTCGGAACTGTAAACCTAGATCCGATAAGGTGGAGGATCCGGACTGTTTAGTCCGAGACTTGCTACAATGTTGGGAGAAAAATAGAGAAGGTCAGTTTTTGTAATTTTATGTGTGTTCACTAGGAAAAATCCTCTCTTTTCAAAACAGTGTGTGGGCTCACTAGGAAAAAGTAGGCTCAATAGGAAAAAAAGTGTGCTCCTTTGGAAATACGCCTAGAGAGGGTAGTCAACCAGTAGTCCTCTCTGGACTTAATTAACAGTCCGTCCATGTTGTCCCCTAAGTTACTGTTTGACTAGAATTTTAATTTATGATAGTAAATAGTGGTTTATGAAATATTTATTCTTAATTTATTTTTATTTTTTATTTATCCAAAAAAGATAAAAACTTGGTGATATGAGAATTTTTTTCAGACTTTTTATTGTTTATTTCGTAGATTTAAAATACTGGAAATAGGGAATGACTCTGGGGCAATGATTGTAAAAATTATTTTAAAAGGAAAAGATTCTCTAAAGTATTATTAAAAATAATTAAATTATCCTCTCCCTCTCTCTTCTATTGCAACTAATGTAAGGGGTTTTTCATATCGATCCCTTAAAGGTTTAAAAATTAAGTTTAGTTCCTAAAATATTTATATTTTAATTTTAGTTCCCAAATCTTTTAACTTACTCTACTTTAGTCCCTCCGTTAGCTATTTAGTCCAAATAAAGGGTAAATTTTAATTTTAATATTTAAAGGACAGAGAAAATAACTGATATATTCTAAATTAGTTTTATTTTTACGACATTTGGTTGGAGTTAGGGTCTGCTTTACTTTATCTTTCGAACGAAGTGGTGAGAAAAGATGAAAGCGACGGTTTTGTGGGATATAATGGGAACCCAATAAAAGGAGGAAGAGAGGAGGAAGAGGGAAGGAAGAGAAATAACTAATATTTCTCTCCTCCTTTCCAGAGATATAACGAGAAATTTGAACCAAAAATTTTACTGGGCTAGCTGAAGCCACTCAGAGGGAGTAAAATGAAGTAACTTAAAGGCTTTGGGAGCTAAAATAAAATATGAAGATTTTGAAAACTAAAATCTAATTTTTTAATGTAAGGGACCGATGTGTAAAAACCCCTTAATGAAAATATAATTAAATAATCTCTTAAGAATGAAATTATTAAAATAAGTAATGTATTTTGTAGATTTGATGATTTTGATATATCTCTGGCAATGAATACTAAATCACTCTCCAAATTCATGGCCAAGACGGCAAAACAAGAGAGTTTCTAAAGGCGCACGCCATTTTTCCCGATGAGCCCACTTTAAAACTTTCACTTTATAATAAAATTGTCCTTAAAAATTTTGGATCATCTTACCTTCTCCTTCAAGCTCAGCTCTTCTCTCTCTCATTCAACCTGCAGCAGTGGCGATGACGGGCGATCGGAGTGGATCTCGAGTGGCATCGACGACATCCAGAGAGTGCTATATTAGGGGGAAGATTTGCAGTGGCTGGCTCTAAGGAGAAAAGAAAAATTTAGGGAGGAAGAGTTGGGGAGTTGGGTTTAAGGGGAAGTATGAGGGAGAGAATGGGAGAGAGAATGGAGAGTAATTTGTTTATTTTTGATGTGCCCATTGTACGCCCGAAAATTGCATCTTTGATTCCATTGCAAAATTATTTGAATTACAACGAAATTGAGATTACAAAAAATATCGAGGAATTACAAGAACGGGAATATTAGTTTATTCCCTTTTTTATGTGGGTTCGGGTGGCGGTGGAGTCCCGTTGCTGCCTCCGTTGACCGTCCGACCAGGAGAAGATGGCTCTGCTTTTTTCTTTGATTTTACGAGCTCGCCCGAAATCTTCCCAAAGTCCAAGAATCCAAAAAATCAAAAGTCCTCTCTCTCGTTAAATTCCTGTATTTTATAAACCGAAGAAGCTCGAAATCCGGCTCAATTCTCTCCTGAAAAAGCGGATCACGGATTATCAGGAAAATAAAATAGGAAATAAAACAACGGGAAAACAACGAAAAACAACCCGCGGGTGGCAACCCGCGGGATCGCCCCCGCGGGTTGCCACCCGCGGGAATCCTCCCGCGGGTGGCAACCCGCGGGGGCTCCCGCGGGTTGCCACCCGCGGGAATCCTCCCGCGGGTGGCAACCCGCGGGGGCTCCCGCGGGTTGCAACCCGCGGGAGAACTCCCGCGGGTTGCAACCCGCGGGAGAACTCCCGCGGGTTGCTTCCCGCGGGGGCTCCCGCGGGTTGCAACCCGCGGGTGCTCCCGCGGGTTGCTTCCCGCGGGTGCCCCCGCGGGTTGCAACCCGCGGGTGCACCCGCGGGTTGCATCCCGCGGGTGCTCCCGCGGGATGCTTCCCGCGGGTGCCCCCGCGGGTTGCAACCCGCGGGTGCTCCCGCGGGTTGCATCCCGCGGGTGCACCCGAAGGTGTGCCCACTTAGCAAAATTAGGGTTTTTTTTTTTTTTTTTTTTTTTTAAAAATTTATTTATTTATTTAATTATTTTTAGTGTCTACATAACCCCCTCCAAAGTTTTTGAAGTTCTGTATTGAACCGTACTGAATTTCGAAATACTTTGGATTTTTTAATTTTGGTTATAGACTTTTTAAAAGATTTGGTCGATAGGGATAACTGTTAATATATTTATTTATTCCATAACAAGCAGATGTATGATTTTAACGTACTCATTAGAGGACAAGCAGAGATATAATGTTAACGTGCTTATTTTAGGTCAAGCAGAGGTATAATATTAACGTGCTTATTTTAATCCTAACCGTTCAGTGACATCTAGTATGACGAATCAGGAAAAGACAGAGGTGACATTAAACGTGTCTTGGAGTTTAACCTATTCAGAGGATCTGGTCGTGATAGGGTCAAGCTGACTAAACAGAGGTGACGGTTAACGTATTTAGTTTTGGAATCGGACTATCAGAGGTAACTGTTAACTTGATAGGGAGATGATTTTCGTCAGAGGTAATTTTTAACTTAACGATATCAAAAGCACGTTCATCAGAGGTTGTAATGTTGGACTTGATGAAGTGTGAATTTTCTTTTCTGTCAGAGGTGAAATCTTAACGTGACAGGAGATTTAATCGGATCTTATCTCATTTGATTTTGAATTATGATGTCAGAGGTATGATTTTAACTTGACTTATATTTTGGAGTGTTGCTTGCTCTGTTAGAGCAAAATGACAAGAAAAGTTTTGCTGTCAGAGGTGAAATCTTAACGTGACAGGAGATTTATCTGATTAGGATTTTTAGCAAACCCCCAGCTATCAACGGGTTTGATTTGCCTTTACCAACTACCGTTTGAGTTGGGCTAGCCATGCTATTCCCCTCAGCATGGTGAGTTATCAAGGATTTCGTTTGGGTTTAAATACCAAACTTTTCCTCTTCCCTTTGCCTTAGCAGCTTAGGGCAGTGATGTATTCTTATATTCGGATAAGAATACTGTTGTGACAGATTTGTCGTGGGATTTTTAGCAAACCCCCAGCTATCAACGGGTTTGATTTTGCCTTTACCAACTACCGTTTGAGTTGGGCTAGCCATGCTATTCCCCTCAGCATGGTGAGTTGTCAAGGATTTCGTTTGGGCTTAAATGCCAAACTTTTCCTCTTCCCTTTGCCTTAGCAGCTTAGGGTGATTCATGCCTTTTACCCCCAGTATGGTGGGGTTGGCGAGAATTTTATTCTCTTCCCGTAGCCTTATCGGCGTTGGGTGGTTCGTACTTATTACCCCCAGTATGATGGGGTTTGCGAGAAATTTATTCTCTTCCCGTAGCTTTAGCGGCATTGGGCAATTCATACTTTTTACCCCCAGTATGGTGGGGTTGGCGAGAAATCTATTCTCTTCCCGTAGCTTTAGCGGCGTTGGGTAATTCATACTTTTTACCCCCAATATGATGGGGTTGACGAGAAATTTATTCTCTCCCCGTAGCCTTGTCGGCGTTGGGTAATTCATACTTTTTACCCCCAGTATGGTGGGGTTGGCGAGAAATTTATTCTCTTCCCGTAGCCTTGTCGGCGTTGGGTGTTTCCCTTTTTTTTTTTTTTATATATATATATATATATTTTTTTTTTTTTAATTGGGGGTTTAAATTAACCGCCCTGAGCCCATTTTTTGGGAATTGTTGTGAGCCCAAGTGGTACTTTTAGACCTCACGCATTAAATGTGTCGGAGTTAGCTCTAACTCCTTTTTTGTTCAGTTTTGAGCTGAACTGCTCCAGCGTCAATCAACGCTTGAATTTTATCTTTTAAGATAAAACAATTTTTTGTGGGGTGACCTACAATCCGATGGTACAGGCAGTAATTCGGATCGTTAGTTTTCCCTACTTCTTCAGGTCTCTTGCTCTCCGGCAATTTAAGCATCTTGCGTTTGGTGAGCAGATTGAACATAGTAGCAGTATGTTCATCCTTGAACGAATACTGCTTTTGAAGTCTGGGCGACTTTGCTGTGTTGCTTGTAGTTGGCCATAGTTTCTGCTTCAGTGTACTTTCTACCGCCATTGCCGTTATGTCTTTCCCTTTTGAACAGGAAAAATGGAATGAAGATTCGTTTGCACCGTCTCCGGTTGCAGACTATTGCATTTCGAGACGTCGAAGTATTTCTTCGGCCTGTTCGCCCTGCTTAAGCAGATCCTTCCATGACTTGGATTCGACCGAACCCATCTTGTCTAAAATATCGGTCAACAAGTTATGTCTGCAGGTTTCCACAAGCGTATCCTGCGTCATGCCATGTGGGCATCGAACGGAAAGTTCTCGGAACCGCTCGACATAAGTTTTGACCGTTTCGCCTTCTTCTTGCTTCGCTGCTAGCAAAGATAATATGGAGACTTCTGTATCATCTTCAAAGAATCGGGCTAGGAACTCACGTTCTACATCAGCCCAAGATTTAATTGATCCCTGGGGTAGCTGCATGAACCAGGTAAATGCGGGCCCCCGTAAAGTGCTCGCAAATATCCTAGTCATAGTTGGATCATTCCCCATGAGATGTCCTGTCTGTGAGAGGAAATAGAAGATGTGTTGCTGCGGCGAACCTTTACCGTCGAATGATTGAAGATTCAACGGTTTATATTTTGCAGGATAGGGTACGGTCTCCCATTCTACGGGATAGGGACGGACTACCCCCACCTCTTGTAGCTTTTTGCGATGAAGAAGAGCTTGTAATTGGTTCTCCATCTTCTCTATTTTCTCTGCGTGAGGATTGAGGATAACTTTCACTTCCTCTTCCTCTCTTGAATGAGGAGGCACTTCTTCATCTTCGTCTTCGCTGTCTTCATTTATTTGGACAGGCCGCTTTCCTTTCTGCCGACTAGAAATGGACGGCGATGATTGGTTCTTTTTAGTTTGAGCCAGCAACTCAATCAAAAGTTGTTTCATTTCTTCTATGGTCTCCTCGTGCTGTTCGAGACGTTTTTCTTGTCTCTCAAGCCTTTCAGAGACTTCTTCTAGAAGCGCGCCCTCTGGTTCGCTAGAAACTCCTTTTGATCCTGGAGTAATTTCTTTATCCGAAAGGTTGTTTCCGACCACCTTTTTGCCTTTATTAACCATATTTGATGAGGCAACAGGTAGATCGGTTCCAGAGTATGCCTTTTTCACCGTCCGTATTCTTTTAGATTCGGTGATCCGCTCAAAAACGGATTGTCTCGGATGGCACTCGCAGTTTGATAGAACAGCTGAGATTAACTGTTCGCATTGGCATTGAGGAGTATTCTGTGCAGAGTTCTTCTTCCAATTGAGGTATTCTCTCAAGTCTTGAGATATCTTCTCCTCTCTATTTGCAACCTGACGCCGCTTGCGTCGCAAACTTGGTTCATAATACTTGAGAGTCTGCAATATCTCAGGGCTGAGCTCTTTTCCAGCATCAGATTGTTCCCCAACTCTCCTGCGGATTCTTCTGGAGTGCACGTTGTCCTGAGTAGTTGTATGGGCCCCAGATGCCTCTGATAGAGAGATTAAAATTTTTGGTGCATGTTGCGTGCTCGCCATAGACGTGCTCGAGGAGACATGAGAGTTGTGTTCATTGAACGTAACCCGTCGGTGGCATCTGCGGGATGCAACCCGCGATTGAAATTGCAGATTTGTACCCAGATTTGTACCCGTGGTTGCAACCTGGAGGTTGACACCCGCGGTTGGAAGCGGCGGGTTGGCACCCGCGGTTGGCAACCGCGGGATGCCACCCGCGGTTGGCAACCGCGGGTTGCTACCCGCGGTTGGGAACCGCGGGTTCCCACCCGCGGTTGGCAACCGCGGGTTGCCACCCGCGGTTGGGAACCGCGGGTTCCCACCCGCGGTTGGCAAGAGCGGGATGCCACCCGCGGTTGGGAACAGCGGGTTCCCACCCGCGGTTGCAACCCGCGGGTTGCCACCCGCGGTTGCAACCTGCGGGTTGCCACCCGCGGTTGCAACCCGCGGGTTTGCGCTCATGGAATTACTTCCGGATTTTTTTACTGTCTTGGAGTTTCCTGCAATTTTTTCTGTATGATTTAGGCGTGCTCGTTGAGTTTTACGCCTTAAATTTCTCTTTTGGGAGCGGGTCAGGGACTGGTTTGACTTTTGGCTTGACTTTGGAACGGGCGATAACGCCTCGTAAATTTCAACGGGCGATGACGCCTCGTAAATTTTCATAGGCGATGACGCCTTTTGATTTCCAGTGGGCGATGACGCCTCACCTTTTTTCATCGTCACCCGGCGATGACGCCTAGGCTCCGAATCAGAGGAGGAAAGAAATTCCTCATATTTTTGCTGGTTAACTTCTATGACCAGCATCTCAACCATTGAGCCAATCGGCACCCGGTCGGACTGCGCCACCAAATTCTCTGTGGTAAACAGAGGAGCTCCCACTGTGGTCGCCAGTTCTTGTACGCCCGAAAATTGCATCTTTGATTCCATTGCAAAATTATTTGAATTACAACGAAATTGAGATTACAAAAAATATCGAGGTATTACAAGAACGGGAATATTAGTTTATTCCCTTTTTATGTGGGTTCGGGTGGCGGTGGAGTCCCGTTGCTGCCTCCGTTGACCGTCCGACCAGGAGAAGATGGCTCTGCTTTTTTCTTTGATTTTACGAGCTCGCCCGAAATCTTCCCAAAGTCCAAGAATCCAAAAAATCAAAAGTCCTCTCTCTCGTTAAATTCCTGTATTTTATAAACCGAAGAAGCTCGAAATCCGGCTCAATTCTCTCCTGAAAAAGCGGATCACGGATTATCAGGAGAATAAAATAGGAAATAAAACAACGGGAAAACAACGAAAAACAACCCGCGGGTGGCAACCCGCGGGATCGCCCCCGCGGGTTGCCACCCGCGGGAATCCTCCCGCGGGTGGCAACCCGCGGGGGCTCCCGCGGGTTGCAACCCGCGGGAGAACTCCCGCGGGTTGCTTCCCGCGGGGGCTCCCGCGGGTTGCAACCCGCGGGTGCTCCCGCGGGTTGCTTCCCGCGGGTGCCCCCGCGGGTTGCAACCCGCGGGTGCACCCGCGGGTTGCATCCCGCGGGTGCTCCCGCGGGATGCTTCCCGCGGGTGCCCCCGCGGGTTGCAACCCGCGGGTGCTCCCGCGGGTTGCATCCCGCGGGTGCACCCGCGGGTGTGCCCACTTAGCAAAATTAGGGTTTTTTTTTTTTTTAATTTATTTATTTATTTATTTATTTATTTAATTATTTTTAGTGTCTACACCCATCAGGAAAAATCCTCTATTTCCAAAAGAGAGGATGAGCTCACATGGGAAACTGGGAAACTGGGCTCACTAGGGAAAAATGGTATGCCCGTTTGGAAACTCCCCAAAACAAACAAACCCTTAGCCACCACGTAATGCATGCATGGATTACATTGGATCATCGTTTTGAATTCGAGTAGCAATCAACCTTTAAATAATTTTTTTTTCCTCCCATGAAGCATTACCTGTAACCTTATATTTAAGCTTTCAATAGGCTTTTATGATAATCTTCGTATTGACGTCAAAAAAAAAAAAAAAAAAAAAAAAAAATTGTCTGACTAGGTCCGTTGAGTTAATCTAGGCATCAAGCAGATACTCGAGTAAGTAATCTACAATGAAATTGCTATAGACACTAAATCAGAAATTAGGTGAACGATCGGCAAGCAAGATTTAATGAGATTTAGCTAAGATGGATCTCTAGTTGCATCTTTAAGACTAGAGAGAGTATTAAGAAAGTTTTGACTATGTTCTCATCTTGAAAAGCCCTAGTCGACTTTTAGTTTTAAGTAGCTTGGGGAGTTATAATTGCTTTCCATGCAAAGTGGAGATCATGGTGTAACTGTAGTCATAATTTTGGTGACCACGTAACCACCTGATATGGTACATACCGTTGATGAGAAGTGTGTTGGGCATAGTTAGTTCTACTGTGCATATAACTTGTTACACTAGCATGCGTAAATTCTTGCTATGCCGATAGATAATTCTCTGCTGTGTCGACAAGACTATTTCTCTCATGTGCCTGGGCAATTTATTTGATGCGTCATCAGGGCTAATTATCTTCATTTTTCTTTTTTGGTAACATTTAATGTGACCATTTGAATCAAAATTATAATGGTATCGTGCATCAAATGTGGGGATGAACTATTTAGCATGTTGACTTGCTTTTAGGAGATATATTGTTGAACATTGCAACTAAAATTGACTTGGTAGAAGTGTAAATAAGCATTTCAAAGAATTTGCTAGGGTGTAATTTTGAACATAGCAAGGGGATAGACAGAAATATAATGTTGATTGTGTAGAATAAATGGAATTTATCAGAGGTTTGCTATTGCACATGATAGGGTAAATTGATTGGTTTCCAGAGGTTGTACTCGTTGTACGTGACGATGGCAAGAGTTGGATCATCAGAAGTATACTGTTAAACTTGATGAAATTAAAAAAAAAAAAAAAAACTAACAAAGATATAATATTTAAACCATTTCTCATTTTGTGCGTGTCATCCTTATGCAGGGCCATGCTAATCTGCTCTGTATTGTTCCGATTTTATCGGATGTCTCCACAGAGACAACAAAGGTATAATATTAACTTAATAGAATATGGGGATATTTTCAATTTTTAGAGGTATGACATCAACTTGATGGTTTGACTGCTGATCATTAGAGCTATGGTGTTAACTTGGTGAATTGATTTTGCTTATTATAGATTCATTGTTAACTTGATGAATTGAAGTTGGTTTTTTCTATCAAAGGTAAAGCTTAACATGGCAGGCTTGACACTTTTGGAATTTTGGGTGAATAAGCGTGATGTCAAATCTTACTGTCAACGATAAAAGTTTAATGTGATAGATTATTTGAAAGATTGCTGACTCTGCTGAGATAAAGTATAAGGAAATTTTACATATTAGAGATAAGAACTTAACTTGATAGAGGATCCAATAAAAAGCTAGATAGCTCCGCTGGGAATTATATTTTATTGACAAAGATTTAATTTTAATTTGACAAGAGCATTTTGGAAGCATAGAAATTTTAGTAAATCCTCACCTATAAGCTTGTTTGGTTTTGTCTCTACTAGCAATTGTTTAAGTTAGGCAATTCATACTATTCCCCTTCGTATGATAATTTGATGAGAATTTTTTTGGACTTAAAAGCCAAAGTTTTCCTTATCCTTTGCCATTGAGATGTTGGATTTTATCTTTGGTGATTGAAACTTTGGACTATATTAGTTTTTAGTCGACCATGTCTAAAATATGATCTAGTCAACTATATACTATTATGTAACAAGTCTTTTCGTTAGGAGGATATTGATGTATGATCCTTGTTCTACTGGTATATTGATTTTGTTGTTAGAGCTTTGATTTTAACTTAACAAATTTTTGGGAATGAGAAATATGATTTACTTTGATTCTTTCTAATATTCTTCTTCAAGAAGATATGCAGTCTTGAGTTCTTCACTAGAATAGCCTTGCTCATCCGATGAGGTGCTTGTTGATTAGCAAATTATGAACCATAATCATACATTATCGTTGCCCCCTTTGTACGACCTTTATCTTGGAGATCTTCATCATCTTCAAACTCAAATTCAGTAAGTTACCCATATTATAGCGTGTGTCTAAAAGTTCATATTGATTTGCTAAATTTTAGACAATTTCTACTTTTTGGATGACTTTCCTTTAGAAATGAGCTTTGACAGCATGCATTCACAATTCAAGCTCAATTAGCAAATTATGTTGATATGTTTGAATTAATATCGATAAAGGCAGGTCTTCCAGACATTTAAGGGCGAGCTTCTGAACCTCTCAATAAAGTTACAGACAGATTCTCCATCCTTCTGCTTTTCAGCCAGAAATGTGGGTATTATCACCTCAATCTCATCTTGATAGAATTGAGAGAGACCGAGTTTTGAGAGCATTCCATGATTTAATAGAGCCTACATCGAAAGATATTTGTATTATAATCGTTGGTCATGTACACAATTGGTTGTTGTGGCTAACTAGAACTTTCTACGCTGGTTGATGTAATTTGATAATGATTCACAATTGGAGGTGGTAAGTGAACTATATTTAATTAGAAGGGTTAATTATACTTAGATCCCCTATAGTATGGGAGGTATATAATTTATCATCTCTAAAGTTTAAAACTCTTACTTAGACTCCCTGAACCAAGAAAAAAAATATCTCGGCCTGAACTTTCCTGTCAGTTTTTTTTTTTTGCGGTCCACGAGTCTAAGTAAGAGTTTTAAAATTTAGGGGTAATAAAGTTATAGACCCTAATAATACAGGGAGGCCTGTATGTAATTAATCCTAATTAGAACTATAACCTCCACTGTTCGAGATCTGGCTCAAGTGTTAACAAGAATTGTTACGCCAACAAGAATTGGACGAGTTGAAGGAATAGCTACGCCAACAAGAATTGTTGTGCTAGCCAAAGAAATAGCTAAGCCAACGTATATAATTTATTGCACCGGGCGCATTAGTTGTTGCGCTAATATAGCTAGCTTGCTAGGCCAGGCAAATTATTTGCTGCACCGGCAAAACTTGCTCGTGCCCGTGAATGTTGCTACAACAAACACATTATTTGTTGCATGCACCAACGAAGGTCATTGCATCAAGCACACGATTTAGTGCATCGGGAACAACCCCCATCGAGAACAACTTCGGCAAATTATTTGTTGCATCGGCAAAGCTTGAATGTTGCTACGACAACACGTTATTTGGGGAGTTTCCAGAGGAGGACACCATTTTTCCTAGTGAGCTCACTTTTCAATTGAAAGTCCGAAAGAAAAAGAATTATTCAGTGGACTCAGTAGGAAAAGTGGTGTGCTCCTTTGGAAACTCCCATTATTTATTTCACCGGTGAAGGTTGTTGGATCAAGTGCATGCATGATTTACTGCGTCGAGAACAACTTCACCAAGCATATATATATATATATATATATATATATATATATATATATATATATATATATATGAGAAAACGGGAAATACACCGGCGGTGAAGGAAGTTTCCTTCACCGCCGCTTAGGTGGTCCAATAAAATTATTACACGTGGTGTCATTTAAGAGAGTTCATTTATTTGTTATTTTGAATGACGCCCCGTGTTATAATTTTATTGGGCCCCCTAAGCGGCGGTGAAGGAACTCTCTTCACCACCGATGTATTTCCCGTTTCCTCTCTCTATATATATATATAGTGGAGGAAGAGGTACTCCATAGCTTGTTCCTGGTGAAATTTGAAGTGATTTACAAATTTCGAAAAACTACAAAATAAGACTTACAATCTCTTCTTTTACTTTAGAATTGATTGCAAATAACGTCTTTGAAATCACTCGAGATTAACTATAAGCCGATTTATTTGAAAAATTATGCGGACAGTAACCTTGCTAGAGCGGCTCTTTGGCCCTTCAATAATCCGTCGATGGTCGTGGTGATTTGGAGCAGGAAGATGATTGGCTTGATGTTGGCTTCTTCTTCATTTCTGATGAAGGTTTTGGATAAAATACGGTTTACTTTGACAACTTTTGGATCTCCCTTATTTGAGTTTCAAGGCAAACTGACCTATACATAAAAATCAAAAATAGCAGTTGCTCATATAAAGCACTTGAATGTTGCTCATGTAAATCACTTGAATGATCCAATCGCTCTTAGGCTTCCACTACCAATACTCAAGTCAAGCACTGAAGAGAGCCCTAAATGCAGAAGGTCACCAACTACAAAGACTATCTGATATAGGAAACTCTATCTCCAGCATCCTTAGTATCTCAATTTTCTTACTATTTGTATTCTTTCTTGGGTCCAATCATATCATATTAAAGCTATTAGAGATCAAATTGAACATCGAAGTGATTTTCGATTGGTGTAATTTAAAATCCATAATTCCAAATAACTTTCAATCTTCATGGTTATTATTTTTCTAATATTTATGAATTTTAGTAATTTTCTCGAAATTTCCTTAAAAAACCCAAATTTTGCTAATTATAGGATATCCTATAATTACTACAACATCTTACATCCTTTTTTTCCAATATTGAAAAATGTACCGTAAATTTTCTATTACTTTTCTTACTGATATCTACACTCTATATCAATTTGGTAATATTTAGAGAATATCGGCCAGAGTCTTAAATAACAAAATACTAAATAAATTACAATATAATCAAAAAATACTTTTGCCACACCTTTGCCTTCTGTTTCAATCAAAGCCATCTTTCTATTTGAGTTTTATGTAAATAATTAGGTCCTTAACTATATATTTACTGAACTCACAAGCGCTATTTTTGAAAAAAAAAACCTTACAATTTGACCAAGCAACATAGGTTATTTGCAAAATATGTTCCTAATCCAGTTTCCAAAATTTGATAGCACAATGCACAGAGGCAACATTGACTATGTACAACTTAAAAGAAGTATGGGATACATAATTACACTGAATTTGATAGTGACAATATGATGAACAAAAAGACTCCAAAAAAATGCAAGACAATATAATTACATATAGCTATGCATAAACACCACATGTGCTAGAGAGCAAGTTAAATAGAAATAAGAATACTCTGAATCTTTGTACATGACTTCTGTATATTCGACTCTAATAGTTATGTATGTCATATGATTCTAGCACTTGACTCTGAACATACCCAATATATAGCGAACGATAGTATACATGACATGACATGCAATTCTGGTAACCGATATCATAGATACATAATAGATATGATTACTTTGGGAACACGATGACATAATCAATTTTGAAATGATTTGGATATACGTATACAGTCCGAATCTAATTTATTAATTATTTCTGATTTCTAACACTGAATTCTGATTATGGTATAATTACACATGTATACTATATTGGTATCATAAGATACTCCTGAGTCCGTGCACACTCTGATATAAATAAGTTAAGGTTAATAGAGAAACTATCTGATAGTTAAGAAGGTTATCGTATAAGGATTTAGGTAATTGCAATATAAAAGTTAAAACTTTTGCTGTAACGATTCTCGGTGGAACTAGGCCATCATCTAATTTGATTCTGAGTTTTCGAAGTCAAGCATCCATTTTGATACGAAATCTGATTTATGTCTTGAGTGCCTTATAGTGAGTAACGGTTCAACACTATGAATTTAGGCTGAGTCCCAGATATGTACGGGCACTTATAAGATAATAGGAAGTAGTGTTATGATATTCATCAGTGATAGTTTCAAATAGCTGATTAATTAATAATCTATTTAGTTTATGATATCTGGCCTAAGATTTGAATGGGTCCTGTCATCTATGTTTGATCTACACACTTCTTTGCATTTGATTTAATTGTGACTTTAAGTTTATTTATATTATTTCTTATTTATGCGATCATGACGGACACTGATATAGTATGTTCACCATCGCCTATTCTAAATACTATGATGGTACATTCTCCTTTCTTCTTGGTGTCACTTGCAATGCTTAATTTCCTAGGTTTTGAACCTAGGTCTAGAACATAAGGAAGGAAAACCAATTTTAATTGATGATCCATACTTTTTCGAACAGACGGAGCATCAATAAGCAATGGGAGTATCTTCTGGAGGTCCTTTTGTACATATCTGTTTATATTTTCTTTTATTTAGGCACTGCTTTATTGTTTTGTTATTTGATTATTTTGTATTTATGTCCAAAGTAGTATGCCTTTTTATGCAATCAAATTGTTACAAATAAATTTTTTTTAGTTTAAGATATGTTATTTATTCATTTGAATGTGACTATAGTTACGGTTATTTCAAGATCTTATGCTTATTTTATATTCTACTGTAATTTAAAGTAGGCTCCTCCGTTTTGAGGAACATGTGAAAAACAAAGCCATTACAACCCTCATCTCAATTATTCTTAAAATAATTGAGACAAGCAATTTACAATAAGTCATTTTATGAACCCAATAAGGAAATCCGTTCGAAGGCAATAGTTGATATCCATTCACTATTACCAATGAAACTTCTAGAGCTGGATGACAACGACTCTTATAGTTCTCCAATTTAATATCAAAGTTATTCACCATAGCTGAAAACCAAAAAACTTCTTCCCATGCTTATAAAGCCCTCACAAGGAGTTAAGCCTGAAAGAATAGCAAAATTAAATGCAACGATTCATCTCCCCAGTTATTATCCATTGCATTAGAAATCAAATTAACAGAACATCCTGACCACTTGCACACGATACGTGACTCTCAAGGCGGAGTTCGAGGCAATCTCCATATGTCTGGCACTCGGATCTTGTAGAGCCACCATAATGCGTCTACATTTTCCAAAATAGTAGTTAATGAGGTGTTTCCTTTTCTAGCCCATACGTAAAGTGATAAATCAGTACTAAATTGTCTCTCCGATCCAACTGTTCGATCAATGTAGAAAATGAGGAGCTAATCTCACCATTAATCTCAAAGCTTGCTTAGCAGGCTTGGATCTCAAATGGACAACTTACCTATAGATTAGTTGAACAACGGACATCCCTCGCCAAATAGTATATCCCATTAAGTTGGACTGAGCAGCCGACTAACAAAGGCTACTAAGGTGACTAGCCAGAAGCTGTTACAGAAGTCCTTACCCCACTTCATAGTGAAGTCAATGCAGATGTAGGAAAACAAGAAGAATTTCTGCTATCAGCCAAAAAGCTCAGATGATGATGGAAGGCTCTGTGATAGCTTGGAATTTATCTAACAACCACAGAGTGTGACGATGGCCCATGCAAGCGAATTAAATCACTTCAAGCAGCATAGCGCTAAGCCGATTAGCCACAAATCTTCTGCCATTAGCATTATATACTCCGTCAAAATTGTAAGTCCTATGGAACCCGATATTCACCAAGAAAATATAGTAGAACGCAACAATGTCCACTTTGTGAATTAATTCACTATAAATGGGTCCAATACTTAACATTAAAAGCGAATGCCCAAGGTGAATAAGCCACTCCGATAACCTTAGAGGTCGGGAGAATAAATTCGTGTTCAAGGTGCAGTATAAGTAGCCATACTAATGCGCATTACAAGTCGTCACACGCGAAGTGCATTATAAAAAGCTACACCTGAGGCACAATACAAGTCGCCACACCAATAGTGCATTATAAGTCACCACACCCAAGGTGCATTACAATCATCGTACCCAAGGGATTTTACAACTTGCCACTCGCAAGGCATCATACTACGATAAGAGAGCCCTCCCATAATAGATGAGGATCCAACACCAAGACGATTACTTACAAAGCAACCAGATATGTCCAAAAAAGTCTTCTGAGAAATCAACTCGGAAAAGTCATGACAACACTTCAAGAGTTGGGCAGAGCGAACTCAGAAATGGAGGTTATTGTTATCATATAATTTATGTGATTCTGGTCCAGAGTGAAAGTTGACTGGATAAAAGCCCAATTTGCAAGGCCTATGGGCTAGCGAAGATGGCAAGCCCAAGATCCACTTAGAAATGATATAATCATCGATGAAGTCAAATACTTACCAAAATCTTACCTATCAAAACCAC
Organism: Dracaena cambodiana; assembly: GCA_036321105.1. NCBI lineage: Eukaryota > Viridiplantae > Streptophyta > Magnoliopsida > Asparagales > Asparagaceae > Dracaena > Dracaena cambodiana. Next base: position 4,618,973 of record JAYEPQ010000006.1, on the reverse strand, counting down.
CACAGCAAAATTAATGGATCTCGCCCATCCACACATGTGAGAGCTCATCTTCACAAATGGAAGTGAGGAATTTAGGGGATCTATCATAACTCCGCTTAAAAAAAAAGGCTCATTCATATAAATACAACCCCATCCCGGAGTAAGGAATGGATCTTCAACCGAGAGAATTGTTTGTGCTCAAGAGAGAGATCTTCTAACTTCATAATTCTTTATCTCAACATAAGCATATGCCAAAATGGCCACTGCCACTAAGGACGTAGATCGAGAATCCTCTCGATCAAACCTCATAAACTCATATGTCTCTATTTTATTCTCTTTCTCCTTTCCTTTTACTTGGTTTGTGTTAGATTCAGCTCAGGCAATCTGGCTAGACGTCAATGCAAATAACAAGGTACCCACCAATTATATGAAAAAAAAGATTTCTCGAATGACTGCTTATATATTATTAAGAACTTATAATGATAACAATTAATATTATTCTCACTTAATATTGTTTTGTTATTAACTAAAAAAACACCTCTATTAAGGGGTTTAAATACGTGAACACGGTACCCTAGATAATAATTATAAGGAAAAGTATATTTGAAGTGTCTCCATGAGAAGTTATTTACGAGAGTGCCCCTAATTGTCAATGTAGAAGGTAATATCTATCCAAATGATTAGGGTGCTGATCGGTTCATGAAAAATGAAATGGAAAGTATAGAGAGTACACTTTTCATAAATACAGTACTTTTTTTTTTGGATTGGTTCATGAAAAGTTGGTATTGTGGAAAGTTGCCCTCCTCTTCTGAACAACGTGAAAAGTTGGGGGATGGAATAATTGCGCTTTTTGTATTGAAGCCGACTGAATTTGCTCTCATCTTCTTTAATTAATATTTTTGGATGGAAGGGGGCTGATTGGTTCCTGGTAACTACAATCCACTTTGCATGACTACTTTCTATAAAGCAGTCAATAGAAAGCTCGAGATAATTTTCTACGACCATTTTCCATGATCACTTTTAATGAAATAATCAAGAAAAAAAAATGGAAAGTTGATAGACCCTACTAGTCCAATTTCTATTATCCACTTTCCATAAACCAATCAGCCCCTATTTGTGATATTTAGGTTCTGAACTGTTGTTATGTAAAAAATTATACATTTTTAATATATTTTGACGAATATTGAATAGTTACAAAATAAATGAATGCATAACGAATGAGACTTCTTGATCTACGATGAAGAAATATATCACCCATTTAGAAGATGAAAATTCTACGACAGTTCAGAATATCTACACACACCCTCTAAATTGAGATTTAGAAGCTCCTTCGTTGGCAACTGCATGTCGAGATACCGTAGCTAGCTAGTACACGTCCCACATGCAAGGTTTCTCTCTCCTAATATCTGATTTGCAATTAATTATCATTAGAGACTTTTGGACCGAGACTATCATGACGGTTTGTCGTGTTTCTTCCACCATGCAGATTATTCAGATTCTGGACAAGTTCATTAGTTATATCCTCGCTGTAAGATTCTTTCATTTTTTTACTTGATACGATCAGATTGCGATATTTGAACCCCCAACTGCTAAGTCCTGCCACGATCATAACGAGAGCTTGTTTTCCCAGTCACAGCTCGCTGTGGGTTTATTTTTATAAGTTGAGCCAAACAACTTTCGGGGAGATTCTAAATGCGCACCATGTTTTACTTGTGAGCACCATTTTCCCCTATGTTGTAAATCACTTTACTATATAGTATGTGGTGCTGAATATTAAAATGTGATGCGCATCTAGAATTTCTCGAACTTTCGTGCCCTAATACTTCAAACCTACCATAGATTTCGACATAAATTCTTTATTAGGCTTCAGTTTATATTGGTTCGAAACTACCGATGTAGATCTCGTTTGTGGGACCCATCTCGCGGGAGATGGGACCCACACCGCCCAGCCGAATAACATCATTCGCTCCGCTCTTTCACGCACGCCATGCTGGCAATCTGTTGCTTCCCGCCATACACGTGCGGCCCGCACGGATAAATTCTAAATGCGCACCGCTTTTTTCTTAGTGTGCAATATGCACTGACTTTAAATAATTATATAAGTTTTACATTTATTTCTTTTTGACAAAAATAGCATTAACTTTTTTTTTCTCAGTGAACTTCGGCAGACTGCAAGAGAGAAGGGGGCAAGTGATGATGGTACGAGAGAAAGAACGAAATTAAAATTACATGGCACTCACAAAGCAGATTGTTGTGCTCACTAAGCAACAAAGTGGTGTGCATTTAGAATTTTTCGGCCCCAAGGCAAAGAGGAGGAGAGGCTTTATTATTATTATATTATACATGTCGAGAAAAACGAAAAAAAATAATTAACTTACTTTAATTATTTTTATTAGAATAATGAGAAGCTGTCGTTACATTACAGAAGCAACTGCACATTATTATTAATTAGTTAATCAAGTACTGCGGCATATAAAATTATAAGCTCCTAATATTTTATTTTCGTATTATTAATATATGAAGAAGAGAACACTTCTGGCTTCCGCTCGAATTTCTCTTTTCAACTTCATCTCTTTTGCCGATCATCATCGATCTGGATCTCGATCGGGTGGGGTGGGTGTACTGTTATGGAGGAGGAGATGTCGTACCACCTGAACCCGGCCGAGGACCTCCACGGTCTCATCGCAGCCGCAGCCGCCCGCCGCGGTCGGAGGACGATGACTACGTCGGCGTCGGAGAGTAGCAGCAGTGGTAGGTTAAGGTCAAGCTCAGCTGCTACTTCTACTACTCATGGTGCTGATGCCGACGAGGACGAGCTGAAGGCTCGGATCGCTTCTCACCCTCGTTATCCCATATTGCTACAGGCCTACATCGATTGTCAAAAGGTAAAGGATGAAACTTTCGGACAACAAGTTTTTAGGGTTCTATAAAAATATGTGTTTCTCTTCTTTAAAGGAATTATGCATTTTATGTGCATCATAAATTTATTTTCCAAAAAAAAAAAAAAAAAAAAAATCTCCTACGATACTGATTAATCTCCTACGATACTTCGTGCAGGTGGGTGCGCCGGCGGACATCTCGTCGGTTCTGGACGAGATATTTGATCAGAATAATGACAGAGGACGGCGAAAAGATGCTTACAGTCGCTGCGGCAGATCTGATCCAGAGCTCGACGATTTCATGGTGGTCTTGTACTTATTTTGTTTCCTCTCTTTTTACAAAATGTAAGTTATGAATTGTGATCATTTTTTTTTTTTTAAATTCTTTTCTTACAAATTGCAGGAAGTATATTGTGATGTTTTGGTGAAGTATCGATCGGACCTCGCCCGTCCCTTCGACGAGGCGACTGCTTTCCTCAACAGCATCCAAACCCAACTCTCCGATCTCTGCAACAACAACAACAGACGACTACTGCCCTCAGCAGCAACAACTAGCCCCTCTCTCATATGCGCTGGTACTTCTCCCTCTTTCTCTTTCTCTCTTCTTTATTATTACTGGTTTAGAGAGATATATAGACGTGTAAACCCTAGATGATGGATCGGTCTTCGTGATTTTTTTCTTAAAAATTTTGTTTTTTAAACTTTTTTTTTTTTGTAGGAATAATTGCATGAATGAAAAATGAGTAGTTTGAATGAGAGTAGGGCAGGGGATTTATCTTTTCTGTCAGATGGAGTAAAGTTTGAGACCAAAATTTCCTTTCCTTTTTCTTTTTCTTTTACTTTTTCTGTCAGCAGGGATGGTACTAAATAGAAATTAGGGTTTATATACCATACCGTACTGCTTAGATTAATTACTACTCTTGTGTCTCAGAAAATTTCTCTCAGTCTTCTCATCGGTTATTTTATATCCTTAATTAATTAACATGAGAGAATAATGAAAATAAGCTTACATGTTATAAGTTACTTGCGCTGCAATTCATTTTTACTATCTTCAATAATTTTCTTAAAATTTTTTGTTTCATATTATGATCTCGACTCCTCGTGATTCGATCAAGTTGACATAAAATTAACAGTATTTAGTGAATAGAATATTTGGTATTTATTTGATGAAAAAATAAATGAACTCCAAAATTCAGAAAATTTGATCGAAATTAAGGAGTAATAGATTCTAATTTTAGAAAAAAATTTGAAAAAAAATCATTAAATTACTGTATTTTTGCTGTTGGCCGGCTCGCATAAGTTTTCCTGAGCTAGGGCTCACCTACAGTAATATCTTAAAATTAACTAGTAGTATTTGTTTGGAATTTGAGTTGAAGACCCAAACAAGTATGTCAAATTTAGGTTTAGATGTGCTTTATGAGGGTTTCAAGTTCCAATAGGGGCATGTGACTGGGGAAATGTTGCATGCTTTTTCTTGAGTATCTCAGCTCCTGCCATTTGCATAAAATAAAAGAAAAGGAAGAAAAAAAAGAAAACATCATAATGTTGTTGCAGACTGTTGTGATCTCCTAGAGATCTGTTCTATCTAATTGTGTACTGCATGTCTTAGATTAGATTCTTTAGGTGCTTTATTTAGTAGTAATTAAGTACTCAAGCTGAAATATTTACCTGTAAAGCCTGTTGAATTTCTTGATAGATGTTTTTGTCTTCACCAAAAGCTCAGGATTCTTACTTTAGTACTCTACTCATATTTAATATATATTTTATGATGGTGTCTTTAGAAAGAATTGCTACTATAATTTATTTGTTTCCCGCTTGATGTATGATCTATGTTTGAATTCATGATATTGGAATTGCCATTTTAAATATTCTGCGCCATTTAGGCACATTTGTAATTTGGTTGCAACAATGGTGTGAGGTTCTATCTGACCAATTGGATGAGGTTTATTATCATAATAATGCTAAATGTTTTAAAGTTTATACCTCCTGAATTGTGTGTACTATCACATTGATTAGTAATACGACCATATAATCAATGTTCTCAAGAGAAGTTTCAATATAGACCAAGTAAACCAAGTATATATTATGTTCCTTTTTTTTTTGGAGTTCCAGACAACGAGTATCAAATACTCTCCGTGTTCCATTAATAGGCGTAAACTTACTACATTGTGAATGGTTTCAGGAGTAACCACCAACCACACTGTTCATATCAAGTCACAAAACAGAAATGTATAAAATCCGGCCATGGGCCCCAACATACACATGAAAAATAGATCAGCGTGCCCTACTGTAGTAATAACTGCACTATCCCTCCAATTGCATCTGTCCCTCTGAACCATTGCCATACCCTCCTGTTGCCTCCTGATTTTGTGCGGTATCTAGCAATCCTCTAGAGAACTACAATCGCTCCTCCGATAGCATGCCTGCCCACCCAAGATACATTATCGTATATAATGAAAACCAAGCATATGTTCCATTTGTTATGGTAGATTATTTAGCAACTCGTATAAAATACCGAATTTTTTCTAACGAATATGCAAATTTCATTTTTAGTCCTTTTCCTGCTAATGGCCGAGTCCATTTAATAATAAAGTATCCTATTTTTCATGCTGATACTGTTCCATTACTTTGTGTTTTTTCCCGTTTTATAAAAGACACATGTTGGCATTGCAGTCATGAGGATTGGATTATGTATGTATACAATTTATGTTGCCACTTTTCTTCCTTCAATAGTTCCTTTACTAAGAACAATTATTTCATCTCTTATTATTATGGCTCAACAGTATTTTCTTGCTAAATTATTTCTATTTTGATGCCCATTTGTCCTTAGGACTTCTGTAAAGAAAAAAAAAAAAAAAAAAAAAAACAGTAATCTCACACATGAGGAACCAACTTATTCTGCTAAACAAAATTCCATGTCTGAATGCAAGAGTTAGATGTTGTCGAATAGGCTTATACCTGTTCTTCACTGAGAAATTTTTCTTTTTTAAATTTTTTAGTGATAAGAAGGCTTGTGCTGTTATTGGCACAATAAATGTTAGCTACCACCCTTTTTTACCCTTAGTTTGGATAATGTCATAACATTTTTTTTCTTTTAACATTTCACTCTCTAAGAAGCTTTTACTTGCGTTGTATGAGTGGACTAGAAGGATCCTGAAGATAAATACTTGTTCAGTAAACAAAAATGAAAACATCCATCTAACTTTGGTTTGTCTCCATCAAGAGTTGTGCCAATTTCGGTGTCGTTGTATTGTCTCCCTATTTGCTCAAATCGAGTGTAACCAGCTGCCCTGGTTTGGTGGGCAATGTTCTGATGGTTCCTCCTCCAAACTGTTGGCTTTTTCGTCATATTAGGTCTTTGAACAGCTCAATTAGCTACTGCTTGGGGTATTTAGAATATTAAATGGTTTTTAGGGGCTCATTGTTGTAACTTTAGGGGAAGCAACTTATAAACTCTTCCCTTTGTCGTAGGCGCCTATACAGCTCATTATGTTACCTTGAGAGTTGATAGTGCTTCTAGTCATTATTGAACCCCACAACAATATGTTTTGACATTGGAGGAAATATCCCTACCGAACAGATAGATCATAATTTCTGAAGTAATTCAAAATACATCATATCCATGCTACGCTATAATATTCATCTATATAATGTCATTTGAAGGCCTAAATACTGTTGTAGTGATAAAAATGATTGACATGGGGTATTGGGTATGGAAATTTCCCCCTTGAGCTCATCTGGCCATGGGATCAAACAAGAACCAGAAGGTAGAGAAAGATGACCAGCTGAGCTCACGGAAATCTTTATCATATATTTATGTTTTTTACTATTTTTTGATATTGTTGACATCAAAATTGTCCAACCAGGTTAATCAAACCAATTTAAGCACTAGAAACAGATGAAGGCTTGAAGCTGACTGGAACCAGATTGAAGTAATGAGAACATGTCGTTGAAGTGCAGGATCTCGTATGAGTAAATTGTAGAAAGCTTAGAAAATAATTAAAAAAAAAATTTGAGAAATGAATACACAACAATTAATGAGGTTTGGCTGAGATGATCTTAATTCTATGTCCTGGAATTAATAGTCGGTTGTTCGACTTGATCTTTACTTGAAGAATGGATTGCAAATCTCATGAAACTCTTTCCTTTTTCTTGAAATAATAGTTGTTCTTGAAATAATAGTTGAATCCAATGAGTCTTGAATCTTCAATGGTGAATCTTGTGTATTTTCTCCACCAAATCCTGTTTGTCCCTCTCCTTTGATTGGCAGGGTATTTATAGTTGTAAGTAGCTAGTTACAATAGAAATCACAGTTGAATTTGAATTTCTTATCTCCGCATCTGGAGATAAGTTTCCTTGAATTATTTGGTTTTAGTTGTCTCGCATTATCTAGTTTTATTATCTTTGGAGAATTTAATTTCCTTATCTTCTTTTTTTTTTTTTTTTTTTTTTTTTTTTTTTGCAAGTTAAACTCACATATGTTTAGTAACATTACCCAAATTAAGTCCCAACCGGTAGTAGAATTTAGAATGTTTCGCACATTGGAGAGGGGTGATGTCACTTGAGCCAAGACTCGTTGGCATTTAATTTCCTTATCTAGTAAGGATTCTGAGAGATAGCTGATTTTCAAAATTGATTGGAGAGAGAATTTGAATTGTAATTAGACTTTCCATATAAAGGAAATCATGTTGCCGCTTTCTATGTAGCGATTTTCTAGAATGATGACCATCTAAACTTTCCTTAATTTGAATGATAACCAAGATTTTCCATTTGAGAAGGTTCATTGCTTTGGTTCTTAGAGTTTTCACTGTTGGGCATCTTCCTTTGGGGCTTGTAACCTGATGGGCCTTAGTCTGGTATGCTTTCACGTTGGCTTACGCCTTGGGCTGGGGCCAATTGCTTTTTGTAACAATAATTATCAAAATGATCACTCATTAGCATCAAAGTGATAGGAAGTAGAATTGTTGTGCTTCCTCTATTCTTATGTCATTTCTTAGTTAACATGGGTTCCTTCTATCAGTTGTCTCAAAACGATATCAATCTCTCCTCATTTGTCAATTCAAACCTGACTCCTTAAGCATAACTCCATCATGGTCATAGATCACAATTGGTATTGCATTAAGTTGGCTTTTTTTTTTTTTTTTTTTTTTTTTTTAACTTTTATTGTTTAAGGTATAGGTGGATCTCAGATGGGAATAACCTTTGTTGATCATTTTTAAAGTCCCTACCGCTACACTACACTAAATCTCAATTGGGAATAACCTTTTTTTTTTAACTTTTATTGTTTAAGGTATAGGTGAATCTCAGTTGGGAATAACCTTTGTTGATCATTTTTAAAGTCCCGATCGTTACACTAAAACTCTAAAACTCTGAAATTATGGTGAGATTTGAGAGAAATTGTTTTGTTTTCTAATATAGGACCACAGATTGGGTGCCCATTTTGGAGCAAAGCATAGGCTTTATGCAACAGTATTTATTTTTTCAATGCGGTGCAACAAAATCGATACCGAAGTAGACTTGTTCTTACAAAGTGCAATTTTGTAATGCGGTGTATAGCCATGAAGTTTATAGCAAAATTCTTTGGTGTGGCCAATGATGTGACAGTGAGAATAACGCTTCTTGGATTATGGTTTTGCATTAGTGGACTTGCCATTAGGAGAGTGGCCTGTGGCTATCATAGTAGAAACTTCAGAAAGGGAAGGTCGATGGTTTAATAGGTGTTGGGCTTCATCTTATAAATCCAAGAGTAGGTTTTGGCCTCCGATGACAGGGGATCCTTTAGAAGTATTTGACTGCACACCTGCGAGTAGCCACCATCGAGGCTTATGAGAAATTGCATCAATTGTCATTGTTGTAGATATGAATTATAGGCACAGTAAAGGAGATTGGGATCATATTGATCTAGCTCATCCCAAAACCTTTGAGTATGTTGAAGTATTTTTCAATAGAGTCAGTATTATGCTGGAGAGTGACAACAGATCGCTCTAGGTTGAAGATGTGGACCACTCGAGGATGAAAAATCGTCATGAAGATCTGTCCAAACAACTTTGTTATAATCGATAGAGAGAATTTAGATTGCCAGATCTCGATGGATTGAGTTAAGTAGCTACAAAAGAACCATGTTGTTAGCACGGTCTTGTGCACCATGAAGTGGATCATCAACTGGAGGACGACGAAATAATGAACCATTGACGAAGTCAAACTTATTCTTGCAGACAAGGCTACGGTCATGGCACCACACCATGTGGGATAGTTGTCTCCCATAAGAATGAAGGAAAGAACGATGGTCCCTAAATTATCCGAGGAATGGAGGAAGAGAGGGTTAGAGGAGCTATCATAGACATTGGTGGTGACGTTGATTGTGAAAGCCGTGAGTGCTTTGATATCATTTTAAAGTTCCTGCCACTGCACGAAAACTTTAAAGTTTTGTTGAGGATTAAGGAAAATTGATCATCCCTCCCTTTTGCTTGTATCATACATTTATCATGCATCTACAAAGTATTTTATTGGCAGTGTATCATATGTTCTAGGACTATTAGAATCTATTTTGCTAAGCTTTCTTTGGAGTTAAATTTTATATTTTCTGTTCTCCCTAATAATTTCCATCTTTTCATATGTTTTTAAGAACATTATTTTGAGTAGGGCTGAGCATAAAATCGGAAAAACCGAACCGAACCGATCGGTTCGGTTTATTCGGTATTCGGTTCGGTTTAAAAACCGAAATTAATTACGGGTTACGAGTCGGGTTTCGAGGGCTTTAGCTCCAACCGAAACCGACCGAAAAAACCGAACTTTTGGAATTGTAGCTTATTTTTTTCTTTGATTTATTTTCAATGTGTTTTTCTTTTAAATTCTTAATGAAAAATACGTGATTGCTCTTTTAATACGTAGAAAAAGAAAAAAATAGAAAGAAAATTATTATTATTTCTATAAAATACATGCGTTTATCACATAATTAGTTTCAAACCCTAAAAACCGAACCGAACCGAACCGAAAATTCGGTTCGGTTTTCGGTTTTCACTTTTTTTCGGTTGGTTCGGTTTCGGTTTTATAAGTTCGGTTCGGTTTTCGGTTGGGTTTTTTTTTAAAAAACCAAACCGAACCGACCGATGCTCACCCCTAATTTTGAGAACAGCCAACCAACTTTTCATCCTTTTCATTTCCCCTAATAGTTTAGGGTAATAATAGCTCAAGCTCCAATAGCTATTGAGGAAACCACCTTCCCACAAAATTTTAGTATGCACCTTTATATTATCACCTATCACATGATCAACATACATGTTTTCCTTTCTCCAGATATGGTTGACAGAAAGAAAATCCGAATCAAAATGTTGAGATGGATTTGATGGGGAAATTTTGTATAGTTTGAGTTTAAATGAGCTGACAAGGAAGCTGTATAGTTTGAGTGTATTTGATGATTAGGGTCTGGATGATATTACCAGTACTGTACTTGCAGTTTAGTTAGCAAATGTCTGCTCTTCTCCTGTGCATGCAGGCCAAAACCTGAATACATAATTAAGCTTCTTATAATCTTTCTCCTTAATATTTCTGTGCATGTACTTTGATCAATTAGGTGCTTGTGGGGTTTGAAAATCCTTATATATATACACACACACGCTGATTGTGCTTCTTACAACAATGTGGGCACATGTGAGAATGTAGCTGCTTTTTTTAGGTTCATGAATGCTTGGTGTTTAAGAAATTTATTGAGTCTATTTGGTTTGATTTGGCCTTTTCACTTTCTCAGTTGAAGTAGAAAGTAGAACATTGCTGTAATAACCTTTTTTTATGTTATAGTTCCTTTACATTCAGCATTTGCTTCCTAATATGCTTGCCCGCTTCAAACACTGGAGTCCTTTATGTCTAGCCAGTTTTCATCATCAAGAACTGTGTTGCTGATTTAAGCTTTTTGATGCCTGCCTTCAAATGTTGCTTACTTGGGATACTAATGTTTTCCTCTAGATATTGGCCGATACCGATACGTGTTATGAATATTTATTAGGTTTTAAGGTATATATATATATATATATATATATATATATATATATATATATATATATATATATATATATATATATATATATATATATATATATATATATATATATGAGGAAACGGGAAATACACCGGCGGTGAAGGGAGTTCCTTCACCGCCGCTTAGGTGGCCCAATAAAATTATAACATGGGGCGTCATTCAAGATAACAAATAAATGAATTCTCTTAAATGACACCACGTGTAATAATTTTATTGGATCACCTAAGCGGCAGTGAAGGAAACTTTCTTCACCGTCGGTGTATTTCCCGTTTTCTCTCTATATATATATATATTCTTTGTAATGATCTCAATGACTATATTCTCTTATAATAAAAACTAGATAACGAAAACCAGATACATGAGAAAAATATTCATGTCTGATAACTTTCATATCCAATTGGAATCCCTCACTAACAACAAAATCAATGCACATATTATCTTTCCTTTAGGTATGTATAGACTTTATAAAATAATTACTAAGAATGCTTGCATTTTGAATGAGTGGCTGGTAAGCGATGCTGACTGAGTGCATCAACTGAGTCGGGATATTTAAGACGTTACTTTCCAACGCAAGTTGGAATTTAGGATATTATCCACGGCCCAAACATTAAGTGGTGGATATCAATATTGATTTTGAGATTTTTAAACCATTGGTTTCTCATTGATATTGATTTCCCTGTTGAGTTGCATTGCATGAAACCAAATTGAGTACGTACTAGCTTTAGATTGGCTGAACATTTAGCTACTTGTGTGTGCATAGCATAATGATCAATGACCCACCTCTCCTGTCTTCGCCTTTATCCGCCGCCTACTATCTCTCTAGCTTTAGCCGCCCACTACGCGACACTGCACGCACCACTGGAATTTGTGTGAACACTGTAACTGATAAGACCCCCGCTAATCTCGCCGGTACCATCTTTATCACTCTATAGATTGAAGGCAGCTGCTGTTGTCTTGTCTAAATCAATGTCTCCAACTGGATCCACGTGTCAAATGCTTACTGCATGGAGAGAGAGTTTAATGCACATATTATTATTATTATTATTATTATTATTTAAAGAAATAGAATTATGAGCTTGGAGCTCTGATATTTTGTGTTAAGGTAGACTAGGTAGTATATTATGTCTTTATTTAAGCTCACGCACATGCTTTTGTCTCGCTTATTAATTACCATATGCATGCATATCCACGTGGGTGGGTCCAAGATTTCATTCTTGACTCATTCTGTTTAAAATTTTGAATTAAAAATAAAAAAAATATTTTAATTTGAATAGAACGGATCAAAGTTTGGTCTTTAAATCCGTCTAGTTCCATTCCTAAATGTCACAGCTATCTATTAATCTTGCCATTTATTTATGTACGAGAGTATCTACTGGACTGCGGCACCAAGGGAATAAAATAGAGGTTTACTGATATGGATGACAATGGATATGTTTATTTCGTTTTATTCAAAATTTTTAATTAAAAATAAAAATTTTATTTTTCTAATTTATAAATTTGAATAGGACGCGACAAGAATTGGCTCTTGAACTTGTCTATTCTCGTTACGGGGACAAAGGATAGTGTGGAGTGAGGGTGGGGCGGGTTTGGTAATTATAAGGGGGACTCCTTTTCCAAATATTGTTCCTCTGTGACTTATCGTCCTCTTCTTCTCTGAGACTGAAATGGGTTCTTGTTCACTGACAACATCTATCTCCAAAGTCTTTCGCCATGTGCCGTTGCACCTTCAACAGGGCCCCACAGTCTCCCCCTTGGATTCTACTAGGCCTTCCCACCTTTCTTCTCTCCTGTCTTGTATTGGCCCCTACTGCACGAACGGGCCGTGGGCCCCCAAACACACCCGTGTGGTGTTGCATTTATGCGCATTGACTGGTCATTCCTTTGCCCCAGATGAGTTGGGCCCCTACGTTAGTGGCCGGGCCCTTAAAAAAGTAGGCCCCGGTCTTGTTAATATGGGCCCTCATAAAGACATTTCAGGAATGAACACAACCAGCTTTCTAGATGATGAACAGCTGAACTTAGACTATCTTGTAAACTCATTTCATCACCCATCACATGGTTCTGGCCCTCTGATCATAAGTATGTATCTACTGCTTCTTCCCCCCAAATTAGGCTGTAGCCTGAGTAACTATCCAAATTAAATCTATATTGAAACCTACAGGTATATTGACCATTTGTAGTTGTTAATTTCAAGCTTCGTTACTACTCGGTAGGGAATTCTATTGTCTAATTTTGTCTTTTAGCTAATAAACTTCACTTTATGTTTTATACATCAATAACTTAGTTAATTTCAAGCAAACTATTTGGTTTTGACATCTACAATATGTTTTGAGTATTGATTCTCTTAAAGGCAGTATGTGGTGTCTTTTTGCTCACTATGTATGAGTAAACGGAAAATTCACCGGCGGTGAAGGGAGTTCTTTCATCGCCGCTTAGGTGGCCCAATAAAATTATTACATGTGGCACCACTCAAATAGCGGTTAAGAAAATTCATTTATTTGTTATCTTGCATGACGCTACGTGTAATAATTTTATTGGGTCATCTAAGCGGCGGTGAAAGAACTCCCTTCACCGCTGGTGTATTTTCCGTTTCCTCTATATATATATATATATATATATATATATATATATATATATATATATATATACATATACATATATATGTGTGTGTGTACATGTACACATAGATATGTATGTATACACACACACATGTATATATGTATATGTATGTATATATGTATATGTATATGTATGTATATATATGTATATATGTATGTATATATATGTATATGTGTGTGTATATATAATTTTCTAATTATTTAATAAAAATGTAAAACTATATAAAATAAATTTTATAAATTGAAATTGAATTAAAAAATTCTAAAAGAAAAATATAAAAACATTTTATATCCGAGTATTAATTCTAAATTTCTAACAAGTTTCACAATAATTCTCATATTTATCCTCATAATTAAATTACATTTATACTCATAATTTCAGTTATCATCTAAACAAGAAAATAAGATCAAATTTATTTTCAATTATTATCAATATTATAATTTATATCTTGTAATACTCAATTTATGTTATTTCTAATTGTTTATTTTAGATTAGTTGAGAATTCAATTTAATCAGCAAGTAAGAAATTTCAGTAATTGGGAATGAATTATAACAAATAAATAAGGTTGTAATCACAAACTAGCAAGTTAATAATGCCACAAGCAATCAAATTAGCAAACAACAAGTCACCAAGTAAAAAAATTGTGGCAATTTGTAAACAATCAAAATAAATAATCAACATTAATATAAAAATTATTTAAAAAATTACTGTAAATAATGTATCATAATGTAATTTAACATAACGTAACGAAAAATAACAGAAAAAACGCACCATTACAGTGCATTGAGTTATTTTCGACTGTTAAGTAATGTTGGGTTCCTGCTAGGTTTCATAACGCAACATAACGGGTTTCATAACGCGTTATTTTCAACATTGATATATATATATATACACACATGTGTGAATATATATATATATGTACACACACACACAATATATATATATATATATTTATGTGTGTGCGTGTGTGTGTGTATATATATATATATATAATATGTATATATATGACCATAATGGAAATAAGTTGCTGCCTCATGCAAGTTACCTGAGCTGCGGTTCATTTCCACCATCTTTAATATTTTTTTTTGAATTTTTTTTTTTGAATAAGTACTTTTGGAGTATGATCTCTCGTACCCAATTTCTTAGATTTTAATTTTGATTCGGACTAACATCAAGTAGATACATAATTAACAGTTTTCGTGAATATATATATATATCTACATCATATATGCATGTATATATATACATGCGTATATGTATACACACACACACATACATACACGTGTGTGTATTTATATATATGGATCTGAGGATTGGGTATGAATTTCTATTGGGTATGAATTTCTATCTGGATCAGAAACTATAGCAATAATCTATCGAATCCATTATAACGCATTTAGTACCTTAGGTCCTAAAACTAGGTACATCACTACACCTGGTAAAACCATCTTGGTGGAGACAAATCTGTTATCATCCCATATAGTTATAAACAGAGAGATAAAATGGGATGAAGTAAATTTGGGTAATACCTAATGCGGCTCAATGACAACTAATTATTAATCAAGAAATTGATCACATAATCCAAATGGTTGATGGAGAAGTAGAAATTACTTTTAATCCCTCAAGATCAATAAGACTTGCTGATTTCTCTAGTCTTTTTTATCCAAAGGAGATACCATGATAGAGAAAAAGTATAATACCCTCCGTAATAATGCACTACATTCTACAGGTATATTAAAAAAGCCTGTATGGAGACAGTAAAGAAAACTTGTCAGTTGCAAAAGGTAAACAATCATCTTACAAAACATATTCACAAGTCAGACATTAAAACATCTTGTTGCCCTAAATATAACCAAGATATCAATTATCAATTTGGTTGTCCTCCAATATATGGTTACAACAAATCTTATAAACCATATAAGAAAAAACATTCTAAACATTCAAAGCATAAGTATAGGCATCAATCTAAACCTAAATATAAAAGGAAAAGATACAAAGTATCTAAGAAGAAATGGAAAACAGAATACAAACAAAAGTATAAAAAATCAAATAAATACAAAAAAAGGAAGTTTATTAAAAATAATAAAATCAATTCTAAAAAGAATTGTAAATGTTTCAAATGTGGCAAAGAAGGTCATTTTGCTTATGAATGTACTCTAAATATAAAAACAGTTTGGTTAAAAGATCTAGAATCATATGATATACATCTAGGAACTATAAAAGAAATTTCTAGTGAAAACTCATCCATATATGAAGTAGAGTCTGTATATGACGAAAGTTCTTCAGAATCGACATCTTCTGAAACAGAAGATTTATGAATAAATATGATGACTCTAAATAAAACATATCATTATGTTCAGATTATACCCTTATCAAAAACTGTAATATTACCTAAAAGAGAATCTTTAAAATTTTCAGGGCATATACTATATGCAAATAAAAATTATAGTTTACAAAGGTATCAAACTACTGAAATATACCTAGATCTAATAATAAAAATACCTTATGGATATTATGGAGAAATTCAAAACTTAAGGTATCATACCATAAGAAATATTTTCATAACTTATGGATTAATAGAATCAATGACTGACCAAAATACTTGTATTACAATGAAAAGTACTAGTTTAGAAAATCATCCCTATCAAATTCCAATAGGAACTCCAATAGGGATACTTATAATACATAAGTATGAAGACCTACCATTTGTAAAAGTTGAACAAGACCCATTACTTTCCACATCTCTTCCATTAAGTCCAGATATGACACCTGGACAAACCTCTAAAGAAACTATGTTTGAATATAGAGTATATATGAATACATTAACAGAAATAGAACCCCAAGAAATGCAAAATAATAGTATGGACAATAGTCAAGGAGAACAATATGAAATTACTGATGAAAATATTGAAAGATTAAAACTCTCAATACCTCATGCAAAGCAAAATGAAGTATATAACTCTCAGTCAAAATTTAAATTTTATGGTCAACTAAAAATACATATATTTTTGAAAGAATGCAAGGCAATATAGAACTAAAAGGAGATGAAGATTTCACTTCTATAAAAATATTAAATTTTGCACAAATTGAAAAATTGAAACAAAAATATCCAAAAAAGAAATATTTACATATCAGGTTAATTCAAATAAAGATAACTGGTCTATTTAGATCATGAATTGATACGCCCATTATGATAATATGTTGCGATGAAAGAATAATCAATAATTCTCTAAATAGTATATTAGTAGGAGCAAAATCAAACTTAGCCAATAGAATATTTGGAGTTAATATACATCCAGATTTTTGTATCAGTGTAAATGACAACAATATAGATAAGGCTTGCATTTTATCTATAAACCTTAAAGGTATAGAAATGCTCCCTGGATCAAAAGTTTTAGGAATTCAGTGAGAACACTGTTTAGCCCTAAATGAAATATCTACATTCAGATCAGTAACACCAACTCAATTTATTAAATTATACGATGTTGAGAATGGTAAAATTATCCAACCAAAATTAGTCAACATTAAACATCTGAGATATGATAATGAAATGCAAGTGTTTTTAAAGACTCTAAAACCAAATATTCAACTTCCTATAGAAACATTTATAGCATCCGGAAATACCATTTCAACAACAATTATAAGCCCAAGTATTCCTAGAAGTCTAAGTACCACTGACTATAGAAATACAAATCTACATCTAGAACCAAGTAGAACAAGTACTTCTATTCTTGCAGCAAGTATTGATAGCAATACTCCTTTAGAAGGAAGAACTCAGAAAATCTTAGATTACCAAAAAAGGATACAAGAACAAAATATTATACGATTACCATCCACCTCCTTTGGACTTTCTCATGTTGGATCTTAAGACAAAATCTCAGCTACATATCTATATTTCTTTAACCATCCTACTCTCTGAAGTACACACTGAATTTACTATACATGCTCTATTAGACTCGGGAGCAGAAACTAGTCTTATACAAAAAACATTTATACCACAACAATTTTGATCCCTTTAGAAAAACAAGCTAAATTACATGATTTCATGGGAAGACCAGTCCTAGTCACCCATAAAGCAAAATTATCTATTTCTATACCCGACATACATAATCAAGATCATCGTTATGTTTTTGAATTTGCTTTGTTACCACAAGAATTTGACATCGATTGTTTACTTGGTATGAACAATCTCCGTCACTATTCTCCCTTTAATACCCATTATTTTACCTTTGACAATCATTCTATACCTCGTGTCCCTTTTCCAATTCCTTTAGCACCCACCTTTACGCCAGCCCAGCGTGGTGAAGCACTTGTTGATAGCATTACTTTTTGTACATATCCTATTTCAATTACGTCCGATACTGAACGAATTATTCATAGTATCTTGGAACCTCTATACTCTAACAACCCTCTATTACACTTTGATAAAGCTCCACGATATTGTTCTCTAACTATCCTAGAACAATATAAAGATACAAAAATAAGAGTAATCGTATCATGGTCTCTCCTTTGGATAAAAAAAAATTCTCCGAACAAATAAAAGAATTATTAGACCTAAAGCTAATACAACCAAGTACAAGTCCTCACTCCTCTCCTGCCTTTATGGTAAGGAACCATGCAGAACAAAAGAGAGGAAAACCTAGAATTGTTATAAATTACAGAAAGTTAAATAGTTATACAAAATTTGATGGTTATTTTATACCGTCTGCTGAACAATTAATAAAACAAGTTCAAGGATCTAGATATTATAGCAAATTTGACGCTAAGTCAGGATTCTGACAAATAAAACTAGCAAACACAGAATCTATAGAATTAACAGCGTTCAGCTGTCCTCAAGATCATTACGAATGGTTAGTAATGCCCTTTGGTTTAAAAAATGCATCTCAAATATTTTAAAAATGGATGAACTTTATATTCGGACACTTAAATTTTATAGTAGTTTATATCGATGATATTTTAATCTTTTCCCCTACCTTAGAAGAGCATAAACAACATTTATTACAAGTTGCGAAATTGCTACTAGAAAATGGAATTATCTTAAGTCCAAAAAAGAGTTGTTTATTTAAAACAGAAGTCGAATTCCTAGGAAAATACATAAAAGAAGGACAGATAGAACTTCAACAGCACATATACATAAAGTTAAAGGAATTTCCTAAAACCTTTAAGACTTTAAAGCAGTTGCAAATTTTTTTAGGATTACTAAATTATAACAGAAAATTTATTCCTCATTTATCTCAGTTAGTTCAAAATCTACAAGAAAAATTAACAGTCAAACAGTCAAAATAAATGGTGAATCCAGAAGATGGAATACAAATAAAATAAGTATTCATCTATCTCCTACTGAAGAAAAGGAAATAGAACAAATCAAACAACTGGTTGCTAAACAACCTATATTATATTTTCCCAAACATGAAGAATTAGTAACACTTCAAACTGCTCTTTGGTTTAAAAAATGCACCTCAAATATTTCAAAAATGGATGAATTCTATATTCGGACACTTAACTTTTGTAGTAGTTTATATCGATGATATTTTAATCTTTTTCCATACCTTAGAAGAGTATAAACAACATTTATTACAAGTTGCGAAATTGCTACTAGAAAATGGAATCATCTTAAGTCCAAAAAAGATTTGTTTATTTAAAACAGAAGTCGAATTCCTAGGAAAATACATAAAAGAAGGACAGATAGAACTTCAACAGCACATATACATAAAGTTAAAGGAATTTTCTAAAACCTTTAAAACTTTAAAACAGTTGCAAAGTTTTTTAGGATTACTAAATTATGGCAGAAAATTTATTCCTCACTTATCTAAGTTAGTTCAAAATCTACAAGAAAAATTAACAGTCAAAATATAAAATAGAAAATGGTGAACAATCCAGAAAATGGAATACAGATAAAATAAGTATTCACCTATCTCCTACTGAAGAAAAGGAAATAAAACAAATCAAACAACTGGTTACTAAACAACCTATATTATATTTTTTCAAAGATGAAGAATTAGTAACACTTCAAACAGACGCTTCAGATCTATTCTGTGCAGGAATTCTTATAGCCAAACAAAAAGAGATAGTAGCCTATACATCTGGTAAATTTGCAAAACCACAGGAAAAATATTCAACTTATGATAAAGAATTGTTAGCTATTAAATTAGTAATAAAAAGTTTAAAAATTTATTTGCTTAATCGCCAGTTTATAATTGAAACAGACAATAAAGCAGTAGCTCAGTTTCTAAAGAAACGAACTATTAATAATTCTGAAGAAAATATTAGAAGAATAAGAATTGCTTTATATCTTGAAATATATCAATATGATGTTAAATATATTCCTGGCCATACTAATTATCTTGCAGATCTCCTCACTCGTCCATAATGGACGAAGAGCGAATTCAGAAATTAAAACAAATGGTTGAGAAGGCCAAATCACGCCAAGACGAAGTCTGGCAAACTACAACCAAAAAGACAAAGGCAGAAGCCAAGACCCCAAAATTGGGAGGTACCCCTGCAAAGGGAGAAAGTTCAAACACCCCAGTAATGGGAGGATCCAATACTCCAGCAATAGGAGCTACTCAGACCCCTACTATGGGAGAAAAACAAACCCCAGCAATGGGAGATAAGACATTCCCTCCACCTGGCATGACAGTTTTGCCAGTGACATCTTCATCAACCTCTTCACAAAACTACAGCAATACTACAGCAGCACAAAGAAGATTACAACAGCAGTCTAAGCCATTCGCAGCAGCGGTAGTAAGGGATTGGTATAATTTAGAACTCAAAGGTTCTAATGAATACATTTACAATAAATTAAATGGATGCTATCGCGCCATCCAATCCAATGATTTTGCTTCTTCTAAATACTGGCTAATCCAGATAGAACAGATGGTTCTATCCATACTTTCTCATTATAATCAGGAGAAAGAAAGATCATAGAAGATTGCAACGACTGTTACAGAATTGTGCAACTATTCTGTAACCACTCAAATTTCATCTCTAAGCCAAAGAATGGGAGACTGGTTTACAGGAACTTCACAAGATCAACAACTCCTCAGAAACATTATACAAGACATGGAGCTCTCTGATCTAGTCAGCCTACCTATTCCTGAATTTTGCTATTTACTTGAGTTCTGTCAAGTACATAGTGAAAATGCTCGACAGCTTGAAGCAGAACTAACGGTTCAGAAAATGATAAATCTGAATCAACAACAAATGATAGGAGTCTCCCAGTTGAAAGACTTCTTCAAAAAACTTGAAGCCACTGATATAATAGCCCTCCTTCAAGCACATGATCTTTTTCTAAACAAGAATAGATCCCCTCGGATCATTACTTGTTTTTAGGATATTAAAAATTGCAGCAAAACTATCACTACAGGTTTGGTACATGAGATCTTCATCAATTCAAATTATCCAGAAGAATATGAAGAAGTGCTACCACCTTTATGTGTCAGCAGAATAAAGGCCTATGCAACTAAATATCAGGCCAGTTTCTTTTGCCGTATCTGGAGCATATGGGAAGAACGCAAGTATCTAAAGCTATTCCCTTCAGTACAAATGTGGGAATTGCATAGAGAAAGTTATCTCCCTTCAAAAGTCTGTAATACTCTGCCAGTTCTTGATCTACCAGAAGAAACAAAGAAAGCTGCAGAAGAGTTTTTTCATGAAGCATATCAGAAGGTCTTAATAGGAGCTCATTCCATCTCCATTGACAACAATATCCTTCTATATGATTTTATCGGATCATTCGAAGCTCGTGAAACCCGCATTCCAAAGGTCTTAGAGTTTCTTTCTAGTCTACAACTGGAAAAATATGGATCTAAAGCTAAAGAAGAATTTTATAAAGACCTAAAAAGACTTGAAGATGAAGACCTTGGAAACGATGACAACAATCAGGATGATATCCGAGAAGATATGGATGAGGAAGCACTTCATAACATCATGCAAGATTAAAAGCGTGGTGGGACCATGTCCACGCATCAAAAGATTCCCTCTCATCCATACCACTGCAGCAGTGACAGCCAGCACAATCAGGAAGAATAATAATAAAGCATGGTGGGTCCAGTAAGGACAATAATAGAGTTTTTTTTCAAAGATGCTTTTTTAAAGTAGCTTTTTTAAAGTAGCCTTTTCTTTTAAAAAGATGCTGTAAGGACAATAATATAGTCCTTTTAGTCTTTTTCTTTTTCAAAAGTTACTTTTGTAAAAAAACTTTGTAAGATTCCTTCTCATCCGAAGGAGTTCATCAGCTATAAATAAGAATGCAATGGCTGAAGGAAAGGCATAGAGCTTACTAGCCTTCCTTTTTTTTTATCCTATTGAGTTCTCTTTGAGTTCTTTCAGTTCTAGTTTTTTTTTTTATTTTCTTTTGTGAATAGCCTGTCTGTGAACCTTCCTTTTTTTTTATCCTATTGAGTTCTCTTTGAGTTCTTTCAGTTCTTCTAGTTTTCTTTTTTATTTTCTTTTGTGAATAGCCTGTCTGTGAATAGCTGCGCAATGCCCTTCCTTCAGCCCTTGCATTCTTATTTATAGCTGATAAACTCCTTCGGATGAGAAGGAATCTTACAAAGTTTTTTTTACAAAAGTAACTTTTGAAAAAGGAAAAGACTAAAAGGACTATATTATTGTCCTTACAGCATCTTTTTAAAAGAAAAAACTACTTTAAAAAAGCATCTTTGAAAAAAAACTCTATTATTGTCCTTGCTGGACCCACCATGCTTCATTATTATCCTTCCTGATTGTGCTGGCTGTCACTGCTGCAGTGGTATGGATGAGAGGGAATCTTTTGATGCGTGGACATGGTCCCACCACGCTTTTAATCTTGCATGATGTTATGAAGGGCTTCCTCATCCATATCTTCTCGGATATCATCCTGATTGTTGTCATCGTTTCCAAGGTCTTCATCTTCAAGTCTTTCTAGGTCTTTATAAAATTCTTCTTTAGCTTTAGATCTATATTTTTCCAGTTGTAGACTGGAAAGAAACTCTAAGACCTTTAGAATGCGGGTTTCACTAGCTTCGAATGATCCGATAAAATCATATAGAAGGATATTGTTGTCAATTGAGATGGAATGAGCTCCTATTAAGACCTTCTGATATGCTTCATGAAAAAACTCTTCTGCAGCTTTCTTTGTTTCTTCTGGTAGATCAAGAACTGGCAGAGTATTACAGACTTTTGAAGGAAGATAACTTTCTCTATGCAATTCCCACATTTGTACTGAAGGGAATAGTTTTAGATACTTGCGTTCTTCCCATATGCTCTAGATACGGCAAAAGAAACTGGCCTGATATTTAGTTGCAGAGGCCTTTATTCTGCTGACACATAAAGGTGGTAGCACTTCATATTCTTTTGGATGATTTGAATTGATGAAGATCTCATGTACCAAACCTGTAGTGATAGTTTTGCTGCAATTTTTAATATCCTAAAAACAAGTAATGATCCGAGGGGATCTATTCTTGTTTAGAAAAAGATCATGTGCTTGAAGGAGGGCTATTATATCAGTGGCTTCAAGTTTTTTGAAGAAGTCTTTCAACTGGGAGACTCCTATCATTTGTTGTTGATTCAGATTTATCATTTTCTGAACCGTTAGTTCTGCTTCAAGCTGTCGAGCTTTTTCACTATGTACTTGGCAGAACTCAAGTAAATAGCAAAATTCAGGAATAGGTAGGCTGACTAGATCAGAGAGCTCCATGTCTTGTATAATATTTCTGAGGAGTTGTTGATCTTGTGAAGTTCCTGTAAACCAGTCTCCCATTCTTTGGCTTAGAGATGAACTTTGAGTGGTTACAGAATAGTTGCACAATTCTGTAACAGTCGTTGCAATCTTCTATGATCTTTCTTTCTCCTGATTATAATGAGAAAGTATGGATAGAACCATCTGTTCTATCTGGATTAGCCAGTATTTAGAAGAAGCAAAATCATTGGATTGGATGGCGCGATAGCATCCATTTAATTTATTGTAAATGTATTCATTAGAACCTTTGAGTTCTAAATTATACCAATCCCTTACTACCGCTGCTGCGAATGGCTTAGACTGCTGTTGTAATCTTCTTTATGCTGCTGTAGTATTGCTGTAGTTTTGTGAAGAGGTTGATGAAGATGTCACTGGCAAAACTGTCATGCCAGGTGGAGGGAATGTCTTATCTCCCATTGCTGGGGTTTGTTTTTCTCCCATAGTAGGGGTCTGAGTAGCTCCTGTTGCTGGAGTATTGGATCCTCCCATTGCTGGGGTGTTTGAACTTTCTCCCTTTGCAGGGGTACCTCCCAATTTTGGGGTCTTGGCTTCTGCCTTTGTCTTTTTGGTTGTAGTTTGCCAGACTTCGTCTTGGCGTGATTTGGCCTTCTCAACCATTTGTTTTAATTTCTGAATTCGCTCTTCGTCCATTATGGACGAGTGAGGAGATCTGCAAGATAATTAGTATGGCCAGGAATATATTTAACATCATATTGATATATTTCAAGATATAAAGCAATTCTTATTCTTCTAATATTTTCTTCAGAATTATTAATAGTTCGTTTCTTTAGAAACTGAGCTACTGCTTTATTGTCTGTTTCAATTATAAATTGGCGATTAAGCAAATAAATTTTTAAACTTTTTATTGCTAATTTAATAGCTAACAATTCTTTGTCATAAGTTGAATATTTTTACTGTGGTTTTGCTACCAGATGTATAGGCTACTATCTCTTTTTGTTTGGCTATAAGAATTCCTATCCAGAATAGATCTGAAGCGTCTGTTTGAAGTGTTACTAATTCTTCATCTTTGAAAAAATATAATATAGGTTGTTTAGTAACCAGTTGTTTGATTTGTTCTATTTCCTTTTCTTCAGTAGGAGATAGGTGAATACTTATTTTATCTGTATTCCATCTTCTGGGTTGTTCACCATTTTCTACTTTATATTTTGACTGTTTGACTGTTAATTTTTCTTGTAGATTTTGAACTAACTGAGATAAGTGAGGAATAAATTTTCTGCCATAATTTAGTAATCCTAAAAAGTTTTGCAACTGTTTTAAAGTCTTAAAGGTTTTAGGAAATTCCTTTAACTTTATGTATATGTGCTGTTGAAGTTCTATCTGTCCTTTTATGTATTTTCCTAGGAATTCGACTTCTGTTTTAAATAAACAAATCTTTTTTGGACTTAAGATGATTCCATTTTCTAGTAGCAATTTCGCAACTTGTAAGAAATGTTTATACTCTTCTAAGGTATGGGAAAAGATTAAAATATCATCGATATAAACTGCTACAAAAGTTAAGTGTCCGAATATAGAGTTCATCCATTTTTGAAATATTTGAGGTGCATTTTTTAAACCAAAGGGTATTACTAACCATTCGTAATGGTCTCGAGGACAGCTGAACGCTGTTAATTTTATAGATTCTGTGTTTGCTATTTTTATTTGCCATAATCCTGACTTAGCGTCAAATTTGCTATAATATCTAGATTCTTGAACTTGTTTTATTAATTGTTCAGCAGATGGTATAAAATAACCATCAAATTTTGTATAACTATTTAACTTTCTGTAATTTATAACCATTCTAGGTTTTCCTCTCTTTTGTTCTGCATGGTTCCTTACCATAAAGGCAGGAGAGGAGTGTGGATTTGTACTTGGTTGTATTAGTTTTAGGTCTAATAATTCTTTTATTTGTTCGGAGAATTTTTTTTTATCCAAAGGAGAGACCATACTACTATTTACTCTTATTTTTGTATCTTTGTATTGTTCTAGGATAGTTAGAGAACAATATCGTGGAGCTTTATCAAAGTGTAATAGAGGGTTGTTAGAGTATGGAGGTTCCAAGATACTATGAATAATTCGTTCAGTATCGAACGTAATTGAAATGGGATATGTACAAAAAGTAATGCTATCAACAAGTGCTTCACCACGCTGGGCTGGCGTAAAGGTGGGTGCTAAAGGAATTGGAAAAGGGACACGAGGTATAGAATGATTGTCAAATGTAAAATAATGGGTATTAAAGGGAGAATAGTGACGGAGATTGTTCATACCAAGTAAACAATCGATGTCAAATTCTTGTGGTAACAAAGCAAATTCAAAAACATAACGATAATCTTGATTATGTATGTCGGGAATAGAAATAGATAATTTTGCTTTATGGGTGACTAGGACTGGTCTTCCCATGAAATCATGTAATTTAGCTTGTTTTTCTAAAGGGATCCAAAATTGTTGTGGTATAAATATTTTTTTGTATAAGACTAGTTTCTGCTCCCGAGTCTAATAGAGCATGTATAGTAAATTCAGTGTGTACTTCAGAGAGTAGGATGGTTAAAGGAATATAGATATGTAGCTGAGATTTTGTCTTAAGATTCAATATTAGAAAGTCCAAAGGAGGTGGATGGTAATCGTATAATATTTTGTTCTTGTATCTTTTTTTGGTGATCTAAGATTTTCTGAGTTCTTCCTTCTAAAGGAGTATTGCTATCAATACTTTATGCAAGAATAGAAGTACTTGTTCTACTTGGTTCTAGATGTAGATTTGTATTTCTATAGTCAGTGGTACTTAGACTTCTATGAATACTTGGGCTTATAATTGTTGTTGAAATTGTATTTCAGGATGCTATAAATGTTTCTATAGGAAGTTGAATCTTTGGTTTTAGAGTCTTTAGAAACACTTGTATTTCATTATCATATCTCAGATGTTTAATGTTGACTAATTTTGGTTGGATAATTTTACCATTCCCAACCTCATATAATTTAATAAATTGAGTTGGTGTTACTGATCTGAATGTAGATATTTCATTTAGGGCTAAACAGTGTTCCCACTGAATTCCTAAAACTTTTGATCCAGGAAGCATTTCTATATCTTTAAAGTTTATAGATAAAGTGCAAGCCTTATTTATATTGTTGTCATTTAGACTGATACAAAAATCTGGATGTATATTAACTCCAAATATTCTATTGGCTAAGTTTGATTTTGCTTCTCCTAATATACAATTTAGAGGATTATTGATTATTCTTTCATCGCAACATATTATCATAATGGGCGTATCAATTCCTGATCTAAATAGACCAGTTATCTTTATTTGAATTAACCTGATATGTAAATATTTCTTTTTTGGATATTTTTGTTTCAATGTTTCAATTTGTGCAAAATTTAATATTTTTATAGAAGTAAAATCTTCATTTCCTTTTAGTTCTATATTGCCTTGCATTCTTTCAAAAATATATGTATTTTTAGTTGACCATAAATATTTAAATTTTGACTGAGGGTTATATACTTCATTTTGCTTTGCATGAGGTATTGAGAGTTTTAATCTTTCAATATCTTCATCAGTAATTTCATATAGTTCTCCTTGACTATTGTCCATACTATTATTTTGCGTTTCTTGGGGTTTTATTTCTGTTAATGTATTTATATATACTCTATATTCAAACATAGTTTCTTTAGAGATTTGTCCAGGTGTCATATCTGGACTTAATGGAGGAGATGTTGAAAGTAATGGGTCTTGTTCAACTTTTACAAATGGTAGGTCTTCATACTTATGTATTATAAGTATCCCTATTGGAGTTCCCATTGGAATTTGATAGGGATGATTTTCTAAACTAGTACTTTTCATTGTAATACAAGTATTTTTGTCAGTCATTGATTCTATTAATCCATAAGTTATGAAAATATTTCTTATGGTATGATACCTTAAGTTTTGAATTTCTCCATAATATCCATAAGATATTTTTATTATTAGATATAGGTATATTTCAGTAGTTTGATACCTTTGTAAACTATAATTTTTATTTGCATATAGTATATGCTCTGTAAATTTTAAAGATTCTCTTTTAGGTAATATTACAGTTTTTGATAAGGGTATAATCTGAACATAATGATATGTTTTATTTAGAGTCATCATATTTATTCCTAAATCTTCTGTTTCAGAAGATGTCGATTCTGAAGAACTTTCGTCATATACAGACTCTATTTCATATATGGATGAGTTTTCACTAGGGATTTTTTCTATAGTTCCTAGATGTATATCATATGATTCTAGATCTTTTAACCAAACTGTTTTTATATTTAGAGTACATTCATAAGCAAAATGACCTTCTTTGCCATATTTGAAACATTTACAATTCTTTTTAGAATTGATTTTATTATTTTTAATAAACTTCCTTTTTTTGTATTTATTTGATTTTTTATACTTTTGTTTGTATTCTGCTTTCCATTTCTTCTTAGATACTTTGTATCTTTTTCTTTTATATTTAGGTTTAGATTTATGCCTATACTTATGCTTTGAATGTTTAGAATGTTTTTTCTTATATGGTTTATAAGGTTTGTTGTAACCATATATTGGAGGACAACCAAATTGATAATTGATATCTTGGTCATATTTAGGGCAACAAGATGTTTTAATATCTGACTTGTGAATATGTTTTGTAAGATGATTGTTTGCCTTTTGCAACTGGCAAGTTTTCTTTACTGTCTCCATACAGGTTTTTTTTAATATACTTGTAGAATGTGGTGCATTATTACGGAGGGTATTATACTTTTTCTCTATCATGGCGGCGGTGAAAGAACTCTATATATATTTTCCGCTGGTATATTTTCCGTTTCCTCTATATATATATATATATACATATACATATATGTGTGTGTACATGTACACATACATATGTATGTATACACCCACATGTATATATGTATATGTATGTATATATGTATATGTATATGTATATATATATATATATTTATATATGTATATATGTATGTATTATATATATGTATATATGTGTGTGTATATATAATTTTATAATTATTTAATAAAAAATGTAAAACTATATAAAATAAATTTTATAAATTGAAATTGAATTAAAAAATTCTAAATGAAAAATATAAAAACATTTTATATCCCATTACTAAGTCTAAATTTCTAACAAGTTTCACAATAATTCTCATATTTATCCTCATAATTAAATTACATTCATACTCATAATTTCAGTAATCATCTAAACAAGAAAATAAGATCAAATTTATTTTCAATTATTATCAATATTATAATTTATATCTTGTAATACTCAATTTATGTTATTTCTAATTGTTTATTTTAGATTAGTTGAGAATTCAATTTAATCAGCAAGTAAGAAATTTCAGTAATTGGGAATGAATTATAACAAATAAATAAGGTTGTAATCACAAACTAGCAAATTAATAATGCCACAAGCAATCAAATTAGCAAACAACAAGTCACCAAGTAAAAAAATTGTGGCAATTTGTAAACAATCAAAATAAATAATCAACATTAATATAAAAATTATTTAAAAAATTACTGTAAATAATGTATCATAATGTAATTTAACATAACATAACGAAAAATAACAGAAAAAACGCACCATTACAGTGCATTGAGTTATTTTCAACTGTTAAGTAATGTTGGGTTCCTGCTAGGTTTCATAACGCAACATAACGGGTTTCATAATGCGTTATTTTCAACATTGATATATATATACACATATGTGTGAATATATATATATATATATATGTATATATATATATATATATGTGTGTGTGTGTGCGTGTCGCGTGCGCGTGCGCGTGTGTGCGCGCGCGCTTGTGTGTGTGTGTGTGTGTGTGTGTGTATATATATATATATATATATATATGACAGTAATGGAAATAAGTTCTGCCTCATGTAAGTTACCTGAGCTGCGGTTCATTTCTACCATCTTTAATATTTTTTTTTTGAATAAGTACTTTTGGAGTATGATCTCTCGTACCCAATTTCTTAGATTTTAATTTTGATTCGGACTAACATCAAGTAGATACATAATTAACAGTTTTTCGTGAATATATATATATATATATATATATATATATATATATATATATATATATATATATATATATATGTATATATATATCTACATCATATATGCATGTATATATATACATGCGTATATGTACACACACACACACATACATACACGTGTGCGTATTTATATATATGGATTTGAGGATTGGGTATGAATTTCTATCTGGATCAGAAACTATAGCAATAATCTATCGAATCCATTATAATGCTTTTAGTACCTTAGGTCCTAAAACTAGGTACATCACTACACCTGGTAAAACAATCTTGGTAGAGACAAATCTATTATCATCCCATGTAGTTGTAAACAGAGAGATAAAATGGGATGAAGTAAATTTGGGTAATACCTAATGCGGCTCAATAACAACTAATTATTAATCAAGAAATTAATCACATAATCCAAATGGTTGATGGAGAAGTAGAAATTACTTTTAATCCCTCAAGATCAATAAGACTTGCTGATTTCTCTACTTATAAGAGATCCACCTCTAGGAGATCTTCATCTAGATTAGCTTCTGTACAGGAAGCAAGGGTACATGGAATCAAAATATCTAACTCTAATATCTCTCATCCAGTGTATTAGCAAAAGGATAATATGCTCCTTACTAGCTCTGAAATGTGACATGTAGAGTAGTTTATATCGCGCAAGGCCAGGAAGTGAATTAAGAAAATTTCTTAATAAGGAATTTTAGCATGATTACAATAAACTTTGAGTTTACGCAACTGGTTCTTTTTTTAGGTTTTTAGAAGAACAGTCATACAAGACAACTTACTATTAGGAACTTAAATTAAGAATCAAATAAAATTCTTTATTCCGTGATTTCTAGATTAGTATGTTAATGATCATGATCAATGAATAAATATTTTATCAGAATATTATAAACAATGAAAAACTAGTACAGGAGGTTTCATTAGATCTTTGTATCCCCCAACTATCTTTAGAATTGTCAGGAACTTCTAATTTAGAGACAACACTTTTATAAAACTATTAGATACTAATGATGAAGCACTTAAATAACTTAATAATCTTTTTAAGTAGAATAATTATTCTATTGTTTATTTACAAATAGTTGGAAAACAACCGTCAAGAATAGAAACCACTATTGAAAAACTTGTAAATAAACTGGAAGAAATTATTCCAAATTTTCATATTATTAAAGAAAAAGCTATTATTAAAATAGCAGACCAAGTGCCCATTAAACCCAATTCAGAAATAACTGGATTTAAACTGCAAGATATATATTCTGAAGTTATGGAACAACTTAATAAGTAATTTAAAGATGCTAAACTCCAAACTTTAGAAGGGAAACCTTTGGTAGTATCTTCATAAATGTAGTCGGAAAAGGAAAATGATTATAATTTTATTTATCTATAATAATAAAGTTATAATTTTTGAGTTTACAACCAATCCACATGCAAAAATTTTAAATGAAGTTAAAGATATTATGCTTAAAGCCTTAAACAAAACAAATAAGTTTTCCAAATGAGGAGATTTCCTATGCTCCAATAGAAAAACAATTAAAAAAAGGAAAAAAATGAAAAAATTAATAACACAAATAGAAGAAAGATTTAAATCAACAATATGCGGAGATGTTCCAAATACTTTTTGGGATAGAAAACACATTGTCACACTTCCATATGAAGATAATTTTAACGAAAAAGATATTATTACAAGGGCAAGACCTTGCCAAATGAATTAAGAATACTTTGATCTACGTAAAAAAGAAATAGCTTTATTAGAGAAGAAATTAATAAGGAAATCCTATTTTTCTCAGAGTTGTACTGTATCTATGTAAATAATGCAGCTGGAAGAGAGAGTTCCTCGCCTTGTAATTAATTATAGACCTTTTGATAAAATGCTTAAATGGATTAGATATCCAATCCCTAATAAAAGAGATCTCTTAAATCGTGTTTATAAATCTAAAATTTTCTTAAAATTTGATCTTAAATATGGATACTGTCAGATACAAATTGATAAGAAAGATTGTTATAAAATAACATTTACTGTTCCTTTCAGTCATTACGAATGGAATGCTATGCCATTTGGATTAAAAAATACTCCTAAGTTCCAAAATACTATGAATGATATTTTCAATCCTTATATTGAATTTATCCTGTCATATATAGATGACATACTGATTTTTTCTCATTCTATTGACCAACATCTCAAGCATCTTGAAATTTTTAGGCATCTTGCCTTAAAAAAATGGGTTAGTAATATCAACCCCAAAAATAAAATTATTTCAAATGACAATCCGATTTCTTGGTCCTACCATTAGCCAGGGAATCATAGTTCCAACTAACAAGAGTTTAGAATTTGTATCAAAATTTGCTGATATAATTACAAATACAAAATAGTTACAACGATTTTTAGATGCTCTTAATTGTGTAGGAGATTACTATCAAAATTTGACAGAAGACAACTATTCTTTATACTAAATCAAAAAGAATCATTCCCTATGGACAGATGATCATACAACAGCTGTTAGAAAAAATCAAAATACATGTCAAATACCTACCTTGCATTCTTAGCCAATTCTAGTTGGTTTAAAATAGTAGACAACGCATCAAATATTAGATATGGGTGTACGCCCGAAAATTGAACCTTTGATTCCATTGCAAAATTGATGAATTACAATAGGAATTTAGATTACAAAAATTCCGAAGAATCACAAGAACGGGAATATTGGTGGATTCCCTTTTTTATGTGGGTTCGGGTGGCGGTGGAGTCTCGTTGCTGCCTTCGTTGACCGTCCGACCAGGAGAAGATGGCTCTGCTCTTTTCTTTGATCTCACGAGCTCGCCCGAAATCTTCCCAAAGTCCAAGAATCCAAAAATCAAAAGTCCATTCTCCCGTTAAATTCCTGTATTTTATAAACCGAAGAAGCTCGAAATCCGGCTCAATTCTCTCCTGAAAAAGCGGATCACGGATTATCAGGAAAATAAAATAGGAAATAAAACAACGGGAAAACAACGAAAAACAACCCGCGGGTGGCAACCCGCGGGATCGCCCCCGCGGGAATCCTCCCGCGGGTTGCTTCCCGCGGGGGTTCCCGCGGGTTGCAACCCGCGGGTGCTCCCGCGGGTTGCTTCCCGCAGGTGCCCCCGCGGGTGCACCCGCGGGTTGCATCCCGCGGGTGCACCCGCGGGTGTGCCCACTTAGCAAAATTAGGTTTTTTTTTTTTTAAAAATTTATTTATTTATTTAATTATTTTTAGTGTCTACATAACCCCCTCCAAAGTTTTTGAAGTTCTGTATTGAACCGTACTGAATTTCGAAATACTTTGGATTTTTTAATTTTGGTTATAGACTTTTTAAAAGATTTGGTCGATAGGGATAACTGTTAATATATTTATTTATTCCATAACAAGCAGATGTATGATTTTAACGTACTCATTAGAGGACAAGCAGAGGTATAATGTTAACGTGCTTATTTTAGGTCAAGCAGAGGTATAATATTAACGTGCTTATTTTAATCCTAATCGTTCAGTGACATCTAGTATGACGAATCAGGAAAAGACAGAGGTGACATTAAACGTGTCTTGGAGCTTAACCTATTCAAAGGATCTTGTCGTGATAGGGTCAAGCTGACTAAACAGAGGTGACGGTTAATGTATTTAGTTTTGGAATCGGACTATCAGAGGTAACTGTTAACTTGATAGGGAGATGATTTTCGTCAGAGGTAATTTTCAACTTAACGATATCAAAAGCACGTTCATCAGAGGTTGTAATGTTGGACTTGATGAAGTGTGAATTTTCTTTTCTGTCAGAGGTGAAATCTTAACGTGACAGGGGATTTAATCGGATCTTATCTCATTTGATTTTGAATTATGATGTCAGAGGTATGATTTTAACTTGACTAATATTTTGGAGTGTCGCTTGCTCTGTTGGAGCAAAATGACATGAAAATTTTTGCTGTCAGAGGTGAAATCCTAACGTGACAGGAGATTTATCTGATTAGGATTTTTAGCAAACCCCCAGCTATCAACGGGTTTGATTTGCCTTTACCAACTACCGTTTGAGTCGGGCTAGCCATGCTATTCCTCTCAGCATGGTGAGTTGTCAAGGATTTCGTTTGGGTTTAAATACCAAACTTTTCCTCTTCCCTTTGCCTTAGCAGCTTAGGGCAGTGATGTATTCTTATATTCGGATAAGAATACTGTTGTGACAGATTTGTCGTGGGATTTTTAGCAAACCCCCAGCTATCAACGGGTTTGATTTTGCCTTTACCAACTACCGTTTGAGTTGGGCTAGCCATGCTATTATCCTCAGCATAGTGAGTTGTCGAGGGTTTCGTTTGGGTTTAAATACCAAACTTCTCCTCTTCCCTTTGCCTTAGCGGCGTTGGGCAATTCATACTTTTACCCCCAGTATGGTGGGGTTGACGAGAAATTTATTCTCTTCCCGTAGCTTTAGCGGCGTTGGGAAATTCATACTTATTACCCCCAGTATGGTGGGGTTGACGAGAAATTTATTCTCTTCCCGTAGCTTTAGCGGCGTCGGGCAATTCATACTTTTTACCCCCAGTATGGTGGGGTTGGCGAGAAATTTATTCTCTTCCCGTAGCTTTAGCGGCGTTGGGAAATTCATACTTATTACCCCCAGTATGGTGGGGTTGACGAGAAATCTATTCTCTTCCCGTAGCTTTAGCGGCGTTGAGCAATTCATACTTTTTACCCCCAGTATGGTGGGGTTGACGAGAAATTTATTCTCTCCCGTAGCCTTGTCAGCGTTGGGTGATTTTTTTTTTTTTTTTTTTTTAATTGGGGGTTTAAATTAACCGCCCTGAGCCCATTTTTTGGGAATTGTTGTGAGCCCAAGTGGTACCTTTAGACCTCACGCATTAAATGTGTCGGAATTAGCTCTAACTCCTTTTTTGTTCAGCTTTGAGCTGAACTGCTCCAGCGTCAATCAACGCTTGAATTTTATCTTTTAAGATAAAACAATTTTTTGTGGGGTGACCTACAATCCGATGGTACAGGCAGTAGTTCGGATCGTTAGTTTTCCCTACTTCTTCAGGTCTCTTGCTCTCCGGCAATTTAAGCATCTTGCGTTTGGTGAGCAGATTGAATATAGTAGCAGTATGTTCATCCTTGAACGAATACTGCTTTTGAAGTCTGGGCGACTTTGCTGTATTGCTTGTAGTTGGCCATAGTTTCTGCTTCAGTGTACTTTCTACCGCCATTGCCGTTATGTCTTTCCCTTTTGAACGGGAAAAATGGAATGGAGATTCGTTTGCACCGTCTCCGGTTGTAGACTGTTGCATTTCGAGACGTCGAAGTATTTCTTCGGCCTGTTCGCCCTGCTTAAGCAGATCCTTCCATGACTTGGATTCGATCGAACCCATCTTGTCTAGGATATCGGTCAACAAGTTATGTCTGCAGGTTTCCACAAGCGTATCCTGCGTCATGCCATGTGGGCATCGAACGGAAAGTTCTCGGAACCGCTCGACATAAGTTTTGACCGTTTCGCCTTCTTCTTGCTTCGCTGCTAGCAAAGATAATATGGAGACTTCTGTATCATCTTCAAAGAATCGGGCTAGGAACTCACGTTCTACATCAGCCCAAGATTTAATTGATCCCTGGGGTAGCTGCATGAACCAGGTAAATGCGGGCCCCCGTAAAGTGCTCGCAAATATCCTAGTCATAGTTGGATCATTCCCCATGAGATGTCCTGTCTGTGAGAGGAAATAGAAGATGTGTTGCTGCGGCGAATTTTTACCGTCGAATGATTGAAGATTCAACGGTTTATATTTTGCAGGATAGGGTACGGTCTCCCATTCTACGGGATATGGACGGACTACCCCCACCTCTTGTAGCTTTTTGCGATGAAGAAGAGCTTGTAATTGGTTCTCCATCTTTTCTATTTTCTCTGCGTGAGGATTGAGGATAACTTTCACACCTCTTCCTCTCTTGAATGAGGAGGCACTTCTTCATCTTCGTTTTCGCTGTCTTCATTTATTTGGACAGGCCGTTTTCCTTTCTGCCGACTAGAAATGGACGGCGATGATTGGTTCTTTCTAGTTTGAGCCAACAACTCCATCAAAAGTTGTTTCATTTCTTCTATGGTCTCCTCGTGCTGTTCGAGACGTTTTTCTTGTCTCTCAAGTCTTTCAGAGACTTCTTCTAGAAGCGCGCCCTCTGGTTCGATAGAAACTCCTTTTGATCCTGGAGTGATTTCCTTATCCGAAGGGTTGTTTCCGACGACCTTTTTACCTTTATTAACCATATTTGATGAGGCAGCAGGTAGATCGGTCCCAGAGTATGCCTTTTTCACCGTCCGTATTCTTTTAGGTTCGGTGATCCGCTCAAAAACGGATTGTCTCAGATGGCACTCGCAGTTTGATAGAACAGTTGAGATTAACTGTTCGCATTGGCATTGAGGAGTATTCTGTGCAGAGTTCTTCTTCCAATTGAGGTATTCTCTCAAGTCTTGAGATATCTTCTCCTCTCTATTTGCATCTTGACGTATTTTGCGTCTCAAATTTGGTTCATAATACTGGAGAGTTTGTAATATTTCAGGGCTGAGCTCTTTTCCAGCATTAGATTGTTCTCCAACCCTTCTGCGGATTCTTCTGGAGTGTGTGCTGGCCTGCGCAGTTGTGCGGGCCTCGCATGCATCTGACTTGTTCTTCGGGATCTGGAGGATTCTATCATGAATATGTTCATCCGAAAATAAATTTGAAGATCTATCCTCAGGTGAGTTCATGAGCACATCCTTATATTTATTTGTAGAGGAACGGGATGGTACATCTGAGAGAGTAACCAAAAAGTTAGATGTGCGCTGTGTGCTCACTGCGCGTGTGCCCGAATAGACACCAGAACCGACCCTTGATTTTTCTTGCGGAGTGCAACCCACGGGTTGCAACTTGCGGTGTGCAACCCGCGGTTGGAACCGCGGGTTTGCACCCGCGGTTGCAACCGCGGGTTGCACCCGCGGGGTGCAACCCGCGGTTGGAACCGCGGGTTTCCACCCGCGGTTGCAACCGCGGGGTTGCCCCCGCGGGGTGCAACCCGCACTTCTGCCTGCGGATTTTTATTTTTGGAATTTTTATTTTTGGAATTTTTTCTTTCCGATGTTTCCTGATCTGGATTTTCTGAGAGCAATTTTCCAGAGGCACTGTTGAGGCGGGCCCGCTGTGCCTTACGCCTCAGGTTTCTCTTCTGAGAGCGGGTCAGGGACTGGTTTGACTTTTGGCTTGACTTTGGAACGGGCGATAACGCCTCGTAAATTTCAACGGGCGATGACGCCTCGTAAATTTTCATAGGCGATGACGCCTTTTGATTTCCAGTGGGCGATGACGCCTCACCTTTTTTCATCGTCACCCGGCGATGACGCCTAGGCTCCGAATCAGAGGAGGAAAGAAATTCCTCATATTTTTGCTGGTCAACTCCTATGACCAGCATCTCAACCATTGAGCCAATTGGCACCCGGTCGGACTGCGTCACCAAATTCTCTGTGGTAAACAGAGGAGCTCCCACTGTGGTCGCCAGTTCTTGTACGCCCGAAAATTGAACCTTTGATTCCATTGCAAAATTGATGAATTACAATAGGAATTTAGATTACAAAAATTCCGAAGAATCACAAGAACGGGAATATTGGTGGATTCCCTTTTTTATGTGGGTTCGGGTGGCGGTGGAGTCTCGTTGCTGCCTCCGTTGACCGTCCGACCAGGAGAAGATGGCTCTGCTCTTTTCTTTGATCTCACGAGCTCGCCCGAAATCTTCCCAAAGTCCAAGAATCCAAAAATCAAAAGTCCATTCTCCCGTTAAATTCCTGTATTTTATAAACCGAAGAAGCTCGAAATCCGGCTCAATTCTCTCCTGAAAAAGCGGATCACGGATTATCAGGAAAATAAAATAGGAAATAAAACAACGGGAAAACAACGAAAAACAACCCGCGGGATCGCCCCCGCGGGTTGCCACCCGCGGGAATCCTCCCGCGGGTTGCTTCCCGCGGGGGTTCCCGCGGGTTGCCACCCGCGGGAATCCTCCCGCGGGTTGCTTCCCGCGGGGGTTCCCGCGGGTTGCAACCCGCGGGTGCTCCCGCGGGTTGCTTCCCGCAGGTGCCCCCGCGGGTTGCATCCCGCGGGTGCACCCGCGGGTGTGCCCACTTAGCAAAATTAGGTTTTTTTTTTTTTAATTAATTTATTTATTTAATTATTTTTAGTGTCTACAATGGGGGAATTTTTAAATAGATTAATCTAGAATCCAATAAAAATGTATTAGTCTGTTTTACTTTTGGAAAGTTGAATGCTCCACAATTTAACTATTCTACAATTAAAAAGGAAATACTTTCTATTACTAAATGTCTTCATAAATTTCAAGATTTTCTAGATCATAAATTTCTTATACGAATTGACTGTAGTTTTAGAAAAAGTATAATTGAAAAACATATTAAAAACCTAACGTCAAAATAGATGTTTGCCATGTGGCAAGCAAAACTATCTGTTTACAACTTTACAATTGACTATATTCGCGGAGATAATAATTCTTTGGTTAATTTTCTAACTTGTGAATTTTTGCAGGGTAAAGATGAGAAAAGCTAATTCCTCCAATGGGGGAGGGAATAGAGTAATGAGTAATACTTTTAATTCCAATGCATGGAGAACGACTCGAAAGGGAACTAATAGTTCTCCTAAGGAAACTTATATTTTTTTTATTTTTGCATAATCCATATAAAACTTTAAAATTTGCTACTGATGAGGCTTTTATGGTTGGAAAACAAGTAATATTTAAGCCGGTTATTCTTCAAAGAAGACATTTAATCAAGTGGCCCAACAAAAGTGGCCTATCCTTACTAAAGATATTTCAGACTTTATAGTTCATATTGAAAAGGAAGATATAACAGAACTATACGACATAGAAATAATTAGACAGAAATATCAGGATAATTATTTTTATCCTACCCTGGTTCATCAACACAAGGGCTTTAATGCAAGCCTTGTTAACTTATAGATATGTTACTATGGAACATTTCTATCCAAATTCGATTCAGCTGCAGTTCCTAACTTTAGCAAATGCATAATAAAAACTGTTCAGTCGCCAAAAACGTGGGGGTTTAGTACCCATAAAGGGGTAACTATAAGAATTGGTAATGAAACTCATAGTTTCAATCAATGTTTAAAATAACGATAACGGTAACGTAACTTTTTCTCTGTTAAGTTATATCACATATAGCGTAACGCATAACATAGACTATGCAATTTTCTAATTATTTAATAAAAATAAATATAAAACTATATAAAGTAAATTTTATTGAAAATTGAATTAAAAAATTCTAAAAGAAAATTATATAAATATTTTATATCCCAGTATAAATTCTAAATTTCTAACAAGTTTTATAATAATTCTTATATTTATCTTCATAATTAAATTACATTCACATTCATAATTTCAGTGATAATCTAAACAAGAAAATA
The DNA here is from genome assembly GCA_036321105.1 of Dracaena cambodiana. Classification (NCBI taxonomy): domain Eukaryota; kingdom Viridiplantae; phylum Streptophyta; class Magnoliopsida; order Asparagales; family Asparagaceae; genus Dracaena; species Dracaena cambodiana. The sequence continues at coordinate 4,580,244 of JAYEPQ010000006.1, read as the reverse complement.
AGATTTTAAACTTATTTTTAATTATTGTCAATATTGTAATTTTTTTTTTGTAATGCTCCATTTATGTTATTTCTAATTGTTTATTTTAGATTAGCTGAGAATTAAATTTAATCAATAAGTAAGAAATTTCAGTAATTGAAAAAAATTTATAACAAATAAATAAGGATGTAATCACAAACTAATAAGTTAACAATGTTACAAGTAATCAAGTAAGCAAACAAGTCCTTAAGTGAAAAAACTGCAACAATTCGTTAATAGTCAAAATAAGTAATCGATATCGGTATAAAAATTATTATAAAAATTATTGTAAATAATGTTACATAACGTAATTTAATATAACATAAAATAACGTAAAAAACGCATCGCTATAGTTTATTGAGTTATTTTCGATTGTTAAGTAACGTTGACTTCTTATTAGATTTCATAACGCAACATAACGAGTTTAATAACTGTTGGCGAAATTTTTGAGAAAAAGAACTGTTGGCGAAATTTTTGAGAAAAAGAAAGAAAAGGACTCATACTATTAGCAAGAAATTGGCTAACACATGGATCATCTGTTATAGAGAAATCTGCATCTCAGGGACAAGAAAAGCTAAAATGCGACCATTACAGAGTCACGTTTTATCTCTCAAATCAGTCAAAAAGCAGACCTTCGTTCAGAGAGACCCGCTAATTGAGCGGACAGAGATGGGCCCCATAGAGTCGCATTTTTGCCATTCAAACTTAGAATTTGGAAGGATAATTCATATGGGTTCTAAAATACGGATCTAATCCATGACTCAAATGCAAGATCGCGGTATGGCTCATAAAGGCTTATAAAAGCTAAAGATTAACCCGTTTCAACACAAACACAGGTCTAGCTCAGAAACTAACACGTGGATCATCAATTAATGAGAGATCCGCAATTTTAGTTATCTTTTGAACTTATGAATAGAGCTAAATGTAATTAACACGAATCCCAGAGGATAATGTTTCCACTCTAAACTATTAAAGGATAAAAACTATCATCATTTACATCCAAATGCTGGTCTAATCAAGTAAGATATGTTGCTGGAAGTTAAAATGCGGATCATTTACTATACAGAGATCCGTGTCTGACTTTTCTTAGCTCATAGTTGGAGCTAAGTATAATCAACACGCGAACCCCAGTGGGTCGTGTTTTTTACTTTAGAGCCTTGAGAGGTGAAAATCATCTTCAATGATACTCAAATGCGGGTTTGAGCATACCACGCGAACTACCAGAAGCCAAAACGCGAATCTGAAGGCTGAGATCCGCACTTCAGTTATAAATCCAGAGGATTAAGGATGTTTACAAATTCTGCAGATTTAACACTAATCTAACGGATTAAAAGAAAGAATTAATCTTCAATCAAGGAGACCATTAATTTGACCATTACACCAGTTAAAAGGTCTCCAAAACCTCTATAAATTGTTAAAGGCTGGGATAGAAAACGGTTGGTTGGTGATGGACACTAGAGACTTGATTACTGAGTGAATCGTCTCCATTTGAGCACTTGTGCTAAAATCTAAAGCTCTTGAATCAGAGAGCTTTACGAAGACCTCAAAAAATAAGAATTTGTTCGGAGTGTCAACGGAGAGTAAGATCATGCTTTACTGCTACTACAGAACCTAGCACTAATCAAAGGGAAAATCATTTTTGCTCATCTTCTATAAACAGGCAACCGTTCATAAATGTAATCTTTTATTGAGATTTTTAGTAAAGAATTTAATTTTATGGCAAATAGAAGATTGGCGACTCCGTTGGGGAAACCTATCATCTCCGATGATACAGTTGTAGCTCAATCCGATAAAATTTCAGTTGGCACCATGGTCGAGTCACTCGTCATTGAGTTCGACCAGGAGAAATATGAGGAATTCCTCTCTGGCTCCATGAGCCCAAGATCTTTGTAAAAATGCCGCAAGGTTTCAAACAACAAAGCCTCTGATGAGGTTCCCAAGTCGATGGTCCTGCCAAAGGACCCCTAGACTAGTCCGGTTTCAAAGGAGATGTGTCTCCTTCATCAGCACAAGGTTTCGAGTCTGCCCCGCTCAAGACCCACATCGATCCCAAGAGAATGGATCAGGATCCCTGCAACAACAAAGGAAAACAATCATTCTCTGATCTTCAAAACGGTGATTCTGAAGACAAGGTTCTTCTCACCCGCATTATGAGAAGGAACTTGAGAAGAAGCAATGTTTACACTTGTAGAGCCATGAAAGAATAAATTGTTAGTGAACCACAACCAGCGAAGCTCCAATTCGTATATGGCGACCGAAAAACGAAGTTATGGTCCGCAACAAGAAGCTGGACCAAGATGTAGATCGATTCATCTGCGTTTCTTACAAGAAATGTCGCTTGCCCACCAAATGCATTTTTGACTATAAACGCAAAGTTTACATCTGCGTTTCACAGACTAAATGCAGGTCCCACAATCGCGTTCTTGAAACAAAATGCGGACCTCAAGGTAGTGTCCCAGAAGATAAACATGTGTCACAGACTCGCGTTCCTGAAGCCAGACGCGGATCTTCAATTCGCATTTTAATAGAAAAGCGCGACCCTCAGACCTGTGCTTCTGAAAAAGAATTAGTCTCTAAGGCTCATGGACTTTTAATCTCGGCTTCGTTAGAAGCTCATCTTTCAGCCGCTATAGCTAAAGTAAAGTTTGCTTCTGGAATTTTCAAAGGGGTAGAAACTCCCCTCCCAGAAATATTATTTTGAGGCAAAGTTACCTCCACTATCAAGTCAATGAGTTCCAATACAGGGGACCTTAGGGAATTTCTTAATAAAAAAAATGAAAAACCTCGAGAGTCGCTGTAGTTGTGAACAGTTGATCAACGCAGTACTCTCTCATTGCCGCTATATTGCAACTCCTGCAAAGCTGTCTGTCTTCAACAGTCTTGCGCCCTCTCTAGTCCAATCTTCAAAGAGAAGTCGACGAGCTATCAAACAAGAGTTCTCTGAACAAGAGTATCTTGAAGTGTCATCCAATATGATAAACTTCAGAAAGAAAAAGAAGAAAATGAAGAATATTCCTCAAACATATTCATCGGACTCTGATCATTCTTCTGTTTGGAGAGTGTGTTCAGTGAGATATGGGGTGTGTTTGAAATACCCGACTTCAGAAAGGAGTAACATTGTTATTGGACTACAGAAAGATAGGCGGAGTCTCCTCCGATAAAGAGGGAGTAAGAAATTCTGTTGCAGCCGAATCCCAAATTTCAGACTCGTTCTTTGAAGAGTCATTCTTGGTGCATATGATGCAGGGAAGCCCGGAAGAGTTTATGAAGAGGATGGATGAACAAGATAAGATCATTCAACAACAATAGAGTACTATAAACGAGATCAGGAATATGCTTCAATATCTTATCGATGATAAAAAAGAAGGGGGAATTTTCTTCTAAAGGTTCCCGCAACAATAAGAAAGACAGAAGGGAAAAGAAGATGAACCTTATACTCCTTTAGGAGGCACTGATATCGAGAAAAATGAAGAAGATAATCGTTCTGCACATTCTCATCATCAATCTGGGAATTCAGAACCTGAAGACAACCTAAATGCTAACTTGATGGAAAGCTTTCAGAATCAACTCAACGCTCTTATGTATAAGAACAACTTGCAAGAGTTGAGGGTCGCAAGGCCGTATCCGATGGAGTGGAAAAGTATACCATTCCTGGAAAATTACAAGCCTTTGAAGTTCAAGTCATTCGATGGTAAAGGGTTGCTGAATCAGCATTTTTACTACTTCAAGTCTCAGACATGCCATTTGATCGAATTATCATGCGAGTTTTTATTAGTACCCTTACAAGTGTAGAATTTGAATGGTTCTGAAGACGGGAACCAGGAACCATTAACTGGTGAAACGACATGGAAAGGTCTTTCCTGATGAGGTTCTACACGAGGATAACATGGAGATTTCAATGCCAGCACTCCTCGCCACAAAGCAAAAAAAGGGGGAGTCAGCTTGAGACTTCATCAAGAGATTTAGAAATGATTCTTTGAGATGTCCGCATGTGATGCTCGAAAAGATTTTAGTGGAGACCTATAGACATAATCTCTCAACCAAAGTTCTTGCCAGAATGGGGGCTGTAAAGCCCTCTACCTAGAAAGATCTTTCACTTCAAGTTAAAAAGTCGAAGAAATTACACAGAGGCTTGAGTCTGAAGGAGGAAAATAAATAAGAAATAATTCTATAACACCTTAGTCATCTCGATCCAAAGGGAAGGAGACGATGGCGGCAGATGCTTCAAGCCAACTAAACCTCATCTAAGGATCCCTCCGTCACAGTTCGTCAGAAACAATATTCTTTTAAAGATGAGCACACCATCACCATTTCAACTTGCTCATGACAAAGAATATGTTCATGTTGCCAGAGTCGAAGCAACCTGAAAAAGCATGAAATGTTAATGATTCCAATTACTGTGTGTATCATACAATCGTTAACCATTTCTACCAAGTAATAAAGGATAAGATTCAGGCCATGGTGGACGCCAAGCTGCGAGAAGATTAGAAGAAGGTAAACAGCAAATATGATGACTTTCAAATTTGGATAGGTTTCAGACTTGATAGAATCAACTATTCATGACAGAGTTCAACCAATTCCTAAAGATACGATGAAGGTCATAAATTATGATCCTCATTAGGAACAAAAGAAAATCTTCTGTTAAAACATCTAAAGGGAGATAATGTGGTGCATCCAGACTTTCTTGAAGATGAGCGGTGGACTTCGAGTTTATCTAAGAAGTCAAAATGAAAGGCGCGCACTTCCAATGCTGTCACTGCAGTCCTGAAGATACAAGAGTTCATTCTCTTTCGGACTCAAAAAAGGAACTCAAAGAATCGTTGGCAGTCAATGAAGACTAACAAAAACCTTCTGAGACTCGCTTAGGAAAAAACTATTTAAAAAATTATGTCCAAGTGGTTGAATCTCAGCCTCCAGAAAAGAACAAGTAGAAAGAGTTTAAGTTTGATAATGCTCTTAAAAGTAAGGAAAAAAAGCTAATGAAAAGTTCCAAGAAGCTTTTTCGATTTGATGTGTTGGCACAATTGGCCAACATTTCCGCAATAATCACTTTGTACGAGCTCCTGAAACTGTCCATGCAAACTAGAGAAGCCTTAATAGAGGCTCTGCAAGATTCCGAATGGTTTCTGGCTCAAATTCCAGAAACAATAGAAGAAGTTTGTGTAGCTTGTCATCAAACTTTCAAGAAGATACCTTGCATAACTCTCTCCAGAAGATATACAAGTGAAGAATAACAAGCATCACCGGCCTTTGTATTATAAAGGCGACATAGGGTCAAAAGAGATTGACCGAATCCAAGTCGATCCTGGATTTGCTCAAAGCATAATGCCAATGAGAGTGTTGCAGTATCTTGGGGTCCCAATAAGTAGATTGGCGTCAATAAATACAACCATTTTCGGGTTCATCGCTAATGGTTGTAAACTCTTGGGCAAGGTGAAATTGAAATGCCAGATCGGTGATCTAAAGATGGAAGTCACATGTTGTGTAGTAGATACTGATACGTCTTACAATCTCTTATTTGGAAGGCCATGGATTCACCTCAACTGCATTGTCCCTTCTACATTTCACCGGTGTATAAAGTATGTGGACAAAAAAGGGAATGCAAGAACCCTGGTGGCAGAAAAGTAACCCTTTAAAGGAGTTGAAAATTACTTTATCGATGCACTGCTATATCAAGACATATTTGAAGTAGCTGAGTAGTCTGCCTCGGAAGAATCAGATAGTGGCAAGGAGGCTGATACCGAATCAGGATTCGAAGATTCGAGATCCAATGATGAAATTTGCGAGGTTGAACCAATTGTAATAAGTCTTGAAGGCCTAGATATAAATGACACCACCAATTCTAATAGTGAGTGGGTAATCAATGAGAATATAGAGTTTGCTTATTCATCAGGTATTGATTCTGAACCCTCAAGTAGTAGTACTGACGCGATTAGTTATCAACTAGATAAGATATACTTCTTAGCATCATTTCAAGTACCCATCCATTCATCCTTTTATATACGAAGTGAGGATGTAGATGTGAGTGAAGCGATCTTTGAAGTCTCTCAAATATAAAGGTCAAAGGCCTATATTATTTGGAAAAGCAAATAATATTGATAAAGAAAAATGTTTAAATTCTGAAGAAGAATAGGAAAATCTCGAGATCTTCCATTACGATAAGAATTCCTATAAAATGATGAAAAAGATGAGATATGATCTAGCTGAAGACAGGGGTTGAATTTTGGAAAAGAAAGAAGAGCTGTACTTCAACTTTTTGTTCCAAAAAGAAAAATCTCATATTACCATAATAAGGTTACTATAATAAAACTGGCAGAGAGTTGGGATATGTTACTATTCCTGAAAATCTTTCAGAAACAAATTTTGAGGAGTTTCAACAAACTCATTCATCTGAATCATTATTCTGGGATTTAGATGCAAGTGTTGGAGCTATTTTTCAAGAAGTCTCTATCAACATGGTCTTTGCAGACCAGAAAGAAGAAGAGGATGATGAAGAACTACCGCCAATCAAGGATGATTCCTGGGCAAAGCATCTTAATCTGAAGTAGGAAGTTCAATTCGAATAACGTGAAGCTCTTCACTCCAACTGAAGATAAAGTGATCCCAATAAATATGGGCGATGAAATTAATTCTAAATCCATATTTATAAGTAAAAATTTATCTTCCAAAGAAAATGGAGAAATGTTTTCTTTCATTCGAGAATACATTGAAGTTTTTGTCTGAAATTATGAAGATATCCCAAGATTAGATACGGAAGTAGCGATGCACAAGTTGAACATCTGAACAGATGCAAAACCTGTCAAATAACAACGAAGGTTCCGTCCTAAAGCTAAGAAGCTAATCGAATGAAGAAGCTAATCGATTTAGGCTTTATTCGCGAAGAACATCCTAATTGGGTCGTTAATATAGTCCCTGTGACTAAGAACAATGGAAAAATTAGGGTCTGCATCGATTTTAGAGATTTAAAGAAAGCATGTCCAAAAGATGAATTTCCATTATCTATTATAGATATCATGATCGACAACACTTGTGGTTATGAACGGATGTCGTTCATGGATGGATTTTTAGGATACAATCAAATTAAGATATATCCTAATCATGAGAAACACGTCTTTCTGAACTCCATTAGGGGTGTACTATTACAGGGTCATGCCCTTCAGTTTAAAGAATACTGGTGCCACATATCAGTACGCTATGAACGCTATATTCCAAGAGTATCTTCGGAAGACAGTGGAATACTATGTGGATGATTTAGCGATCAAGAGCAAAAGTAAAGACAATCATCTTCATGATCTGAGTGGTGTTTGATCTCATGCGAAAGCACCAGTTTAAGATGAATCCGATCAAGTCTTTTCTAGGAGTTTCCAGTAGAAAGTTCCTTGGCTTTATAGTTACTTCTCGAGGAATTCATTTTGATCCAGATAAGATCAAAGCAATTTAAGATATGTCACCACCAAGAAATCTCAAAGAATTGAGAGAACTGTAGAAAAGTTTGGCATACATTCGCAGGTTCATATCAAATTTGTCTGGGAGATGTCAACCTTTTACATGGTTGATGAATAAAGGAATATCGTTCATCTGGGACGATGCATGTCAGAAAGCTTTCGAATATATTAAGAGATTTCACGAAGCCGCTCGTCCTTGTAGCTCCAGTGACAGGAGTACCTTTCCTTTTATATGTGAGAGTCATGGACCATTCTTTGGGAGCATTATTAGCCCAAAAAATGAATTTGGATAAGAGCAAGCTATCTACTATCTAAGTAGGATGATGATTGGAGCTGAATATCAATATAATCCAGTGGAAAAAGAATGCTTAGTTTTGGTGTTTGCAGTGCAGAAAATGCGACACTACCTTTTATGGCAAACAATCCACGTTATATCGAGAGTTAATCCATTAAGAATATTAATAACCAAATCAGGATTATTAAATTCAAGATTATCTAATTAGGCTATTTTGCTATCGCAATACGATATGAATTTTATCCTACAAAAGTCAATTAAAGGTCAGGCTATAGCTGATTTCCTAGCTGAGCACTCAATTCTAGCTTCTTCAAAATTATATGAAGACATTCTTGACGAAATAGCTGAAAGAAGCATAACTGCAGGAGACAATAATCTACAAGAAACTGCTGAAGCAAAGGCCACTACAAAAAAAGCCTGGAAACTTTTTTTTGACGGTGCTTTCAGAATGGAATCCAAAGGAAAAGTGGTAGCAGGAGTGGGGGTGGTCTGTCTCTCCTTATAACCACATTATCCTTCGAGCATATTCATTAACAGAGTCATGCTCCAACAATATTGCCGAATACAAAGCCTTGATGATTGGTCTAAAAAATAGCCAAACAATTAGGGGTGAAATATTTAGAAGCGTATGGAGACTCTCAGCTTTTATCAATCAGGTTAAGGGAGAAGACGAAGTCAAGAATAAAGATCTACCTTATTGCCAATCAGTTATAAAAATGGCTGATAGTTTCAACGGCTTTTACATCAGTCACGTGTAGAGCTATCATAATAGTTACGCGGACTCACTAGCTTCGTTGGTTGCCACTTTAGCATTGCCCAATGATGCTAACAAATGCATAACGGTGGGAAGCAAAGAATTGTTCTGTCTGAAAAATGAACTCAAAGCGAAGCTAAGTTCGAACAAGAAACAAGAAGCACATGTTCTTGAGACTGATCTCAAACCAAGAGATTGACAATTTCCTTATATAAATTATGTTTTTTACGGAATACTGCCAGAAGATCCCAAAGAAGCAGCAGCAATTCGAAGAAAAGCTATTCGATTCTATTATAATACTGAAATTCAGACATTATATAGAAAGTCATATGATGGAATTATGCTTCATTGCCTTTCTAATAGAGAAGCTCAGAAAGCACTAGAAAAACCTCAGTAGCATCTGTGGAGCACATCAATCAGGATGAAAACTCTGGGATCGACTCCGAAGACTGGGATATTATTAGTCTAAGATGATAGATGTAATTGCTTATGCCAGAAAATGCAGAGTTTGTCAAATACATGCAGACTTCATAAATCAGGCACCAGAATATCTTCATTCAACAACTGCGTTGTGGCCATTAGAAATATGGGGAATTAATATTATTGGGTCAATTTCACCACCATCAACCACCGGTTCATATTGGTTATAACATATTACTTTTCAAAGTGGACTGAAACCATTCCCCTAACTGAAGTGAAAATATCAGACGCGATCGAATTCATCAAGTATCATGTTATATACTGCTTTGGAGTGCATAGAAGAATTGTTCATTGAAGTGATAATTTAACTGCAAGCGTACAGTGTCGATTATAGCGCTATACAGGTCGTCTCACAGAGATCTTAGGTGTTTTTGCGATTCTTACTAATTCTATAGTCTAATGGATTAACAAAGAATTCTAAGTTGGAGTTGAGAGTTATTCTGAATGATCAAATTCATCAAGTATCATGTTATATACTGCTTTGGAGTGCCTAGAAGAATTGTTCATTGAAGTGATAATTTAACTGCAAGCGTACAGTGTCGATTATAGCGCTATACAGGTCGTCTCACAGAGATCTTAGGTGTTTTTGCGATTCTTACTAATTCTATAGTCTAATGGATTAACAAAGAATTCTAAGTTGGAGTTGAGAGTTATTCTGAATAGCTTAGGATCTAGAATCCACTAGTTTCCAACCATATATTTACTTCTATTATCTTTTTCTATCATAAAAAAGTGATCTTTTAGTTTAATTTTTACTTTCAGTGTTCTAAGTATGAGTTATCAAGTGGTGTGCAAGTATAACGCATCAAAAATACAACTTTTCATAAAAGTAAACTAAATCGTTAGATAATTTGATAAAGATAAAAATCAACAACTCCAAATCCTAACTAAGTATAGGCTATCAAGAAACTTAACTCAAGTATAATCTATCAAAGTATTAATCTACGAATTGTTATCTTTTAATCTTTCATTGAAAAATCATATCTTTATTAATTTATTTTTAGGAAGAAAATATTATAGAGCAACTACATGGTGGATTCTAACTTCATCTACATCTTAGAACTAAGCAAAATTAGCTACTCATATTTCTAACAAGCAAAATCAAATTTTTATTCATAGAAAGCAATTAAATCTAATCTAGAAAGTAAATAAATCTAAATTAGAAAGCAATTAACTCTATCTAAAAAGCAAATAAAAACTTGAAAGCAATGACGTACTTCTGGAGCACGGTATTGTGACTATCACCCCTTCAGCAAAACGCTAATTTTATTAATGAAAAATTCGAGTACAAACTATATCCTAATTCTATATTAACTACTGCATAAAAAACCCTAGAATACAAAGATACGGTCAATATATAGGCTTTGGAAATCAAACCCTAATTCTAATACAACTGAAAAACCACAAAATTACAACAAAACCACCGAAGAAAAATCAGCATGTGGGTCCACCTTTGAGCCGCTATTTGGCGGCTAATGAATGGCCAATGGTCCTGGTTTTTCTCCTGCACGAGTCCCGTGTCTTGTTCTCTTGATGTCCTTGACTGTATTGCACTTTGACTCTCTAAAGTATTTTAATCTTATAGTTTTACTCTCTTTAAACTCTTTTTCGGGCTTTGTTTTCTAATTCGGCTCTGATTTCATGCCATCTCCCTGTATGAATCAGATTACCTGAAAGACACTAAAAATACCCAAGTAGCATTTATTTATATACAAAAATAGATAAAGTATGGAAGGAAAAATACAATATATGATACTAATCACACCCCACATCTATCTTTTGTTAGTTCTCGAGCAAAACCTAAACCTAAAAAGAAAAAGAAAAATCCTAACTTACTTTCGCAGCAATCGCGATTGCACTTAGCACGTGCAATAAGGTTTTAAACCCCTAGGTTACCCTTGTGGACGAGTGTTGTCTCGTGAGGGTTTGCAGTGAATATACTCACAAAATTCATGAAGAAAATAGATTAAGGAATAAAGAAAAGAAAAATAAGGATAACTGAAAATTAAGAAAAATAAAAAAATTGATACAAAAGAAAAATCTTTTTTTTATAATATTTTCATCAATTAATCTCACTAATATACGAACTCAAGAACGCATTTAGATTATCAAATTTCAAATCTAGCGTCATATCAAATACACTTATCATTTTAATCAAAAATTTAAATCCTATTTTTCAATACCTACTAACAGATAATCCATTGGCTCCTATACATCTACATACACGTATGATAATTTACTTCGGTTTTGAACTCCAACTCTAACTCATGATTCATCTCCTCTCTCATAACAATTTTTTTTTTTTAAGAATATTTCACTTTTCATGTGAATATTCACGCTTACTTAGATGCAAAGTACCAGATTATTCGGATCATACTCTCTCCCTCTTTTTTTCTTTTTTCTTTTTTTTTAAGAATATTTCACTTTTCATGCGAATATTCACGCTTGTTTAGGTGCAAAGCACCCGATTACTTAAATCATACTCTTTTTTTTTTTTTTACTCTTGAGTCTATTGCCTTAATACCAGGCACACCCAATTTTTTTTTATTATCACTTTTTTTTATTTAGAGAGAAAACTTACTCAATCGTTATCATCTTTGTTCTTAACCTAATAAATTATTGTGAAGTGAAAAGTAGATGTATACTTGTTTCAAAACTACTGATAGCGGTATTTATTTTTTGGATTTTAATCTTTTTCATAAAATTCGAAGTGTATCATCCAATCTATTCGCATATCCAATTTTAAATCTAAATTTGTCCCTTTATCTGCAATTAGGTTGATTTATTAATGAAAAAATATATAAATTTTTTCAGTTTTTTAATTTTTTTTTTAGTTTTTAATTTTTTTTAGTTAGTTACCCTAAAAACTACCTAAAGTGTAAAATAAAAAAACCCAAAAATCTAAAAATAAAATAAAGATTCTAAAAAAACTAAAAATCCTAGAAAAACACTAAGAAAATATTCTAACCCACTCGCCCACACATAAACTCGTATATACCCTCATACATAAACCAAGAGTGGTAAAATAAATAAGAAAACTATTATACAAATACAAATAATGAGTCGTAAAAAGTAACGATCTCAATATCGTCACCCTGTTAACGCATGGAAAGCAGTTACGACCTCTCGATCGCTTCTCACTTTCATAGTGTGTACATTTTAAACGTGAAGTGGGTGCATTATTATATCTCATCAACCTCCTACAAGTTACAAAATTACCTGTCTGTAGCTTTTGCCGCCCTTATTTTTTCTTTGTCCACATGTAAGCATTAACAATTGGGTTAAAGAATTCTTTATTATAAATCTGCCAATTATCGTTAGTAACAAGCATACATGTAGAAATATCGTGAGGTGAGAAGAGTGCAATATGATCAAGTGAATGTGGTGGTGGCTCTTCTAACTCACGAAGTAATGCGAGTTTCTCTGCAAACAAATCCTCAAAAGTTTGCTCATAAATCAATGACACTTGCACAAGTATCATCATAAATAGAATCGGTATGTGCTAATTCATCTAATAATATGAGCTTATCTTTGAATATTTGCTCAAATGAGGGTTCATCATCGGTGCAAGAAGTCAAACGAGAGTGCAAATTGTGAGTCATGTTGACCTCAATGAGGGAGCTTGTTGTGTGCTCATCCATATTGAATATATTCAATGCCACAGTCATATTTCCAAACGATAACTTCATGAGGCCACTCCTACAATCAATTAATGCATTTGATGTTGCAAGGAATGGTTTACCTAAGATAACGGAAATTTGATTCCGTGGATTAGAAATCGGCTCAGTTTCTAAGACAATAAAGTTTACAGGAAAGATGAACTCGCCGATTTTGATGAGCACATTTTCAACCATACCAAGTGGTTTCTTGATAGAACGATTAGATAGCTGTAATGTGACCTTGGTAGGTTGAAGTTTTCTTAACCCCAGTTGCTAATAAACAGTGTAAGAAAGCAAGTTGACATTTGCTCCTAAATCAACCAATGCCCTATCAAATGTAGTTTCCAATGATGAATGATGCATGAGATTGTTGGGAAACCTGGATCTTTGTACTTGACAGGTAAGGAGTTAGAGAATATGTGATATATTTGCAGTAAGAAAAACTTTTTTAGAAACGTTTCTTGTTTTTTAGTACACAAATCCTTAAAGAACTTAGCATAAGTAGGAACCTGTTGTATAATGTAAGGAGTGGAATATTAACCTTCACCTGTTGAAATGTTTCAAGAATTTTCTCTACTTGCAGTGAAGGCTTTCTAAGCCGATTTGGATATGGTGCTTTCGACTCAGGAACAGGTTCTTTCAAATGAGTATGTGACGGTGATGGAGGTGATGGGGATGGTTGTGGAGAAAGGGGTGGAAGAGATGGTGTAGCCTGCGAGATAGTAGGAGTGGGATCATGGGGCATGGCTACATTATTGTCCACTTGCCAGATTTTAGTGTGTGAATGACATTGCATTGGTGGACATGCGACTGATTGGAATTTGAGAAACCGGCATTAGGATTCGATATGGGTTGACTTAGAAAAGTACCCTGGCCATGTTCACTCATCTAACTCGCTAATTGTCCAACCTGCTGCTCTACATTCTTAATAGATTAAGAGTTCATGAGCAGTTGCTGACCTGTACTTTAAATAAAATCAGTTGACACTTTCATAAGATTTTGCATGTGCGTGTAAAGATTGGACATATGCATGTTAAACATGGAATGAGACTTGAGAAGATTTTCAACGTTCTTTTCAAGTGATTGGAATCGCTTTTCTTGATCATTATTAGACCCCCGTTGTGGATGTGAGTGGTTTTGTGCAGGTGGTCTATTCTGGTTCCTATAATTTGAAGCGTTTGGGCGTTGATAAACACCCACATTTGGTCTTGAAAACTGACCAGTGGCTGGAGGTTGCATGTTAGGGTTAGGAGCCCTCTGATATTGCCCGACTCCATGAGAGATTTGGATGGTTCCTCCAGCCAGGATTGTATATAGGAGCATATGGATTGTTCATGGGTTGTTGATACAAAGGCGTTAGCCTATTCAAGTGTGGGACCCATGAGTTTCGTTAATAATGGACACTCCATAATGTGATTGGAAGTTTCGCAATTAAAGCATGTGGGACTTTGGATTTGATTCATTTGACCCACCGGTGGAGCACTATGAGTCTCCAGTGCCTCAATTCTCTTTATAAGGGTTGCAATTTTAGTTTTGGCAGCTATAGAGCTGTCGACACTATAGATCCCATCCTTATGTGCAGCAGTTGGTGCACTGGGTTTCTCAGTGGGACTCTCCCACTGCATAATCTTCCACGATAAGTCCTCAAGAAAGTCCCATGCTTCATCCTCGTTCTTTCTCAAGAACTTTCCTTGACACATGGACTCAAAAAGAGTTTTGGATGTGTAATCGAGTCCTTCGTATACGATTTGACACAGCTGTCACTTTTCTATCGCATGGTCGGGACACTGAGCTAAAAGATTTTTCAACCGTTCCAAGTATTTCCAAAAGGGTTCTCCCGGCACTTGACGGAATTGATTGATTTGATTTTGTATCCTTGCTGTCTTATGCCTGGGATAATACTTCTTAAGAAACACCGTAACGAATTCATCCCAAGTAGTGATTGAATCAGTAGGCATACTGTACAATCATTTCTTGGCATTATCCTTAAGTGCAAAGGGGATGAAGCAGAGCTTAATTGGGTCCTCCGATAAGTGTTGCAGTTTTATCATCACGCATACTTCCTGAAATTCACTGATAAAGAGATATGCATCCTCTGAATCAGAACCAGTGAATTTAGGAAGTATACTGATATACTGCGGATTCGACTCATAGTGATTACCCGCTATGTGTGGAAGTTTTATATGCATGATGGAAGTGATGTGCGCAACGGGTAATATCGATCCTGAAGGAGCGGGATCGGCTAGTCCATCTTGTCTTCCATGAATAAATCTGATCTCACAAGTCGACCAAATTAATCACAAGTCTAAAATGGCTTGAAACAGCGACCGTGAGTGTATGCGTGAACTTGCTAAACTAATGTAAGAAGTGGGGGTGTGGTGGAGATAGAACGGTGAAATAGATAAGATCAATTTAAAATATGTGATTCCTACTGTTACTAATTTATTTATTTTTTAATATTTATTTAGAAAACCAGGAAACCAAAACACAGAACTGGACAAAAATTAGAGTCGAACAATACCTGAATTGCTGCTAAATAGCGGTTTTTATCGCTAAATAGTGGCAAAACTAGAGAGTTTAACTCTGGTTTCTGCTGTGCAGTTCCAAAGCTTCTCCGATTCCTTTTGTCTTCCTATATTTGCAATTTCTATTCTCTACACACTCAACACACACTGTTAACCCGTAAATCATTTAGAAAAAGGAAGAAAAATATCGTCGATTCCTCGCGATGGTGCCAAAAACTTGATGTGATAATTTAACTGCGAGCGTACAATATCGGTTGTAGCGCTATACAGGTCGTCTCACAGAGATCTTAGGTGTTTTTGCGATTCTTACTGATTCTATAGTCTAACGGATTAACAAAGATTAATTGTAAGTTGGAGTTGAGAGTTATTCTAATTAGTTTTGGATCTAGAATTCACTAGTTTCCAACAATATATTTACTTCTATTATCTTTTTCTATCATAAAAAAGTAATTTTTTAGTTTAATGTTTACTTCAAGTGTCCTAAGTATGAGTTATCAAGTGGTGTGCAAGTATAACGCATCAAAGATACAACTTTTCATAAAAGCAAACTAAATCGTTAGATAATTTGATAAAAAAGATAAAAATCAACAACCCCAAACTCTAAGCATAGGCTATTAAGAAACTTAACTCAAGTATAATCTATCAAAGTATTAATTTACGAATTGTTATCTTTTAATCTTTCATTGACAAATCATATCTTTATTAATTTATTTTTAGGAAGAAAATATTAGAGAGCAACTACATGGTGGATCTTAGCTTCATCTATATCTTAGAGTTAAGCAAAATTAGCTACTCATATTTCTAACAAGCAAAATCAAATTTTTATTCATAGAAAGCAATTAAATCTAATCTAAAAAGCAAATAAATCTAAACTAGAAAGCATTTAACTTTATCTAAAAAGCAAATAAAAACTTGAAAGCAATGACGTACTTCTGGAGCACGGTATTGTGGCCGTCACCTCTTCAGCAAAACGCTAATTTTATTAATGAAAATTTTGAGTACAAACTATATCCTAATTCTATATTAACTACTGCATAAAAAACCCTAGAATACAAAGATACGGCCAATATATAGATTTCGTAAATCAAACCCTAATTCTAATACAACTGAAAAACCACAAAATTACAACAAAACCACCGAAGAAAAATCAGCATGTGGGTCCACCTTTGAGCCGCTATTTGGCGGCTAATGAATGGCCAATGGTCCTGGTTTTTCTCCTGTTCGAGTCCCGTATCTTGTTCTCTTGATTTTCTTGATTGTATTGCACTTTGACTCTCTGAAGTATTTTAATATTGTAGTGTTGCTCTCTTTAAACTCTTTTTTCGGCTTTGTTTTTTAATCCGGCTCTGATTTCATGCCATATCCTTGTATAAATCGGATTATCTGAAAAAGACGCTAAAAATACCCGAGTAGTATTTATTTACATACAAAAATAGATAAAGTATGGGAGGAAACATACAATATATAAAACTAATCATTCATGATAACGGACCTAAGTTCGTGAGTCAGTCATTTTGCAAATTTTATAATAAATATAGGATCGAAAGTGTGGCCTCATCTCCATACTATCCTGCAGCCAATGGTTTAGTAGAAACTTTCAACAAAACCATTGTGAAGCTCCTTAAGAAATTCGTTTCATCTAACCAACGCGATTGGGATGAAAAGCTTGGAGAATTTCTTTGGACATATCGAATTACTGTCAGGACTCCTACAAATGCTACACCTTTTTTTTTAATGTATGGATCCGAAGCAGTTCTTCCTTTGGAAATCCAGATTTCGTCATTACAAGTTGCATTAGCAACCAAAATGAGTTAAGAAGAGAAGCATCGACAAAGTCTTCTAGAGCTAGAAGCCCTCGATGACGAGCACCTCGAAGCTCAACAAAGCATTGAGCTTTATCAAGCGCAAATCTCCAAAACTTTTAACAAAAAGGTCAAACAAAGAACTTTTAAGAAATGTGATCTTGTTTTTTTAGTAGGGAGACCGATCGTAACTAATCAAAAATCTAGAGGAAGGTTCTAGTCAAAATAGGAAGGACTTTTGTTATTGACGCAGTATATTCAAATGACACGTACCGGTTGGCAAAACCGAATGGCGATAAAATAATGATGCCAATCAATGAAAAGTTTCTAAAGAAATATTACTCCTAATGTAATATTCAAGAAATTCATCGCAGAAGGCCAAGTCATCTGATTTCTGACAAATGTTGAAGAAAGTTTTCAATGGGTATCAAGAAAAAACCTGAACCTTTTAAAGGCAAAATAGGTTGTATATAAACAACTTATATAATAGTAAGAAGCAATCAAGTCAAAAATTGAGGATCCTCAGTCGTGTCTTCAACCGAATCAGCGAATTCTCGACGGATACCTGGAGAAACGGTAATAAGAAGATTTCATAGAGAATTTCTTGTAGTACTCATTCCGAAAAACGCAATAAAGAATAATGCAACTTCTTGGTACAAGCTATTCGGTGTATGCTTGACCGACATCTCGGAAAAGAGTACTGAAGTATCAAATCATTTGATACACATTTAAATTTTTTCCTTAACAAAAGAAAAATTCAACACTATGACTTGATCATCGGTCCGCTCAAATGCCGAGTATACGAAGGCTATAAAGAGATTAATGGATGTGTCTAAATCTTGACACTATTATCTCCAAAACAGGACTAATTTGTCCACCAATCAAATGGAGCTCATCTGCTAATAGTTCATATTTTATGACCAACTACATCAATTTCCCCAACGGAGTACCGTAGATGAAGATATGCTACCTTGTTGCCAACATGTCGCTCTCCACACCAACTGGGGGTGCAAAATGAAAATAAATCCTATGTCTTTATGACTAAGGGGAAATTTTGGTATTTAATCCCAAATAAAATTCTCGCCAACCTATCGTGTTGGGGGTAAAAGTATGAACTGTCCAATGCCATCAAGACAATGGGAAGAGAACAAGTTTTTTGCCAACCCCACCATGTTGGGGTAAAAAGCATGAATTGCCCTAATCTGTTAAAGTTAAGGAAAGAGGAAAGTTTGGCATTTAAGTCCAAATGAAGTCTTCGATAACTCATTATGTTGAGGGGAATAGTATGACTAGCTCAACGCAAATGGCGATTGGTAAAGGCTAATCAAATTTGTTTATAACTGGGGGTTTGTAAAAAAATCCCGTGGACATATCATGTTAAGCTCTTATTTCTGACAGATCTGAAAATTCATTTTCTGCCAAAGTTTGTCAAGTTAAAAATTATCTCTGATATAAGTAAAATTTCATTTTTCAAAAATTTGCTAAGTTAAAAAAATTACCTCTGGCAAACCAAATTTCATTTTTCAAAATCTAGTCAAGTTAAAATTTATCTTTGGCAAAGCAAAATTTCATTCCTCCATTGTCAGTTAAAAATTACCTCTGGCAAAGCAAAATTCTTTTCCACCAAAATTTTGTCAAGTTTAAAATTATCTCTAACAAAAGCAAAATTTCTTTTAACCAAAAATTTGTTAAGTTAAAAATTATCTCTGACAAGTTTCATTTCACCAAAATTTGCTATGTTGAACATTACTTCAGGCAAACCAAATTTCGTTCCACCAGAATTTGCTAAGTTAAAAGTTGCCTCCAACAATTCAAAAACTGTTATATTACAAGCCACTGAACGTTAATGATTAGTTCTATTCTGTTCAAGAAAATTATCCATGAATGACAATAAAATTTTCTATTCTGTAAATTTTCCATTCATTATAAATTCATTACAAGAGTTCTTTGACATCATACAGTAAATGAAAATTGTTACAAATTTCTGAGTCAAGAGAACCTTGATCCTTTCTTCAATATCTCTCATCTCTATTTGGATGGCTTCATAA
The DNA here is from genome assembly GCA_036321105.1 of Dracaena cambodiana. Taxonomy (NCBI): domain Eukaryota; kingdom Viridiplantae; phylum Streptophyta; class Magnoliopsida; order Asparagales; family Asparagaceae; genus Dracaena; species Dracaena cambodiana. The sequence continues at coordinate 4,561,218 of JAYEPQ010000006.1, read as the reverse complement.
GTTTGGTCAAGAGTTTACTTTTGCAATTCCTTCTCACAGATGGTTAAGAATTATCAATTCTATGCACTCAGCTATGTTAATATCAACCTCGCCAGTGACTTGATTAGTTCAAAACTGGGTGTACAAAATGCATTTTCCCAATGCACAACATGTGGATCCACAAATATTGGGGAATTGTGAAGGGCACTTTGGAAGTTACAAAGTTGTCTACAACCATTTATCATCCTTACCTTACTTATGAAGGAGGATGAAAGGCGAGGAGATAACAATGCCATAGATCTGAATTCTTTTATCTCATGTAAAACACATGAGACTTTCTGGTTCTCTAAAGATATTGGAAATGTTTGAGAACTAGATGGGTATAAGCATTGTTTTAGAAATTCTTGAGAGTAATATCTAGCATCAGACCCAAAGTTTTTGTCAAAAGACACAAGCAATGTTTTAAATATCGGATACCGGTCTCGTACCGGTCAGTCAAATTGCATACCGGTTACCGGATACCGGGCGGGATATCGGGATATGACCCTAAATACCGGAGTGTCATATCGGTGTCATACCAGTTAAAGAATAATCATATAATTGGCTATATAGAACATAAGAAAACGCATAAAATGTGTTTATAGCACTTACATTGGCTTATTTACATTCAATTTACGAATTTGTAGATATCGTTTAGAACGTTCGCATATGCACAGAGACAGAGCGAAATACAATCATAAAATAAAGAAAAATAAGTTTTCAAGATAAAAGAAAAGTGTTTCTGCAATACATAAGTGATATAATTTATAAAATTACAACATTGTCTTTTAAATGAGTTTATTTGAAACATGCTAGAAACTTTAAATATCAGTCTTTACAACATATTTTCTAGCTAGATTCAGAGTCGACTGGTTCATTTGTTGGCATGCCTTCATCATCATCTGATGACGAATCTGATGATGATGTGTCAACTTCTTCCTCATCGTCATCTGATGCGTGCCGCTGCTTAGACTTTGAAGATGATGGTGCTTTTCCCTTTGAAGTTTTACTACTCTTCGACTTAGATGCCTTAACTCTTCCACTCTTTCTCTTCTTCGGATTAGCACCCATAGCAATTGACACCTGTCGAAAAGTCAGTTGTTCTCCAGGAAAGACTTCATCATCACTAGTCTCATGAGGATCACCATTCTTTTTCTCAGGCATGAACCACTCGGTGACCTTTTCCTCTTCATTGTATGCTACTAGTGGATCTCTGTTTGGGATTGAAAATTTGCTCTTGAGCCTTGCATTGAATTTGACAAAAACTAAGTCATGCAATTTCTTAGAACTTAGCATATTTCTTTTCTTCGTATGCACCTAAATAAAAGATAATCACATGAAACGAACTTAGAATATATCTATTTGGGAGAAAGCAATATTTAATTAGAAAAGTTAAAATTGTAATACCATCTCAAATGTGCTCTAGTTCCGTTCACAACCCGAAGAACTGGTTGTCAGGCTCAAAATCCTCATTGCCATAATCCTCAATTCGGGAGCATCTGTCCCGTAGAATTGCCACCATTGAGCTAGCAATGAATATTTAGAAATAGTTATTAGTTATTTAGTAGTTTAATTAAAAATAGATTGAATTTTGCATTTCTTAAATTGAAATGCATACCTGGATTAATGATTCTCTTTACTGCTGCCCTTGCAAAAGACATTCCAAATGATCCATTTTGATTTTGATACATTGGGAACTGCTGTGCAATCTTATCAATTCTATCATGATCATTTGGATAGAATCTGTGCATCACGGCAACGAAGCCCGACATGAACGACCCATCAGCATCAATCTCAGGCTGCTTCGCATAGTAATACAGAGGGTTCAAGAAATATCCAGCTCTATGCAGAGGACCCTTAAGTTTTTATTCCCATCTTTTATCAATAATCTTCCATATTGGAAGATATTTCTTCTCTAAACCCCCTAGAGCATCTCTTATCTCCTCTTTAGCAGTCTCTAGGTCACCATACAGAAAGCCCATTGAAGGGACCTTGTCCCCATCAACTCTACGCAAAACTTTCACTAGTGGAGTGAATACTTTTAGGGCAATATTTGTGTTGTCCTAAAATTTATTGCTAGCAATTATTTCTGCAACCTAAACATTCATAAAAAAATGTATTAAAGAAATATGAATAATATATAATTTAAAATTATAAAATAAATTGTTTATTAATTAAAATAAATACCTTCTTGCCTGCATCTGTTCTGGAAAGAGTGCAATCCATCCAGTCATCAGATATAAACATATGTTGCAGCTCCTTTTTCTTCTCTCTGATTGATGATAAAGAGAGAAATGCCGTGGCAAACCTAGTTGTACCCGGCCTTATTAGCTCTCCACCAATCGCCTTTCTCATTATATCTAAAGATTTGGTGTGACTGTATATGTACACGGAGACTGATCTCCCCATCATAATTGCCCTTCGGATATGTTTGGATGCGTCAGAGCCAATGTATTTGCCAAAATATAAGAAGGCTGTACCGGCCGGACAATGTACAACGATATTCATTAAACTTCTCCCTTTCCGATCCGACCACGCATCAGTCATTAAAGTGCAGCCATTTGTTCGGCAACTCCGTTTGAATGATTCAAGAGTTGCATTTGTCTCCTCGACCTCTCTTTGGAGGCAAGTCTCGCTTAGCTCGTATGGGCTAGGAGTCTGTAAGTTTGGTCCATACATGCCAATGGCTTGGACCATCTGCATAAAAGCTGGCTGCGTAGCAATATTGAATGCAAGCCCTCCTTCATTAAAAAACCTGGCAATGTATCGAATTGCATCGTCTCTGGCCTTTTTTCTGGAGGCTAATGGCACGGCAGGCTGTTTTTGAGCTGTTTCTACTGCTTCCTCGACCGATCGAATTGCAAATTGATCCATCGGTCCTGTTGTTTTGCGGGAAGATTGACCTGTTGTTTTGTGAGAAGATGACTCCTCTTGAGCTGTCTCCTCATCTTCTTCTTCCCCAACACGAACTTCTTTTAACAAATTTTGAAGTTCTGTTACTTTTCCTTCCTTTACTTTTCTAGTTTTACTTAGCATTACCAGAGCTTTCTGCTTCACGTCATCTGGGACCAGAGGACAGCCTCTGACATTCCCGCTGACATGACCTAAATGTTCTTTCAAGCGAGTAATGTCTCCCCCATATTCATTCTTACAGAAATTACACTCTACTTTATTGGGCTTATTGGGTACTTTTTTTCCCCATTCCCAAGCTGGATCTTTACCTCCTCGCTTCTCTTGGACGTTAGAAGCACCAGAAGAGGACATCTTTCAAACTATTTCTGACTTCAAAAAAGTGGAGTGAAAAGGACAAACAATTAATTGATTAAATAGCTAAATAATTGTTGCACTTAATTTATAAATAATTGATTAAATAACATTGATTTAATAGCGTAAATTGTGGCTATAGGTCCCCGCATTTCATTAACTAGAGCTTAACGAAATAGATCACCCCTTCTTTAATTGCTCCAATTAAACATTTACATGGAAATCATTCAAGTTGAAAGTGAAATGTCAGCAGGGTGGTTCTCTGAGGCTACTATATGAGATTGCAAGCTTAAGTCATTTAAATTCTTTTATAACTTTAAAAGAATTTACGTTGCTAGTAATAATCAAACTTTGGAACCTCTGTTTAACTACTAATCAGGTCTGCCTAAACTCTAGTTATTGACGTAGATGGAATCTCATGAAAAGTGAATCTAGATTCTAGCATGAAACAAAATCAGTGAATACATAGTTACATATAAATAATAAATACTCAAAATTCACACAAAATCATTCCTTGAATCACTGATTCACACTGAATCAGTGATTCGGTTCACTGATTCAGTGTGAATCAGTGAACTGAATCACTGATTCAGTGTGAATCAGTGATTCAGTCACTGATTCACACTGAATCAGTGATTCAGTTCACTGATTCACACTGAATCAGTGAACCGAATCACTGATTCAGTGTGAATCAGTGATTCAAGGAATCACTGTAGACTCCCCTACCCGCAGATTCACTGTTCAGCCCTCCCAATTTAACAATTCCCCTCAAATTACACCAAAAAAAATAAATCCAACATAAATCGCAATCAATTAAACCTAAATAGCACAATTATAAAAGAAATTGAAGAAATTTATAATTCTAAATTAAATTTAAATTAAGAAAACCAATTTAAACTTACCTGGCCGGCGGCGACTGCTCCTCTGGCGAACGGCGATCACCCTTCGAAGACCCCCAGAGCTATGGAGAGCGGAGAAGAAAGATAGAGAGAACACGAGAGAGATTTATAGATGGATTGGGAAATGGGAAATTAGGGTTAGAGTTCGGCCGTTTGTCTCGATCGGTCGACGATCGCGGAGAGAGAACGAGAGAGAGAGCCAGAGAGTGGAAGAAAAAGAATCAGAGAGAGATTTACGGTGGATTTTGGGAAATTTGGGGTTAGGGTTAGGGTTTTGGTCGCGGGAGGGAATCTCGGATCGCCGGGAGAGAAAGAGAGAGAGAGAGTTCGCGAAAAAATAGGATTTCTCCCCCCTCCCGACCCGTTTATATCTTAACGGGTCGGGTCTGAACGGGTTATTGGGTTTAAACCGTAACCAAAACCCAATAACCGATAATACTAAATACCGGCCGGTATTAGACATATCGATACCGGCCGATATATCGCCACGTGGCCGATATATCGGCCCATACCGGTCCAAAACGATATCCGGTAAAAAAAATGCCCATATCGTCTCGTTTCTTCAACTTTAACGATATATCGGCCGATATACCGGTATATCGGCCGATATTTAAAACACTGGACACAAGTTGAAAGAAATCCGCAGAGGTTGATGGAGTTTTGACAAAGAAAATTAACCGTAATTATGGAAGATGATTATGGTTATAGGAATTTTTCCAATAGGATATTCCTTATTTAACGAACCTGGTAGCAAACCAATCACAGATTTGCCAACATTTGTAAGAGACGTATTATCTGAAGGTCTTGTTAAATGTCAACCCTAGTTCGCTGCGCCAATAAGGAAAAGAACAAAGAAAGAAGTTTGGGCAAATCCAAAATCCGAAGCTTAGACCTGCGTCCATGGCGACAAAACTACAAAGTCCATGGCGACAAAACTACGAAAGTCAAACGATACAAAAACTCGTTGATTTACCACAAATCGCGAGTATTTCCTAAATCATGGCCAGAGAAGAATAGTCTGAGAATCTTGAAAGCCGCCAGCAGTTTGATTAAAGAATGAAAATTTCCTCGCTATTCTTTATTAGAAGAGCTTGAGACAAAAGAAGAAACTTGAAAAGAGTTTGAAGAAGTTTTAACGCAAAGAGAACTCAAGAGTTCGAAATGTTTTGAGAATGACTTTTAAGAAAAGACCAGGGTGTCTTATATAGAAATTTAGTGGCTGAGAACTTCGGTCAGAAGATTTGATGGGCGAGATTTGCGGTCAAGATTTTTAATTCGAATCCCATAAAGATTTCATCATTAATCAGTGAATGAAACGCTTTGATCTCTGCATTAGAAGAGATTTGGTAACTTGTATAGAGGGCGAACAAGATGTTCGGTCAGAAGATTTGACGTCAGAGATTTTTGGCCCAAATTTCGTAAAGATTTTCTCATTAGTGAACGCATGGGATGCCTCGATCTTTGCGTTAGAAAGACAGAAAATGGCGACGCTTCAATAGCCGCCTAAAGAGTAGACCCGTATCGCGTTTTTTAATGCAAGGTCGCGTTTTTCTCTAAAAGCTTATACTCGCGTTTTTAATTATAGGGTCGCCTTTTTGATCATAAAATATCCAAAGTATTTCTAAAAACCTTCAAAGTTATAGAATTTTGAAAATTTTGCAGGGAGTTTTGTTAGTGAAAGTTTTGAGAAAAAGAATAAAAAGGACACATAATATTAACAAGAAATTGCTAACACGCGGATCATCTATCACAGATAGATCCGCATCTCGGAGCTAAGAAAGACTATAACGCGACCCTCACAGAGTCGCATTTTTCTATAAAATTAGCCAAAACGCGGATCTTCGTACAGAGAGACCCGCGAATTGAGTTGACAGAGATGGGCTCCACAGGGTCACATTTTTGCCTTTCAAACTTAGAATTTGGAAGGATAATTTATATGGGCTTTGAATTGTATTAAAACGCGGATCTAATTCGCGACTCAAACGCAAGATCGCATCATGGCTCATAAAGGCTTATAAAAGCTAAAAATAATCTCGTTTCAACACAAACGCGGGTCTAGCTCAGAAGCTAATGCGTGAATCATCAATTAAAGACAGATCCGCAATTTTAGCTATCTTTTGAGCTTATGAATAGAGCTAAATGTAATTAACGCGAATCCCATAGGATCGCGTTTCCACTCCAAACTATTAAAAGATAAAAACTATCATCATTTATATCCAAACACGGGTCTAATCAAACAAAACATGTTGCTGGAAGCTAAAATGTGGATAATTTACTATAGAGATCCACATCTGACTTTTCTGAGCTCATAATTGGAGCTAAGTACAACCAACACACAAACCCTCTTATGAAGCTAAGTACAACCAACACGCAAACCCAAGAGGGTCGTGTTTTTACTTTAGAGTTTTGAAAGGTGAAAATTATCTTCAGTGCTAAGCATGCCACACGAGCTATTAGAAGCCAAAATACGGACCTGAAGGCTGAGATCCGGGTTTCAGTTATAAATCCAGAGGATTAAGAATGTAGGTTGCAAATCCTAGATATTTAACACAAATTTAATGGATTAAAAGACAGAGAATTAATCATCAATCAAGCAGACCATTAATTGGACCGTTACACCAATTCAAAGGTTTCCAAAATCTCTATAAATAGCTAAAGGCTGGATTAGAAAAGGGGTTTGTTAGTGATGGACACCATAGACTTGATTACTGAGTGAATCATATCCATTTGAGCATTTGTGCCAAAATCTAAAGCTCTCGAATTGAAAAGGTTAACGAAGACCGCCGATTGAAGAACTTGTTTGGAGTGTCAACGGAGAGTAGGATCGTTCTCCACGGCTACTGCAGAACCCGACACTAAACAAAAGGGAAATCATTTTTGCTCATCTTCTATAAACGGGCAACTGTTCATAATTGTAATTTTTTATTGAGATTTTCAATAAAGAATTCAATTTTATGGCAAACAATAACGAGTTATTTTCAACATTGATTTCAATATTGGAATTATGTCTTAGCATTTTATAATATTTTTCTACTTGATAATGCTAGGTCAAAATATACATAATGAAGTTATGTCCAGAAGCCTTTCATAAAGGCTTGGCAATTTGGTTCTATGACTGGTGGCAAAAATGTGATACTAGTCTAGAAATGCTACCTGAGCCCTATTCTAAAGTTATACGAAAGTTGGGTATATACTCATTTCATTATTCATAATATGAAGAAAAATAAGTTTTTGAGGGACTGTCCTATTATTTCTTTACAAAAGTCTAGATTCCATGGATCTGAGAAGCTCACTAGAGGTTAGAGAAATAATTTCCATCTCACTTAGTGTGGAGATCCTTGTTAGATGGTGGGGCGGAGATGTAAAAGATAAAGTTGCTCAAATATCAAAGATAATAAAAAGGAGCAAGTCGAGTTTAGAACAATCTATTAGCTGGAAATTTAGGCTGAAAATCATTTTATTAAACCAAAGGGAATGTGCCACAGGAAATATTCTCAAACATGTTTTGTGGAAATTATAAAGAAATGTCTATAGTATATAAAAAAATAATTCTCAGAAATATTCGACACCTCAAATGCCATGTCAACTGACTCGTAACCAATAATACGGGACTCTCAAGATCCAAATGAACATTTAATATTGAAAATATTTGGAACACTCTATTTGAAGATGAGTTCAAAATCTCATAAAGTAAAGGAATTTGTCTTTCATAAAAAAAAAAACACCCTATACGTATTGTAATGTACGACTGCCACCTATCCAGCACACGATAGAGTTAAGTGAGGCCAATGGTTATATTGTTTAAAGGACAACTGGAAAGAAGATAAGGACAATTGGAAAGGAGATTCTTCAGTAATTAAAGTTTCAATTATTAAAGTTATTCTCAGGTCATCAGAGGATAGCTGGATGGATTAAATCACTCAGCCAAATGATGACTGCCACGAAAAAAAGGAGATTAATACTTATACGAAGGATTCTCTCTTTTTCTATAAATAGGTAGATGAGTATGATGTAAGGGTGTGTGTTGTTGTGTGAGAAAGAATAAAGAGTGTTTTTTGAGTGAGAATGCTCTGAAGAGCTACTTTGTAAAAATTATGTAGTTTGAGAGTTTTGTGTATATTTCCACAATAAAGGTGTGATTATATAATTCCTCTTTCTCACTGCATGGTGCCATAAAACCACACAAGTAACATGTAACCTATTTTGATGATTTTCTGTGGAGAATACGGAAGAGAGTTTGGAGATTCTAATCGAGAAAGTCGGACTGAAATTGTAAGATCTATAGTGTAGTATTTTTATTTATTTCCTGAATCTATATTTACATTTCATTTTTATTGTAGCTTTTTTATGTTTACTGTATAGTAACATTATGTTTATTATTACAAAAAATTATATAAAAAATATACAAACATCTAGAAAAAGATGCTGTCTAAGGTTGGTATTAAAGAAATACCGATCATCAAATATTATCATTCGGTATGTAGAAACTTTAATAACCATTTGATGCTCTGGTACCAAACTCGGACAGGATCTTTTTTCCTGATTTTTATATACTTATATATAATTTTTTGTAATAATAAACAGAATGTTACATACATAAACATAATAAAGCTACATAAAAGTGAAATATAAATATAGATTTAGGAAATAAATAAAAATAATATAGATCTTAGCAATGTTTAAAATAACGATAATGATAACGTATTGTTTTGTTGCCGTTAGATTATATAGCATATAGCGTAACGCATAATGTAGGTTATGTGATTATTTATTTATTTAATTAAAAATAAATATAAAACTATATAAAATAAATTTTATAAATTGAAAATTGAATTAAGAATTCTAAAAGAAAATATAAAAAAAATTATATCGCAGTATTTCTAACAAGTTTCTCAGTAATTCTCATATTTATCTATATAAATTAAATTACATTAACATACATAAATTCAGTCATCATCTAAATAAGAAAATAAATTTTAAATTTATTTTCAATTATTATAAATATTGTAATTTATATTTTATAATGATCAATTTATGTTATTTTTAATTGTTTATTTTAGATTAGCTGAGAATTTAATTTAATCAGCAAGTAAGAAATTTCTGTAATTGGAAATGAATTATAATAAAAAAAATTCAGCTGGAAAGAAATTATAACAAGTAAATAAGGATGTACAAGTTAACAATGCCACAAGCAACCAAATAAGCAAATATTAACAATGCCATAAGTAATCAAATAAGCAAATAACAAACCGTCAAGTGAAAAAAAATTAAAGCAATTCGCTAACAATCAAAATAAATAATCAAAGTCAGTGTAAAAACTATTTTAAAATTATTGTAAATAACGTAATTTAACATAACGTAAAATAACGTAAAAGACGCACCGTTACGGTGCATTGAGTTATTTTCGACTGTTAAGTAATGTTGCTTTTTGTTTGGTTTCATAACGCAACATAATAGGTTTTATAACACGTTATTTTCAACATTTGATCTTATTATCTTACAATTTTAGTCCAACTTTCTTGATAAGAATCTTCTGACTATCAAATTATTCATAATAAATCATCAAAATATATTACATACTACTTACATTGTTTCATGTCACCATGTATAGAGGAATTATATGATCACGCTTTTATTATTGAAATATTCAAAAAATACTTGGAACTATATAATTTTTACAAAGTAGCTCTTTAGAGCATTCTCACTCATAAAGCACTCTCTATTCTTTCTCACACAAAAGCACACATCTTTACAACATACTCATTTACCTATTTACAAAGGAGAGAATACTTCATACAAGCAATTACTAATCCCCTTTCCTCTTTTCTTGGTGGTAGTAATGATTTGGCTGAGTGATTTAATTCGTCCAACTGTCCTCTAATATGATCTGGGAATAATTTTAATAATTGAAACTTTAATTTATGAAGAATCTCCTTTCCAAGTTATCTTCTTTCCTGTTCTTGAAACAATATAACTATTGGTCCCACTTAACTCTATTATGTGCTGAATAGGTGGTAGTAGTATAATACAACAAGTATAGGGTGTTCCTTTTTTGAAAGGCTGATTCCTTTATTTTTTTGAGGTTTTGGACTCATCTCAAAATAGTGGCCCAAATATTTTAAACATTAAAATCTTCATTTGGATCTTGAGTCGGTTGCGAGTCAGTTTGACATGACATTTGAGGTGTTGAATTTTTCTGAGAATTGTTATTTCATATGCTATAGACATTTCTTCATTATTTCTTCAGAAGATATTTGAGAATATTTCTTGTGGAATATTCTCTTTAGTTTAAGGAGAGAATTTTCAGTCTGAATTTTCCGACTAATAGATTGTTCTAGATCCGACTTATTCCTTTTTATTATATCTGAGGTTTGAGCAGCTTATTCTTTTGCATTAACTCCGCCCCACCATCTAACATGATATCTCTTCCTTAAGCAAGGGTGGAAGTTATCTCTTCCAGTCTCTATTGAGCTTCTCTAGATTCATGGGATTTCTATTTCTGTAAAGAAATACATAAGACAGTCCCTAAAAAACTTCATTTTCCTCCATATTATGAATAATGAGATGATGCGTATTTATCCAAGTTTCGTATAATTTTAGTATAGGTTCAGGTAGCATTTCTAGGCTAACACCATATTTTTGCCACCAGTCTTAGAACCAAGTTGACAAGTCTCTATGAAGGGCTACTGAACATAACTTTATTAATCATGTATATTTTGACATAGCATTATCAAATAATCAAGTACTATAAAATGCAGAGACATAATTTCAGTAATTGAAACTGTATTTCATTGCCAATTCTTGTAGTTATTACTCTATGGGTACTAAACTCATGTTTTTGGCGACTGAAAAACTTTTATTATGCATTTGCTGAAGTTAGGAATTGCAGCTGAATCCAAGTTTAGATAGAAATGTTATATAGTAACATCTCTATAAACTAACAAAGCTTGCATTAGAGCTCGTGGTTGATGAACTGGGTAGGATAAAGCAATTATCCAAATATTTCTATCTAATTCTTTTTATATCATCTAATTCTATTATTTCTTCCGTTTCAATATGATCTATAAAGTTTGAAATATCTTTAGTAAAGATAGGCCGTTTTTTGTTGGGCCGCTTGACTAAATGCCTTCTGTGAAGGAGAATCGGTCCAAGTATTACTTATTTTTCTAGCCATGAAACCCTTATCAGTAGCAAATTCTAAAGTTTTATATGGATTATGCAAACAACTATTAGTTCTCTTAGGAGAACTATTGGTTCCCTTTTGAATTGTTCTCCATGCATAAGAATTAGGAGTATTTCTCCTTCCTCTATTCCCTCTTCGTCGAAAGAATTTTATTTTTGCCCTGCAAAAATTCATGACTTGGAAAATTATTCAAAGAATTATTATTTCTGTGAATATAATTAATTGTAAAGTTGTAAATAGAAAATTCTACTTGCCACCTAGCAAATATCTATTTTGACATTTGGTTTTTTAACATCTTTTCAATTATATTTTTTGCAGAACTACAGTCAATTCGTAGAAATTTCTGATTGAGAAGATCATCTTGAAATTTATGAAGACATTTAATAATAAAAAGTATTTCTTTTTTAATTGTAGAGTAGTTAAATTGTGTGGCATACCACTTTCCAGAAGGGAAACGGACTAATACTTCCTTATTAGATTCTATATTAGCCTGTTTAAGAATTCCTCCATATCCAATATTTGAAGCATGTCTCTACTATTTAAACCAATCAGGATTGGCTAAGTGGATGCATAGTAGGTATGCATAGTAGGTATTTGACATGTGTTTTGATTTTTCTAACAGCTGTTGTATAATCATTTGTATATGGTATAAAAAATTGCTGTCTTTTACTAAAGTTTGGTAATAATCTGCTATATAATTAAGAGCACATAAAAATCATTATAACTGTTTTGTATCTGTAAGTATATCAGGAAATTTTGATGTAAATTCTAGACTCCCATTAATTGGAACTATGGTTCCCTTGCTAATGGTATGACCAAGAAAACAGATTGTCGTTCGAAATAATTTCATTTTCAGAGCTGATATTTATAACTCATTTTTTTAAGGCAAGATTCTTGAGATGTTGATCAATAGAATGAGGAAAAAAAAAAATCTATATGTCATCTATATATGACATGATGAATATAGTATATGGATTATAAATATCATTCATAATATTCTGAAACTCAGAAGGAGTATTTTTTTTTTAATCTAAATGGCATAACATTTCATTCGTAATGACCGAAAGGAACAATAAATCCTGTTTTATAATAATCTTTTTTTTATCAATTTGTATCTGCCAGTATCCATGTTTAAGGTCAAATTTTGAGAATATTTTAGATTTATAAGTACGATTTAAGAGATCTCTTTTATTAGGAATTGGATATCTAATCCATTTAAGCATTTTATTAAGAGGTCTATAATTAATTAGAAGGTGAGGAACTTTCTTTTCTCTTTCAGTTGCATTATTTACATAAATACAGTACAACTCTAAGAAGAATATGATTTCCTTATTAATTTCTTCTCTACTAAAGAAGCTATTTCTTTTTTACGTCAAGGTATTATTAATTCATTTGGCATGGTCTTGCTCTTGTAGGAATATCTTTTTCGTTAAAATTATCTTCGTATGGAAATGTGACAATGTATTGTTGTCTATCCCAAAAAGTATTTGGAACATCTCTGCATACAGTTGATTTAAATCTTTCTTCAATTTTTGTTATTAATTCTTTCGTTTTTTTTTCTTTTCTAATTGTTCTTCTGTTTGGGCATAGAAAATCTCCTATTTTAGAAAACTTGTTTTTCTTTAAGTAGAATATTTTTTTACTTTATTTAAAATCATCGTATGTGGATTGGTCAAAAATTTAAATGTTATAGGTTTATTGTTATAAGTAGCATAAATGCCATGCTAGTTGACAGTAGGTAAGGGCATAATATTATGTAGAAATGATATACCAAGAATAACTTGTTGAGATAAATTTTTTACTAACACAAATTGGGGGGGGGGGGGGGGGGGTGGGGGGGGGTGGGGGTTGGTATACAAATATCTTCGTTACAAATATGCATATTTGGTAATTTATAATTTATCTCTAGTTTATTGCCACTAGCACCGCTAAGTGTTTGTATGGTTTTCTCGATATATGTAGAAGGAATAATTCCTTCCTTCATACAATACAGGTCTGTCTCACTATCTACAAGTGCAATAAGATCCTGGATTACCATACTAGAGTAATGAATATAAACCATTTTTGAGGTGTAATTTGCTGTAGAATATTTAAAAACTCATTCTGTGGTTGGAATTGTCTTTCCTATTAAGGGTTTGCTCTATCTCTATATTAGAACTCCCTGCACCTCCTTCATCTAATCGCGATAGAATATATCTATTTTTCATTTTAAAGAGTTTTACTTCTCTAAAGATATTAACTTCTGTATTCAATTCTTGTAATTACAGGGTTTTTGTTTGTTTTTTATTTTTCCTATTAAAAATTTCAAACATGTATTAATTAATACGTCGTAGATATAAGTGTGATAAGAAATAGATCCTCCATTATTCTCTCTGGTTAGCCCTTGCTCTTTCGGCAAAGAGATTTGGAAGACTGTCTATAAATTTAGATATCTATAAATTTAGATTTCCAATGGATACTATTAGCATCTCTAATGTACTCTATTGTATGTAGACATAATGGTAATACAGATAAAAATATAGCGGCGTTTCTCACTTGCGGGTTTACTGGTATTTTAAAAGGCTGGTGGGATAATTACCTCACATCTACCAAAGAAATGAAATATTAAATGTCGTAAAATTAGAAAACAACCAGCATAGGAAGATGCTATTTATACTTTGATCTTAGCTATCCTAGATTATTTTACCTTAGCTATCCTTGATTATTTTACTGGTGAAATTACTGATCAAGGAGAAAGAGTAAGAGCCCTCCTAAAGAACCTAAAATGTTCTTCATTAACACACTTTAGATGTACAAAGATACCTTTATTAAACGAGTTTGTCATGGACCTGAATACTTTAATGTATATCCAGATTCAAGTTTGTCATTAACAGATCCAAACATATTTGAAGCAGGAAGTCTTAATTTTAAGACTCTAGGGTATGAATTTCTACCCAAGTTTCATATAATTTTAGTATGGGTTCAGGTAGTATTTCTATACTAGCATCATATTTTTGTCACCCGTCGTAGAACCAAGCTGGCAAGCCGAAGGGCTACTAGACATAATTTTATTAACCATGTACATTTTAACTTAGGATTATCGAGTAGAAAATTACTATAAATAACTGAGACATAATCCCGGTAATTGAAACTATGAGTTTCATTACCAATTCTTATACTTACCACTCTATGGGTACTAAACCCCCATGTTTTTGGTGATTGAACAGATTTTATTATGTGTTTGTGTTATATATATATATATATATATATATATATATATATATATATATATATATATATATATATATATATGAGATTACCATATATGAGCTGGCAGTTCAGGTAAGTTACGGGAGTCGGTGATGAAAAAGTAATGATCTAGTTATTTTTTTCAATTTTTTTTTTAGGATCATGATCTCTAGATCCTTATCTTATTTAAGATTAAATTTTATTGATTTTAAAGTTTATTTGCTATTTCATCAAATGGATATAAAATATTTTATTCACTGAAAACCATTAATTTTGTATTTAATTGATGGAAGTAAGAATCAAAACTAAAACTTAAGAAATTGGGTATGAGTGAAACCTAGGAGGTTGAGATCATAATCCTAAAGGAAATTTTTCGAAAAAATTATAAGAGATGGTGGAAATGAACCACAGCTCATGTAACTTATGTGAATCAATGGCTCATTTCCATTATTCCCTATATATATATATATATATATATATATATATGATAATGATATGTAGACATAATCATATCAATAAGCTTTTTTTTAATCTTTGCTCACTCTGTATGTAATATTCAATTCCTTCAAGTCATATTTATTTCAAAAACAAACACTCATCTTCGATAAGCTTATACCTTCTTTAATTTCAAGTTTATTTTTTTTAATTTCATATCTCATCTTTGATGAGATTATGGTGACTTTCATCCTCATGGAAGTAGGCCCTTTTTCCCAAATCCCTTAATATCCGGTAATCGTTTGCCATCACATGGAACAAAAGTTTAGAAATTGACTATACACAAGAATTTTAGTAGGGGATACAAAAAAAATATGATCATGTTTTTCAACCAATTATAAGTACCCTCCATTAGATTTAAATTATTTCTATAGTTTTACACATAAATTATCTTATTCGAGTATAAATTCAGATCTAGCCACAATGAAGATCAAAATTCTAATTCACCCTTTGAACGCAAAAGTTAGAATATACAATAATGATACCATACAATAAAAATATGCAATCAAGCTTAAGTCCTATGCTGTTTTATATGATTACTAATGCAAACTCTTATGGTACTCCTAAAATGAGTAAATCTTGGAGTGTTTTATATGATTACTAATACCAAATTTCGTATACTCACAAGTTCTATTAACATGCTAGATATGTTTTATAGAATTCAGATGAGATTCTTTAGGAGCAGCTTGAAATCTAGCTCTAATATCTAAACTAAAAAAAATATCAGGACTTGTAGCTTTTAAATACAGTAGGTTATGTATCATGCTTCTGAATAACGTGTGTTCCACATTCTTTGCTGTTTCATCTTTTGTGAACATCAAAATTGTCCTCATGGGTGATTTTACATTTTCAAATCAATCTTTTTTTTTACTTAAGCTCTTCGCATATTTAGATTATGAAATAAAATTCTATTTGATTTTTAATTTATTTTCAAGCCTAGAAAATAGCATAATTTACCTGTAAAACTCATTTCAAATTTAGAACTATCAAATCAGCGAGTTTCTTTTCCAAAGAATCATTTGAACAATCAAATGTAATATTATTAACCCTGATGCAACATAAGTAGCCATATAGAACCAACACTCAAAAGGCTGAAACAACAAAAAGACTCTCCTTTCTCGGGAGATCTCATCCTCCCATAGCCAGAGGGTTTCCAACTAATTAGGAGGGGGGCGCCCCTCGGCTTGGCTCCTCCCCCAAGGAAACTCTCCTAACATCCAATCCAAAGCCAAGGAGAGCAATCATCTTATGGGAAATGGAAGATCTGTCACCGCTGAGTAGGTCGACATGATGGGATCAGGATCAAAGTAAAAGTAAGGTCAGTCAGTGACGGGATGAACGAGAAGACATTTCTCTTTCCTACCTACTGTGAGGGGGTGCCTACAACGAGCAGATTAAAACAGATGGATATGCAATTCCACTGGCGTCATGGGTGTAGGAATCGACATCATAGGTCGAGGACTGAAGCAAACGGAGATGGTGTAATTGACAGAGATAGTAGCGCTTATTCCGGCGCTGTGAGGGAGAAGGGGATAAACGGTTCTGAACTGTCGACGACGTTGTGCTCACAAGAGGGGGTCTCCACCAACCATTGAGTGTCGTGGGAATCTCAAACGTCATCGTGAGAATCTCCTTTGCTGATCGACGTGGGGGTCACAGGGGGAATCTCGACAGTTGTGATTGAGTAGGGATACTTGCGGTATCTCTGATGGAATCGCTAGTGGTGGAATGTGAATCATTGCCCTTCGATGGTGCCGTCATGGGTCGCCCTCGATGGAATCGTGAATAGCCGACAGAGTCAATGCTAGTGAAGGAGGGGGAATTCCGAAACGTGCGTTTCGAGAATTGCGAAATCACGACTCTTGAGTCAATGTGCGGCTCGGTCTCCACTAGGAACGAGCATAGAGACCCAATGGGTAAAGCTAGAGTACGGGTTGGCCAAAGATTTGAATCAAACAGGGCTTTGAGAGGTTCATAGTCAAACTGGACTTTGAGATTTGCGGCCAACGTTCAAACTGGGCCGAAGATTTTAAATCCATATTGGGCTTTGTGGTAATAACCCATGTGGCCTCTGGGTCCATTTAGGACTATTTACTTAATTGGGAAGTCCTGTTAGAAACTCTTTAGTGTAAGTCATGGACTGACAAGTTGAAGAGCAATATGATGGGAGGTAAGGAGACATAATCGATCTATGGAATGATTATACAGATGCAGGCTGCAAAGTAAGAGAAGGCAACCCAAAGAAGCTCAGTTGTAAGATAAGTCAGTGGTAATGTTCTTGTGAGGCGACTACTATCCTCCATGTCCCCCCACAGGAAAGGACTTCTTACTTTGTCTATTCTTAACCCGATCCGCGTTGGCAGTATGAAATATGACATGAGGTACAACGATGTTGCTGAGAGAACCACAATTATTAGTGTTAGTTCTCCCACCCCCCAAGGATAATGATCTCCCCTTCAATCCCTCCTATATATCTACGTTCAACCCTGTAAAGTAGCGCCTAGCAGTTCCAAATCTGCCCTTCTAAGTCTGTCTGCTCTGATTGGGATTGCTAGATAATTTATTGGGAAATTCCTTTCTGACAGTTGATGATTTTAAAAGTGAGGCTACTGGTGATGATTCCCTGACCAATCAAAATGAGGGAGCTCTTGTCAAAATTGATCCTTAGCGCAGACCAAGCCTCGAAACAGTTGAGCACCCACTTTACGACACTAGCTTGTGGGACACTACATTGACCAAATATCAGGGTGGTGTCGACGTATTGCATTGACGTATTGCAAATTCGTGAAAGTTATGGATGCTACCCCCATTAGGCCCATAATCTTTCCCTCGCACTCCATTCTTCTGAATAATTTGTTCAGTCCCTCTGCTTCTAAAACAAGGAGCACGGGTGATGAGCAATTTCCTTGCCTCAGTCCCCCCTTGCATACTATTTCTTTGCAAGGTTCTCCATTCACGAGCACAAGGACCTTAGCTGAGTGTAACCATGCATTCACCCAGCTAATCCACTTGGGTCCAAAACCCCTTTGCAATCTCCAGAATGCAAGCCCAATTTACCTTATCATATTGTTTGCTTTCTCAAAATCCAATTTGAGCAAATATCCTTCCTTGTTGGTCTTTCTGCACTGGTGTATCAGCTCCTGTGCAATAGCTACGCCATCTAGTATGTTCCTCCCTACAACTCACTCAAAATAGAATGAACACTCTCCGATAACAATTGGAAAGGAAAAATATTGCTATTCTATGGATTTAACTTAGATATTTAATCTAAATACGTATATCCAATCAATTGTATCAAATTAACCAATAAAAGTAACCTCAAGAAACACAATTTCAACAGGGAGAACTCCAAAGGGGAAAAACTACGATTCAAAAAATGTACTATGATGAAAAGAGTTTTGTAGTCATTTGCTCCCACAGTTGCTAGACTCTCGCAACTGTTAGCAATGCTCTAAGTATCTATATTTCTAATTTGTTTGACAACAAAAAATTGGAAACTCTACTCTTAAATTACCACAAACTACTCACCGACTCAAAATACAGAAAATAAGATGATCACAAAGATTATACATATGAACAAAGTTACTAGATAACATGAAGCTTGACATTAGATGTTGGAAACAATGAATAGGAATTGATCTCCAAGTAGGAAGGATTTCAAGCAATTATTTACTAACTCTTCAAGAACAACCCCTAAAAATTCTTCACCAGTCTTTTGATATAAATCCTTTTTTTCTTGAGATCTC
Source organism: Dracaena cambodiana (assembly GCA_036321105.1). NCBI lineage: Eukaryota > Viridiplantae > Streptophyta > Magnoliopsida > Asparagales > Asparagaceae > Dracaena > Dracaena cambodiana. The sequence goes on along the minus strand of JAYEPQ010000006.1, from coordinate 4,542,385 downwards.
CAAAGCCTCCAATAAGGTGCCCAAACTAATCCCTAATGATACTTTTAGAGTCATGAGGGAGAGACCCTAATCCAATATTGGTCCAAAAGGCCACTTAAAAATCAATCTGAGTCCCATATAGAGACCCCAACACCTATGGTCAACGGTGAGACGCGGGGGTTCAATTTTCGGGCTCTGGAAAACTCAGGGCCACTAGTTATGTTATCGATGAGCCAACGCAGAATCAGCAGATGCAATTCTGCATTGCAATACTTTAGTAAATAATCGTGACTTGCACATTTGAACTTTGGTTGAGATAATATTTGGACCATTGGAGAGATAATTCAAATATTGTTTGAAGTTACTAGATCTGCACAGGACTTCACATAAACTCACATTCCGCGACTTTTTTCAACTCGAATCGAACCCAAAGCTCGCTAATGAATATGGTGAGCATAAATGGTACTTTTGATTGTTGTTTTGGTCACAAATTTGTCAATCTACACCGGAAAATCTGTAACAAGATGCATGTGTGGTCAAATGACTGTGTTTTATTGTTATTATTCTGCTTGCAGACCATCACATATTTAGGTATTGTTGTCTCATAGCTTGGATTTCTGCTTGGAAGGGATCGAATCCCCATCATAGAGACGAAGAAAACAATTCAAAAAAAAAAAACACAAGAATTAACGTGGTTCGATCGACCAAGTTCGACCTACATCCCCAGGAGCAATGAGAAAAATATCCACTATAAGAAAAAATAGGTTACAAGAAGAGATCCAAGTATCTCTCTACTTTTCGCACCTCTCATAATAATATAATCATATCTCTCAGTCAATTACTCACCGTTCTTGTATCACATACAAGATATATATATATATATATATATATATATAGTATTTCTATTCTAATCCCATTAGAATAACACTATCACCATCTAATTGGTGTTCTAATCCAATTAGATTTCTGGTCTTCTAACCCAAGTTCAATTGGGACTCCTTCTGATTCTTGATCACATCTGGATACTCAACGGATGCGAGATACAAATCCAACACTGTGGTCAACGGTGAGACACGGGGATCAATTTTCAGGCTCTGGAAAACTGAGGGCCACCAGTTATGTTACCGATGAGCCAGTGCAGAATCCACAGATGCAGTTCTGCATTGCAATACTTTAGTAAATAACCGTAACTTGCACATCTGAACTTTGGTTGAGATAATATTTGGACCATTGGAGAGATAATTCAAATATTGTTTGAAGTTACTAGATCTGCACAGGACTTCACATAAACTCACATTCCGCAACTTTTTTCAACTCGAATCGAACCCAAAGCTGGCTAATGAATATGGTGAGCATAAATGGTACTTTTGATTGTTGTTTTGGTCACAAATTTGTCAATCTACACCAGAAAATCTGTAACAAGATGCATGTGTGGTCAAATGACTTCGTGTTTTATCTGTTATTATTCTGCTTGCAGACCATCACATATTTAGGTATTGTTGTCTCATAGCTTGGATCCCAACGATCGTCTCCTTCTATCCTACTGTAGAAAACAGTTAAGAATATCGTACTTGTACATTCTACAAAAATGATGTTAAGATATATCATGACTTGTGTATAATGCGAAACACAGCATTTTGATGTTGTATTCATGCATGCACAAAATTTTTCCACCTTGTGAATTTATTTTATTATACTGCTCGTCTCCAACAACAATATAATGAAAATGACTGCTTACTGGTACTTGCTACTCATTTTTTTTCTATTCCTAATCTAAGTAGTTTAAGATGGGCTGGCTAAAGGAAGTCCAAACATATTTGTGATTAGTTGGTTAAAGTAAGTCCAAGCATATCTGCTATGTTCACTATGTCCTAGAAATTGAACACTGATTCCTAATGGCTCTCCTACCTCATATGGAGGAGGTTTTCTTGTCTAAGATAATTACGGTTGGGCATCAGATATTTGGTTTGGGGGAGTACTGGGACAGTCTAGACTCGAGCAATAATATTATTGTTCTTGTGATACTTCCCTGTCACTGATTATGTTTTCTTGCTTAGTTGTTATATTTGCCTTTTTCTTTTCCTTTTTTTCTTTCCTTTTAGGAATCAAACCTTTGGTAATGCCTATAAAGAGACCACTGTATCAGGCACCTCTTTGTTCATGCAATTAGTTTTACTATCTAACTTCTTAGATCTAAAACTTAAATATTTCCATGATTTACAACCATGAATGTTCCCCCAGATGAGGCTGATCGATTGTCAGAGGAGGAAGCCAGTGGTGGAGAAAATGATACACAAGAATTTCAGTTAAAAGGTGAAAGTAGAGATCTCAAGGACAGGCTACTCCGCAAATATAGTGGTTACTTGAGTAGCTTGAAGCAGGAGTTCTCGAAGAATAAGAAGAAAGGAAAGCTTCCAAAGGAGGCACGGCAAATACTGCTTGAATGGTGGAGTGCTCACTACAAATGGCCCTATCCAACAGTATGTATTCTTTTAGAGCATTGCCTTGATAATGCATAGTTATTTGGAAACTAGGAAAGTTTGTCTTCTGCAATTAGGAGTTTAGATGTTAATGGAACCCGTTAATGTGTCTCACTACCTAAGTTCATCACTAACTAATAATTCTAGCACTGTTTCAGCTCAAGGTACATAAACAGAAGAAATGTAATTTATACTGAAAATTTTCTTTGTTTAATTAATTATCCTTGTTTGGTAGCCTAAATTAAAGGGTGGGTAGTAAATTTTTGGTGTTCGTCTCTCCCTAATGTTCTAAATGTCAGTAACGGGAAGATAGGTTAGATTGAGTATTGTATTTAGGTAATATATTGGGGAGATTATGTGCTAAAGAAAATCTTAACAGTGCAACATGCATAAATCATATTGAATTACATAAAACTTGTTTAGGGTAATACTTTCCGAGGCAATTTGTATTATGCCTTTGAATTTATGAGGACTAATTAAGTATGGTATACTTGGTAGTTTGTGAATTAGCCTATGTGCCTTAATCTTCTCTTTTATATTAATGGTTAGTAATCTTGTTTAATGTTACAAGTGTGCATTGATAGGGTTGGTTAGGTTTCTGGGGATTTTTTTTTTTTGGCCAACAGAACTTTTTTATCCTATTTTTTATGAAGCACAAATTCTTCAAAGTGAGTGTTATGTCCAAATTCTTCAAAGTGAGTGTTATGTTCATGTTGGAGACATCATGTATTGACACTTGCATAACACATGCCGGACACCCAAAAATGTGTGATGTTTTTAAGAACTCAAGGGTTGCGTCTTAGAGCCTTATCGACTTTCAAAGAGTCCTAAAGATTGCGTCAATACCATCATACCATGGAACCATGAAAAAAACTACAAATGTTATTTTTTTTTATGATAAGAAAGTATTCTAATAGTACCCAAATGCTTGCAAACTTAAGGGTGTTATAGACTTGTTATCATGTAAGGTATTAGAGTGAACTTTCATATTCTTTCTTTAATATTTTTGAAAGAGAGAGAACAATCTAGGTGTGATCTAGATCATCCATAATATTATAATAAATAGGGGAAAGAGAGAAAGTGAAACTCACCAGCAGAATGTCTAAAAACAAAATGAAACAAAGCCAAAAAAAATAAAGGGTTGATCAAATTAGGTTGATCGACCACAGATTAATAAAGTGAGTTATTTTATGGATAAGCTTGATCAAAGAAAGAAATTTGTTGTTGAAGATGTGCTTGTTCCTTTCAAACCAGACTATCCACATTTGTTTCCTTTCATATGATTACTTTATCAAAATCTACAGTTTATCATAAAGATCTTATTTTCTTTTATTTTTATTATAATAAAACAAATCCCAACTATTGTGGGTTCTAATAGATATTAAAAATATGCACAAAACATATAATTGTGTCTCTGTGTCCTCATCCTTTTTTTAGAGGATTTGTCGTGTCGTATGTCCTATCCGTATGTAGCCCATGTATGTGTCTATTCTTCACAGATACTTCTGTTAGGAGTTTATATGTTTGTATAGTTCTACATCGGATAAAACAAAAAAGTCTATGAGTTTAAATACAAAATTGGGACAGTTACCTATTAGTTTAAGATTTTGGATCAGACTGTTTCTCAGCTTTGTGTTTAGGCCCATCATGCTCCCGGGGAGGCCCGACGTTTCTCCCCAACAACTGGTATCTGAACTCGGGTGGCGCAGTGACTTTGGGTCTGGTTTTCCACGGTGCTCCACTTGGATGGGTTTAGACCAAAGTTGAGTTAGCCTATGGATATGTTTAGTTCCCGTAGATGCTTGTGGTATACTCATAATGAAGGGGGGAGATTGTTTTAGGAAACTCAAAACATAGGATTCTAGTTTGGTTTGTTTTAGAAAAATCAAACATTGGCCCGGCCCATGTGGCTTCTTATGGACTGGGACGCCCACAACAATCTCCCCCTCTAATCCACTGAGGAAGGAGAGTGACCTTGAGCAAATTAGTTAGAATTCATGCCGGCCAGACCGGCACAAAACTCAAGCTTTTCTCTGGTCACAAATTTTATCATATCAGCTGGATTATTCTTGGTATGAATCTTTTTCAACAGTATCAACTGTTCTGCCACTGTTTGCCATAGCCAATGTTATCTCACATCAATGTGTTTTGTTCTCGAATGGTTAGTAGCATTCTTGCTCAAGTCTATTACGCGTTGACTATCACAATGAACTATAAACCCATCTTGCTTCAAACTCAAATCTTGGAGAAACTGTTTCATCCAAAGTATCTCTTTTCCTGTTTTAGTTGCAATATGCTCAGACTCTGTTGTAGATAAGGCAACACACTTTTGCAGTTTGGACTGCCAAGATACAACTCCACTTGCAAAAGTAAATAAGAACCCCAAAGAAGATTTTCTACCAACCAGGTCACCCGCCATATCTGCATTTGCATAACCCTCCAAAATTGATTCTGAATCTCCAAAAATCAAACCACATCTTGGAACTACCTCTCAAGTATTTGAAGATCTATTTTACTGCCTCCGAATGATCCTTAGCAGGATTAACAAGAAACCTGTTAACTACTTCGACTGTATGAGCTATGTCTGGCCGTGTACAAACCATATTATGCATCAAACTCCTGACCACAGAGGAGTAAGGAATAGCTGACATGATTTTTCTTTCTTGTTGACGGACAAGTTTTCTTACTGAGTTTGAAATGACCATCAAGTGGTGCCCCAACAGCTTTAGCATTCTTTATGTTAAACCTCTCCAGCACTTGCTCTACATACTTCTTTTGTGATATCCATAACTTAGTTTTCCTATCACGACGAATATACATCCCCAAAATCTGTCGTGCTGGACTAAGATCCTTCATTTCGAAAAACTTGGACAAATCTGCATTCAAACTACGAATCAGCTGAATATTTTGCCCCACTATCAACATATCATCTACATATAGCAGAAGGATAATGAAGTTACCACCATGGGATTCTGACATACATACAATAATCTGCCTCTATCCATGTATAACCATGACCTACCATGAAAAAGTCAAAACCTGGAAAAAGTCAAAACTTTTTATTTAATTGTCTTGGAGCCTGTTCAACCCATGCAGACTTTTTCAACTTGCAAACCATGTGTTCATTTCCTTTGACTTCAAAACCTTATGGCTGAACCTTGCAGATTTCTTCCTCCAAATCACCATAGAGAAAGGCAGTTTTCATATCTAATTGCTCAAATTCAAGATTCAAACTGGCTAATAAACCCAAAACCACTCGAATGAAAGTCATCTTGATAACTGGAGAAAATATTTCATCGAAGTCAATGCCTTTTTTCTGACCAAAGCCTTTCACAACCAATCTGACCAAAACCTTTCACAACCAATCGAGATTCATAGTTCACTATCTTTTCACCATCTTTCTTCAGCTTGAACACCCATTTATTTAACGCCTTTTTGCCTTTAGGAAGCTCCACTAACTCATAAGTTTCATTCTTCCGTAAAGAATTTATATCATCCCATATAGCCTTCACGCAGCTTTGCTTATCCTTATGAGACTGCACTTCCTGAAAGCTTTTTGGCTCTCCCTCATCGGTTAACAAAATGTAATCTGATTTAGAATACCTGGTTGATGGACGATGATCTCTGGTAGACCTTCTAACCTGAGCTACCGATGGAGTAGGCTGCTCCCTCTGCTCAACATTCTCTGCATTATCTTCCACAACCACTACTAGCTCATCAGCATATTTGTCAACGTGCGTCTCTCCCTATTGTGTGGTACCTTCTAGAGACAAAGAGGTAGGTAAAGGTCAGGAACACCTTCAACTTTACATTTTGTACTCTCAGATTTCTTGAAATTTGTTATGTTTTGGTTTTCTTGAAAAACCACATCTCTACTTTTGATGATCTTCTCTGGATCCCATAGCCTGTAGCCAAATTCAACATCTCCATAACCAATAAAAATGTAAGGACTGACTTTATCATCAAGCTTCAATCGCTGTACCTTATGCACATGCAAATGCCTTGCATCCAAAAACCTTCAAGTGAGAATAGAAAACATCCTTTCTTGTCCACACCTTGGGAATCTCAAAACCCAAAGGAACTGATGGAGACCAGTTGATTAGATAGTACATAGTACGAACAACTTCATCCCAGAATGACTTGGGCAGACCAGCCATCCTTAACATACTTCTGACCTTTTCAATAATGATGTGATTCATCCTTTCTGCCAACAAAACTGGTTATCGGTTTTGTGTTAGATCCCATCATTCTCTGGGTGCGCCCTAACTGGTATAAGAGCGTAGGTTGTAGTTAGGTCAAGGGTGCAGGTTTTGGTCGAAGGGGAGTGAAGTCGGTGTGAAACACGAAGTGGTCAGGTAATGCAAGGGGTTTGGGTCCGGTTTCCCATGGTCTTCCACGTGAACGGATTTAGACCAAAGTTACGATATCCTACGGATGGTTGGTGCCTAGGGGCTCATGGTTCCCGTAAATGATTGCGGTATATTCACAATGAAAGGAGAAATTGTTAGGAGTTCGTATGTGAGTATAGTCTCATATCGGATAGGACAAAAAATGTTTGAGTTTAAATATAAAATTGGGGCATCTACTAATTAACTTAAGTTTTTGGATTAGACTGGTTTTCAGTTTTGTATTTAGGCTCATTATGCTCCCGAGGTGGCCTGACGTTTCTCCCCAACAACTTCTAACGAAACATGTACTTCTGATTACAAGTTATTGTCGTATATTATATGGACTCCTGCACAAATGCACGCTTAGTTGTGCCTTGCTTTGTCTTTGTCACACTTCTTTAGGATTTGTTGTCCTTGTATTTGTGTCCCTTATTCGTGCCTATATATTAAAGCTCGTAGGTTTTTAGATTAAGGTTTGAGAATTCGGTTTTCATTTTGGTTTAGAAACTACCTCTCAGAAGGTTTTGCAACGGTTGTTTTTGACCGAACTCTATTGAAACCATATTGAAACCAGTCCGAAACTTTCGAAATTGGTATGCTTTGGCCGAAACCTCAAACCTTGTTAGACATGCATGTACTAAATATGTTACTAGGAGGCATCTATGGCGGGAATTTACATAGTAAGCAAATTCAATTTTTCATGGATGGGAATTGGGGATTTTAACACGAACCTGAAGAGTAACTAAGACCAATGCATTCACGTTTTCATGTTCCAATTAACACTTTCTATTTATGATCAAAAGAGAAAATTATTCTTTTTACCAAACATATGTGGATCAAATCAGGATATTCTAATCTAATAAAATAAGAACAAGAAATCTTTCTCGATCAATCCATTTTCCCCTCTTTGAGAATTAGAAAGATCCTTTTCAAGTTTAAATTTGTTTATTTGGAATTTGCGCTCTTCTGTTTTCTACTTATTTTTTTCCTTCTATTTTCTACTTATTTTTTTTCTTTGTCATTCACTTTTCTTTCCCTCTCTTTTCTTTTTAGTCCCTTCCATCGTCCCTTCCATCGTTCCCATCATTCCTTAAGTCTCATATGTTTATTGATCGTGTAGAATCTGACCCATTTTCTCATTGTGGGGTGCGAAATAAATGAGATTTATTTTTCCATCAAAATTATTATTTGAAATCTTCGGTTTTTTTCCCTCTTCCTCTATCCCTACCTCATAAATTCAATGTTTGAATCAATAGAGAACCGTTTTTTCTATTTGAATCTGTTGGGGATTGACTCCCTCCATCGAGATCATAGAGACGAAAGAAAACAATACATCACAAGAAAAACACAAGATAATTAATATGGTTCGGTCGACCAAATTCGACCTACGTCCACGGAAACAATGAGAGAGATTCATTATGAAGAAAATATTACAAGAAGTGATCCAATCATCTCTCGACATCTTTCATCTCTCATAATAATGAAAGTGTTAAGTGTGACCTTTAATCCCACATTGCTTAGGAAGAGGAAATGAAGGGGGGGGGAGGGCTATAAATTGAGCCCTCTCCTCTCATCCAAAAACACACCCAAAAACATACAAATACCCAAAATACTACTTTTGCATTTGTATTTGTATTCTCCACAAATAGTAAAATTTTTGATCCTTCTCCGGCCGTGGACGTAGGTCACATTGACCGAACCACGTAATTTTTTGTGCCTCTTGTCTTATTCAGTTATTTTCTTGATTGTTTTTATTATATTGTATTTGTGGCTATTAGTTCTTGTGGGGCCTGCTGCCCAACAAGCTGGTATCAGAGCGAGATTTTTTTTTTTGAGGTGCTTATTGTATGCTCTGTGGCTGTCACTAAACGTGGATCCTCCACATCAGAAAATAAGTACTCTCTGTTAGTGGGGCCCATTGTCACTATTCACCTCTTGTGGGGCCTACGTCACTATTCATCAAGTGTAATATTTCATAGCCATCATGACAGTAACAAAGATCTCAATTGAAAAATTTGATCGGAGTATCAACTTCGGTATGTGGCAACTCAAAATGGAAGTCATCCTTATACAGGATGGATGTGAGTTAGCACTTGAAGGAGAGGAGAATAAGGCACCGGAGATGATGGCGAAAGAATTTGCAGATCTAAATAAAAGGACTAGATCTGCTATTATTTTGAATCTCTAACGAGGTTTTGCAGGAAGTCGCCAATGAGAGGACAGCCAAAGGTATGTGGGATCGGTTGAAAACCATGTACATGAAGAAGACGGTGGAGAATCGACTTTATTTGAAACAAAAGTTGTATATGTTAAGGATGATAGAAGGTACATCTATACTCTCTCATCTTGATAAATTTGATTCCATTATTATGAATTTGGAGAATGTAGATGCTAAGATTGAGAATGAAGATCAAGCCATTTTATTGTTATGTTCCCTTCCCCAGTCCTTTAAACATTTTCGGGATACTATGATTTATGGGAAAGATTCAGTCTCATATGATAGTATTAAATCTGTATTAAAATCTAAAGAGCAGATTGATAGGGACATCACAGGGGAGACTAGTTGTAGTCAAGCAGAGGGATTATTTGTTCGGGGTAGATCTGAAAATAGAGACCCTAGTAGTAGCAAATCCAAAGGAAGGTCAAAATCCAGACATAACAATTTGACTTGTATTGTAAGAAAAAGGGGCACATTAAGTCTAACTGCTATAAATTGAAAAATAAGGAGAAAAATGTACAAAATAGCAGTGCACCGCTGAAGCTAGTATAGCAGCAGATGAGAATGAAGGAACTATATTTGTAGCAACAGATAATAAAGTCAAGTCTAATAATGAGTGGATCTTAGATTCGGGTTGTTCTTACCACATGAGTCCCAGTAGGGAATGCTTCTCCACATATGAACCTGTTGATGGTGGAGTTGTTTTGATGGGCAACCATGCTGCCTGTAAAGTTGTTGGTAGAGGTACAGTTCGAATCAAGATGTATGATGGCATTGTCCGAACACTCACTGATGTTAGACATGTTCCAGATTTGAAGAAAAATCTCATCTCTTTAGGCACTCTCGATGTTCTTGGGTGTAAATATTCAGCTGAAGGTGGAGTTTTGAAAATTTGTAAAGATACTCTTATACTGATGAAAGCTAAAACGTCTGGAAGTTTGTATATTTTGCAGGGATCTACTGTCACAGGTACTGCAAAGGTCTCTACATCCTCAGATGTTGACATTACCAGATTGTGGCACATGCGGTTGGGACACATGGGTGAGAAAGGCTTAACGCTGTTAAGCAAGAAAGGCCTACTTTGTGGTCAAAGTACTGATAAGATGGACTTTTGTGAGCATTGTATTTTTGGAAAGCAGAAAAGGGTTAGCTTCAATTCTCCCGCTGTCCATAAAACAAAAGGTACTTTGGACTATATTCATTCTGATCTTTGGGGGCCATCTCGTGTTCCTTCTAAGGGTGGTGCCAGGTGTATGTTAACTTTTATTGATGATTATTCAAGGAAGGTTTGGGTGTATTTTGTTAAGAATAAAAGTGATGTTTTCTTGACCTTTAAACAATGGAAGGTTTTGATTGAAAAGCAGACAGGAAAACACATTAAGCGGTTGCGGACAGATAATGGCTTGGAATTTTGTAGTACAGATTTCATTGAGTTTTGCAAGAATGAAGGAATTGCTCGGCATCAAACAGTCAGGATGACGCCTCAACAGAATGGTGTGGCCGAGCGCATGAACCGAACTCTTTTGGAACGAGCTCGGTGTATGATCTCAAATGCTGGGTTGACAAATGATTTCTGGACAGAAGCCATTGCTACGGCGTGCTACATTGTCAACCGTGCTCCAAGTGCTTCTATTAATTTCAAGACTCCAGAGGAAGTTTGGTCAGGTACTCCTGCTGATTACTCTAATTTAAGAATATTTGGGTGTTCTGCTTATATGCATGTTAATGAGGGAAAGTTAGAGCCTAGGGCTAAGAAATGTATTTTCCTCGGTTATGCTTCTGGAGTGAAAGGATACAGATTATGGTGTCCTGATCCCAAATCACCTAAACTTGTAATTAGCAGAAATGTTACATTTGATGAATTATCTATGTTGTATCCTAGAAAAGAGTCTTGTCATCCTTGTAATTCAGAAAAGGATTATAGTACTCAGAAGCAGGTGGAGTTGGAAATTGGAAATGCAAGTCCTTCACAAAGAGTCTCTACGAGTCAAAGAGATCAAGTTGATGAACCAGATCTTGATGAACCAGTAGAGGAATATTCCATAGCCAGAGACAGACCAAGAAGAGATTCGACCACCACAAAGGTATGAAGATGTTGTTGCATATGCTTTATCAGTGGCACAGGAAACAGGTGGAGACGGTGAACCTTCCACCTACGAGTCAAAGAGATCAAGTTGATGAACCAGATCTTGATGAACCAGTAGAGGAATATTCCATAGCCAGAGACAGACCAAGAAGAGAGATTCGACCACCACAAAGGTATGAAGATGTTGCATATGCTTTATCAGTGGCACAGGAAACAGGTGGAGACGGTGAACCTTCCACCTATTTGGAGGCAATTTAGAGTGCTGATTCAGAAAAGTGGCTGGTGGCTATGAATGAAGAAATGGAATCTCTCCACAAGAATTGTACTTGGGATCTTGTGAAGCCGCCAAAGGGAAAGAAAACAGTTGGTTGTAAATGGGTCTTCAAGAAGAAAGAAGGTACTTCAGGTGTTGAAGATGCAAGATATAAGGCACGATTGGTCGCAAAGGGCTACAGTCAGGTACGAGGTGTTGACTTTAATGATATTTTCTCACCCGTTGTGAAGCATAGCTCTATTCGTGTATTGCTTGCATTGGTTGCCATGTTTGATTTGGAGTTAGAACAGCTTGACGTAAAGACAACTTTCCTACATGGTGAATTAGCTGAACAGATCTATATGAAACAACCTGAAGGTTTTGAAGTTGAAGGAAAAGAAAACCATGTTTGTCTATTGAAGAAATCCTTGTATGGACTGAAATAATCTCCAAGACAGTGGTATAAGAGGTTTGATTCATTTATGTTGGGTCATGGTTTCTCCAGGAGCAGGTATGATAGTTGTGTTTACTTCCGGGAGTTAGATGATGATTCATTCATTTTTCATTTACTTGTTATATGTTGATGATATGCTCATTGCGGCCAAGAATATTGTAGAAATTCATAATTTGAAGGCCTTATTGAATAGTGAATTTGAAATGAAAGATTTAGGAGCAGCGAAGAAGATTCTTGGTATGGAGATCAGACGGGATAGAGGAGTTGGCAAGTTATACCTGACCCAAGAAAATTACCTCAAGAAGGTTTTGGAGAGATTTGGCATGAAAGATGCCAAACCAGTTAGTACTCCTCTTGCTAGCCATTTTAGACTATGTGCTGCTCAATCACCAAAGTCAAAGGAAGAGGAAGATTATATGGCACGAGTTCCTTATTCTAGTGTCGTTGGCAGTATGATGTATGCAATGGTATGTACTCGTCCCGATATATCACAAGCAGTTAGTGTTGTTAGCAGATATATGGCCAATCCTGGCAAAGAACACTGGCAGGCTGTGAAGTGGATTCTCAGATACTTAAAAGGTACGTCAATCACTTGTTTGGAGTTTGGACGTTGCAATAACACCTTGGTTGGTTTTGTAGATTCAGACTATGCCGGTGATCTCGACAAACGAAGGTCTCTTACAGGTTATGTATTTTGCATTGGAGGTTGTGCTATCAGCTGGAAAGCTACTCTACAACATGTAGTGGCTTTGTCCACTACTGAGGCAGAATATATGGCAGTTACAGAGGCTATTAAAGAAGCTTTGTGGTTGAGAGGTTTGTTCGGCGAGTTATCTCTACAGTAAGGGGTTATTACCATTTACTGTGATAGTCAAAGTGCAATTCACTTGACTAAAGATCAGATGTATCATGAGAGGACGAAGCATATTGATGTGAAGTATCACTTCATTCGTGATATCATTGCTGAGAAGGTCCTTGTTCAGAAAATCAGTACTAAGGACAATCCTGCCGATATGTTCACGAAGGCTCTTCCTGTTTATAAGTTCAAGCAGTGCTTGGACTTGATTGGCATTCAGAGGTGGTGATTCAGCCCGTTGGGGCATTGCCGGAGAAGATGGAGTAAGCCATAAATTGTTCGGGCCAAGGCCAAGGTGGAGATTTGTTAAGTGTGGCCTTTAGTCCCACATTGCTTAGGAAGAGGAAATGAAGGGGGGGAGAGGGCTATAAATTGAGCCATCTCCTCTCATCCAAAAACACATCCAAAAAACTACTTTTGTATTTGTATTTGTATTCTCCACAAATAGTGAAATTTTTTATCCTTCTCCGGCCGTGGACGTAGGTCACATTGACTGAACCACGTAAGTTTTTGTGCCTCTTGTCTTATTCAGTTATTTTCTTGATTGTCTTTGTTATATTGTATTTGTGGCTATTAGTTCTTGTGGGGCCTGCTGCCCAACAGAAAGCTATCTCTCTCATCCATTGCTCATCTCTCCTATCACATACAAGAGATATATATATAGTGTTCATGTCCTAATTCCATTAGAATAGCATTATAATCATCCGATTGGTGTTCCAATTCAATTAGGATATTGGTCTTCGGACCTAAGTCTAATTGGGACTTCTTATGATCCTTTGATCACATATGGATACTCAACGGATGCAAGATACAAACCCAATAATCTCCATACTGGCTTGTATCCGATGAGCCATGCATTTTGGAGAAACTTCATTCTCGCCATCCACTTCGCAGACGTCCATCGCACATTCATTATGCTCCATCTACCAAGAACAACTTATACAATTATAATCGTCTCTGTACTTGAGCACTCATGATCACCAAACCATGCTCTCCTCTGAGCACTCATGATTACTAAAATGTACTTCCTTAAACACTCACGATTACACCACGCTCTTCACCAAGCGCTCATAATCTCTACACCGTGCTCCATCTCGGTCAAAACACCTGGAACACCTAAGTACTTACAATCACTTATCATGTTGTGTACCACACAAAAGTGATCGCTACACCATACTCCAGCTTGATCCAAAAAGCATGACTATCTCAAGGTCAGAGATGATTATATATTACCATGTGCTTCATCATGTCAAGAAGTAATTGTATCCATCACCATAAAATACCATGTCGTACTTCATCGTATAATTAACCAACCATCGATCATCGACCATCGATCATCTCGGTCAACATCGACCTCTCGATCACCATCGATCACTGCTGATCTGCACAATATCTGCTCAAAAGCTGTGGATTTTGCCCAATCCGCATCAACCATTATGTTCGGAATGCTGAAAAATATAGGATTCAACTCCTGGAATACCTTAATTGGACACCGATTCCTCTATCCACGCTTTGAGCAACTATAGTTGTCGATCTGCACCTCATAATCTATTTCAGCTCTTAGCCACTCCTTCTGGTGCACATTGCCGAAGCCTGCGGTTGTGCATGTCGCCGGTTGTACTTGGCTATTTTTTTTCTCTTCTTGTTGTATTTGCCTTTGATGCATCCACCAACCTCCTTGCCGACTCGACATCAGATCTGCCATCTCGCGACCTCGATTACAGATCCATAACTCCGGCTCTGATACCACTTGTTGGGGATCGACTCCCTCATCAAGATCATAGAGATGAAGGAAAACAATACATTATAAGAAAAACACAGGAGAATTAACGTGGTTCAGCCGACTAACTTCAGCCTACGTCCATGGGAACAACAAGAGAGATTGATTATGAGGAAAATGTTATAAGAAGAGATCCAATTATATCTCTACTTCTCTCATCTCTCATAATAATGAAATCTATCTCTCGCATCCATTGCTCACCTCTATCCTATCACATATAAGATATATATATATATATATATATATATATATATATATATATATATATATATATATATATATATAGTATTCATATTCTAATCCTATTAGAATAGCTCTATAATCATTCATTGGTGTTCTAATCTAATTAGGATACTGGTCTTCGGATCCAAGTCCAATTGGAACTCCTCGTGATCCGTTGATTACATATGGATATTCAACGGATGCGAGATACAAACCCAGTAGAATTGATATTATGATATTCCATTCCAATTCCTTTTCGATCCCTCTCGAGGAAAAAACCGAATTGGATCCAAAATTAACAGGTTAGTGTGAACTTATCTATGTGGTTATGCACTTTTCAAATAGGAATCCATTTTCTGAAAGATCCTGGCTTTCTTTGTTTGGTGAGTTGTCTGAGATCCTTTCGATGACCTATCCAACACTGACGAAGGTGGTGATATGTTGATGATAGGAGTATGGAATTTTGCCAATGTTTACATGATTTTGGACTACCATATCTTCCAATTCAAGAGTCCAAATTTTCTTGGATTTACAATCATCAAAATTCTGAAACCTGAATTTATGAGAATATGGCCACTAATACTGTAGGGTTTGTAATCTCCGATGGAAACTGTGACAAATTGGTAGGATTGCCTTAAATTTTTTAATATTATGTGGAGAGTAGAAAATCAACTGTTCAAATGATGTAACTTGAACTCATGCAAGTTTAACATTTTCCTCGGGTAGGAAATGTCTACACAAAATGACATCTTCCAAAGTTACATTATACCCAACACAATTTATTGTGCCTCCAACCTAAGCTCACTGAATTTAAAAGTGTGCAAGAAAATTTTCAGATGTTGTAAATTTAAAATATTTCAATCCTGTTCTCCTAGCAAATAATGACTCTTTGTACAAAGGAACAAATTTGAACTATTTCGTGTATCTTTTCAAAGAGATGAAGTTGCGAGATGGACATGAACACAATTTAATTGCAAGAGGTAAACCCCTTAATTTGCTCATTTGAATGACATCTTTCACTTAGGTGGTATTTCTTCTTTATGATGTTGTCTATGGCCATTATTTTTAATCCAAACAACAAATACTAAATAAATTCTTGGGAAACTATCTAAATGTTTTTACTATGATCCATTTTGTATGAAACTCCAATGGACGCTGACCATATATTTTAGTGTAAAAAGTAATGAAATAAATCAAGATAGAGACTTTCAATAATTTTCTCTATTTGAACTTTCATATTCATTCTGAATATTTGTTAAACTAATTGCATCACATTCATGTTGCATATTGAATATTGTAAATCTAATGAACTAGAAGATTTTGTTCATTTTAAGCTATGATGCATGGACCAAAAAGATTTTTTTTTTTTTTTTTTTTGTTCAATTCAATCCCAATCCGAAAAGAAAAAATCTGATTCAAGTTTACTTCTTGTTTACAACAAATTTTAATAATAGTTAGACTTTGATTTGATCCAAATACATTTCGTACCTTAGTTTCTAGATTTGCAACCCATCTGATTGGATAGTAAACTTTAATCTGACTTTCATTCTGTGCCTACAACTCATTTCAGCTTGTCACATGCCACTTAGTGCCAATGAATAGAGATGAGAATGGGCGAGTCGAAGTGTTGTTACTTTGTGCACCCTATTCAAAATTTTGAATTAGAAAAATAAATTTTTTATTTTTAATTCGAAATTTTGAATATGACGGGCTAAAAATTTAGCTCTTCGACCTACCCATTCTCATTCCTACTCATGAAACACAATCTCATACATCTTTATCAAGTACTACCTAAGTAAATGGCCATTTAACGTGAGAAAGGGGCTTTACCACTTCCAATTGAACTGTGTTCAAATCCATCTCACAGCTTCATGCCTTTGAAAAGTTATTAAAGTTCTAGCAAATCACTAATTTGCCACCGGAATCGCTTAAATACATGTAGGTAAGAGAGGTTCCCGATTAGGTTATAAACGGTATGTGATAACCTGATCCGAGTTCTAGGTAAGGAATGAGTTTTGGCTTTAATGTTGTATTCATATCAGACTTGGGTGTCAAAGTCATATCTAGAATATTGGATGCGAATCGTATTCAGGTCCAATTCAGACTCATGAACTATTATATGGAAAATAATCTAAATAAGAAGCAAACTTGAATCCAATTTTTTTTTTTTTGGGGACTGGATTCATATCCTATATGCATATGTTACTCATATGCATGTGTCACAGTAGACAGAAAATGAACTTACCATTGGGTGTTGTTTGCTTTTTCCCTTTCGCTTTTTCTTCGGCTTCTCAAACTAGGGTACCAAGTCATCTTCAAGTGAATCATTTCAAAGTGAAACCTCTGAATAGCTCTTGATGTGAGCTACTAGTGACATAATAAAGATAATAATGAACCACTTCAAAATGAAGATGAAAACACTGTGATCAAATTCATAATACTAAAATTGTATCAAATCAAGGTTTTAAATATCGGCCAATACGTATACAAGTTTTCTATCTAATTAATGAAAAGTATCAATAAAAATAGTTAGATAGGATAGCTTGTATCTTGTCAACTGATAGCCAAAGAACAAAATCAGAACAAATGCCAATCCCTATTATGGGTAAAAAAAATACAGTTTGAAATAAATAGTTCTCGTGGTCCAGAATCCACAAAATTGGAGTTTGGAATATTGAATAGTTTGTATCCATAAAACATTTGACATAACATATATAATAAATAAATAGGAATTAATATTATTCCTATATATACTACATATATTGTATTGGATTTGAGGTACACGAATACAAATCATATAATATCAGTTCATTGTTATCGATACTTTATAGTGGATATTTCTGATTCGATGCCGATATAAATTTGAACATTTAAATCTTGAATCAATTCTTTTAGTTCATCAGATTTTGTCTTCGGTATGCAGTACGAATGTGATGCACTTGAGTGAATGCACAATATGAATCTAAAAATTGCTAAAATTAAGTAGAGGAAATTACTAAAAGTCTCTATTTTGATTTAATTTATTAATATCATACTAAAATATGGTCTTCTAGTATGATTACGATGGTTTGGTCATGTGCAACGTAGGCCTACAAGTGCACCGGTTCGAGGAGGGTAGTTTATCAATATAGGATAAGTTAAAAAAACGAAGGGAAGACCGAAGAAAATATGGATGGAGGTAATACGCAAAGATGTGGAGTCTAGAGGTTTAAATAAGGAGATATTACTTGATAGAAATGAATGGAGAAGGAATATCAAAGTGATCGATCCGGCGTGATTCTTTTTTTGGTTCATGTAGCTACCCCAAATACTTGGGATAAAAGGCTTAGTTGTTGTTGTTGTATACTAAAATATGGTTTTTTAGGCATCAAGGTTTGAGATGGATAAAAATGGAAATATTTAGTAATTTTCCTAGAATTTAGGCTTACACCATAAACTGTACGGCTATATGAGATGTCTTTAGTTGGTGGTAGGAGCAAGAATGGGACACGAAAACGTGAGTCATGATGCACGAGAGGGAGATATTAACTAATGTATATTCCCTTGTAATCTTGTTTTTCCTTTTCATTTAAGCGTGCGTTTGGATGTTTGGAAGTAGTGGAAGTAAGGAAGAAGATTAGAAGTAACTTTCAAAAATAATAAAGTAGAAGTATCATATTTCATATACTTCTAGTGTTTGTTTTTTTACTTTTTGGAAGAGAGAAGAGATGGAAGAAAAATAAAATATGTATTTTTTTGGAAGAAAGAAAAAGATAGGAAGATACAAGATAATAAAATATTATTAATTTTTACTTCTAACTTTACTTCCATCCAAAATCAATGTAAAGTAAAGTTGAGAAGTAAAGATGTCACGTAGGATCCACCTCACCATTATAGAAGTAACTTCCACTTTACTTTTTGTACAAACAAACAGGTGAAATAGTAGAAGTGACTTTACTTCTATTACTTCCTTCCTACTTCCATGCAAACAAACACACCCTAAGTGAATCTCTCACATAGAGTGGTCTGGATTTTGCTCCTATCATCCTGTGCGCTTTCGATTGATCTTAGACTAACAAAGGTTTGTGGGCTTGCATTTGTTGATTGGCTGGACATTGGTAATTTAACTCTTTGAAGCCGAATGAGTCCATATTTTTTTTTTCCCCATGGACAGTGATTCATATAGGATAGGGCTAAACAGCATCACCTTGCACATCTTCTCTAGTTTGAAACTTGATATCTGTATGAGTTATGAGTCAACCAAACTATTCAGTTGTGCTTGTATATCATTAACGTGCTTGTAAGTATCAAACTGTCTCTATTTATCTTTCAAACACGAATCAAAGAGCATAAGAACAGAATATGATTACTATTATAGAAGCAAGGACTCGTAACATTTTTTTTTGTTTTATTGGTAACTTCTGATACTTCAGGAAGCGGATAAGATTGCATTGGCAGAGTCGACGGGACTAGATCAGAAGCAGATAAACAATTGGTTTATAAATCAGAGGAAACGCCATTGGAAGCCATCAGAGAGCATGCAGTTTGCTGTGATGGGCAGCCTTTCGGCACCCTTGTACGAAGACTGAAGATAGTCGTCGGAGCAAACAATTAGAAGGAACAGGAGGTTCTAATGAAAGAAATATTGAGAACCCAGTTAACAAAGAAAGCAATGTATCGGATCTCGTCATGTTCAAGCTAGGACTTGCATGTTGTGAGCCACTGTGCTTATTAGGCTAAAGATAAATATCAATCATAAGGTGGCTTGTACACTCTCAAATTTGCTCCTTTAACAATTTATTATTCAATTATTGCTTATATAGCAAAAATTACCATGTTATTGTGCTTTCATCTTCTGTTATACTCACGAAAGGAAATTTCAGATGGTTGATGTCCTGAAAAGGCCTCAGGCTAATAAGACTAGAGAGAATTATCTGATTTCATACAGAAGTGAGGTAGTTTCTTTGAGGTATCAGGTGAGGTGCATCTCCTTGAACTTTTTCTGGTTCTCTCTGTGATTTTGACACTTCCAAAGTAAGTAACATAGTACGAAGAAAGTGAATTTAGGAGGATTTGTGACGGAGAATTGAGGTAAAAATTTAGAGTTTTGGGTTGGCTATAAAAGTCTAAAGGAAAGGTGTGTTTTCTAAAGTTTTACCCACTGTCCTTTAAATCTTTAAAAATTTGAATTTAGTTCCTTAAATTTTCATATTTATAATTTAGTTTGCTAAATCTTTTAAATTATCATAATTTAGTTCCCATCTATATTTTTTACCCGAATGTCCTGTTATATCTCTGAATTACTTCACTTTACTTTTCGTTTTCCTTTTCCTCTTCTTATTGGATTTCCCTTTTCATTCTTTTTCTCTCTTTTTTTTTTCTTATTGAATTCTCCTGAGTTACTTCACTTTAGAGATTAACTGGGAGAGAAGATTGAGGAATGGAGAGAGGAACCCAATAAGAAGAGAAAGAGAGGATGAAAAGAAAATGAAGGACTAAAGTGAAGTAACTCAGGGGTATAACGGGAATTTTGGATTAAAAATATAGCTGGGGGACTAAATTGTGTTAACTATGAAGGATTTAGGAGATTAAATTATAAATATGAAGATTTGGAGACTAAATTTTAATTTTTAAAGATTTATGTAAAAATTCCAAAACAGAAGTGTAAATTTAAGGGCGCCTAACTTATAAAATTTATAGGGGAAATTCTAAGCAAGCACACAACTTGACTTAAAGAGAACCATTTGCTTTGTGAGCACCACATGTATTTGAAACATGGTAGTTGTTTGTTTGTTGGTAAGCACCATCCTTATTCCAATTTTAACCATATTCCAAATTTTGCTTGGAGAGCACCTCATCATCTCAAATATATGGAAACCAACTTCTCAAGCCTCCCCAGCTTCGCCTCGATCTGCCTACACCCTCCCTCGGTCCGGCGATCCTTCCGCCTCTCGAATGCTGCTCAAACAGTCCTAGGCAACTGCTTCATCCACCATTTTCTAATAAGCTAGGGAGGAGAAGAAGAAAGGAAATTGCTCACTAATAAAGGGATAAAGGATTTTTTTTGTCAAAAAAAATAGATAGCAAACTTGTAATTATTTATAAGTTAGGATCTCGTAGTAATTATTTCTCCCCTTTTTTTTTAATCTCTCATCGGTTCCAAAACCGATTTTCTTAAATAATTCTAAAAAATTAAGAATTTTGAAATTTTAAAGCGTTTGAAAAGGTCCAACCAGATTATCTCTTATCCTCTAATTATCTATTTTCTAAAGCGGAGATTCTTATGAGAGATATTCATGTTTCTCTTCGCAGTTCTAACATCCAACACGTGCATTGCGCGTGACATTGGACGGGTTGTAGCAGAAAGCGCATATTGATATAAGAAAGGAAATATACGGGAATTACTTTGTGAGCACCACATCCTGTAGTTAAGTGATTGTGTAAAATGGTGCTCACTAAGTCAATCGTGGTGCGCATTTAGAATTTCCCCACTTAACAAATAAATCTAGGGGTTTTACATATATTTTCCTTTAAAAATTAGAATGTAGTCTCTAAATCTTTATATTTATAATTTAGTCTTTTAAATCCTTTAAGTTACCATAATTTAGTCCTAGTCATATTTTTAGCCCGAATTTTCCGTTATACCCCTGAGTTACTTCACTTTAATCCTCTCTTCCTCCTCGCTTCCTCTTTTTATTGGGTTCCCTCTCCATTCTTCTCATATCTCATAATTAATCTCTAAATTGAAGTAACTCAGGAGCACCCAATAAGAAAAAGAAAGAAAGAGAAAGGAGAAGAATGAAGAGGGGAATCCAATAACAAGAGTATGAGAGGAGAAAGAGGGAAGGGATGACTAAAGTGAAGTAACTTAGGGGCATAACGGAAAATTCGAGCCAAAAATATCGCTGAGGATTAAGTTGCAGTAATTTAAAGGATTTGGGGATTAAATTATAAATATGAAGATTTGGGGGACTAAATTCTAATTTTTAAAGATATGGGACAGATATGTAAAAATCCAATAAACCTATTTCATTCCCAAAAAAAAAAGTTTTATTTCCCAAAATAATCAGGATGGTGGCTGCTGTTGCTGTATCCCCTCACCATCGCTGCTCTCTTCTCTCCTCCTCCTCCTTCTGTCGCGTCCTCCGCCGCCGCCGCCAGGCTCCCTTCAGAAACGCGGGAGCGGTCCGGTGCTCGGCGGAACGCCAAGCTCTCTTCGACCGCATTGCCCCCGTCTACGATAACGTACGCTCCTCCCCCTCTAGCTGCTGCTAACTTGCGCCTCCTCATTTCCTTTTTTTTTTTTTTTTTTTTTTTATTTGAATTTAAATTTGTGGCTTTTTTTTTTTTTTTTTTTTTTTTTTTTTTTTTGCAGCTGAACGATATGCTGACCTTGGGGCAGCATCGAATCTGGAAACGTATGTGCGTCTCCTGGAGCGGGTATTATGAATATTTTTGCTGGTTCTCCTTTTTTTTAAATTAAAAAAAAAAATTAATAGATTTTGAATTCCATTTAAATATGTAATTTTTTTGTTGTTTGATTAGAGCGAAGAGAGGGGATAGGGTTCTGGATTTGTGCTGCGGGAGTGGTGATGTGGCCTTCCTTTTGTCCCAAATCGTGGGACTTGATGATGGCCAGGTAATTTATTTCAATAATTGGAGTAAATTTGTAAACGATAGGTTCCTATAATAGACTGGCCTGTATGGGGAAATTCCAGGCACACCACTTTGCTCAATATGCCCACATTTTAAACTTTCAAAAAATTTACAAGTTCGCCATTATTTTTTAAGAGTAAGTTTCCCTTTCAAATCTCATTAGTAAGGTATCAATATCGGGTATTAAAATCCGTTCAAGTTTCATTTGGGTCAATCAGGATGAAATGAGATGGAAAAGAAGAGAGATAGGTAGTTAGAACTAGAAAAAAAAAAATGTGTTTGTTGAGTAAATATGAAATGATTCAAAAATAAAAGTGGGCGTATTGATAAAGGTGTGGGTGTCTTAAGCAAGGTGGTGTGCGTTAATAGAATTTCCCGGCCTATATGCAATTTGATCAAATTAGCACATGGGGGCATTGTAGTATGAAGATGCATCCATGATTCGGGAAGAATTGTATGGAACTTGCAAATTTGATTTGAGTTATGTGGTCTCTAAAACCGGAATCAAGGTCTTAAATATTGAATACGAGAATTGTATCGGATGGGCA
Organism: Dracaena cambodiana; assembly: GCA_036321105.1. Classification (NCBI taxonomy): domain Eukaryota; kingdom Viridiplantae; phylum Streptophyta; class Magnoliopsida; order Asparagales; family Asparagaceae; genus Dracaena; species Dracaena cambodiana. Next base: position 4,519,486 of record JAYEPQ010000006.1, on the reverse strand, counting down.
GTTTTCATATTGGATTGCGAAATATCAAACAATATATGGAGAATATGAGCTAATATCGAGCTTGTATCTCGTATTGGTAGAACGTTCAAAACATATATTAAGCGATTTATTGTTCGGCAAGGCCAATATTTAGAACAATGACCGGAATTGCTGATATTTCTGGTATTGTTGATTATGATACCATATCAAGCGGTATCAATCGTCGATAATGATTGTGTGATATTAAACCTTGGTAAGAGTGTTTGCTTATGCATATAGGCTTGGGTGATACATCTATGGTTCTTGAAAAGTTCCAGAGTAGAAATGATGCATGGAATCTTGTTATATGTAAAGGGTGGTTAAAGGAAACGACATTCTTTATAGCACAACCAAGAGGATCATTGTTTGTGTTTATTTGGTTCTAAACTTTGTGGTCGTTATTGTGGAAGCTAGTTAGGTCATATGAATGATGTCAACTCATTGGTTGTGAGTAGTATCGGAGGTGCATGCTTTTGCATTTTATTGGCATTATCATACCTCTCATTGTTAGAGTGACAGTTGTGACTCAGTCAACTCCCTTTTGTGAAGAGTGGCAGTGGAAGATCTTGTGTGCAATGCAATTTAACTATATTTGGATCTATGAGAGAAGATCGTTTACGTAAAGAACACAATATAATGAAGCCGTTTGTACTCTTACAAATGCTTTAGTAATACCGATAAATTGTTTCACGGTGTTTATGTCAATTGTAAATATTTTACCTTTACTCTAGTGTCTGGGGTTAATGTGATGCTTGTTTTGGATGCTTCATACCTACTTTTACATTAGATCATGAGGATAATGTTTTAAGCATCTCTCATTTTCATATTTACATGCTTCATATTTTCCTTACACAAATATAACTAATAAGTTTAACAATATTATAGCCTCAGATGGAAGCCTTATGATTTTTCATAATTCACAGGTGAGTGCTCTTGATTTTTCAAGGGAGCAATTATCAATTGCTTCGACTCGTCAGGACTTACTTTGGAAAAGTTGCTACAAGAACATTGAGTGAGTATCAATTTATTGACTTCTCAAAATGAGAGTAGGGGGTATGGTCATTTGGTTATGTAAACTTTTGAATTTGATTCTGCCTGATAAAGCACTTGTCTTCCACTAAACTTTTCAGGATGATTTGGTTAAATCCCGAATTTTTATCTTGAAATTCCAACTGAGCTTCTTATGATTAAAAAACAACAAAAATGGTAAAGAAGAAATACTTGCCTTGCATGATTGTTTTGGCTTAATCCATTCAGTAGTAGGATAAATTGTGTGAATGTACCATGAACGACGCCTTTCTATTTGAAATAGTTACTAGTTTAACTTCCCATAACTCTTAGAGATATGAAATGCTTTTGTCTTTGGTTACAGTCTTTTGGTGAGGACATTTAATTATGTGTGTAGTGTTCCATTGTTGCAGGTGGATTGAAGGGGATGCACTAAATTTACCGTTTGCTGACAGCAACTTTGATGCAATTACTATGGGTTATGGATTACGTAATTTAATTGACAAGACGAAAGCTCTTCAAGAGGTGTTCCGTGTTCTAAAACCAGGTTTCTGCCTGCTTTGTGTTCTAAAATTGGATCCCTATACCTTGGCCCCCTTTTTATGTTACATTCTCAATGATATTCCAGGTTCAAGAGTATCGATCTTGGATTTCAATAAGAGCACATCTCCTTTAGTATCCCAATTTCAGGTAGTAGTTACTACTACTTGCACCTCTGATGTTTGGCACATAAAAATATTTTAAACCGTTGAATTGGACCTTCAACAATTAAATTCGATCATATAGAGCTGTGATCTTCACCTTATTATGTTGGGGTAATTATTTTGGAAAAATTTTCTCACATTTGCAGGGATGGATGATAGACAATGTGGTTGTTCCAGTCGCTAGCACCTATGGCGTTTCAAAAGAGTATGAGTACTTGAAAGTTTCTATAGCTGAATTTTTAACAGGTTACTTGTTCTTTCTTATGCTTAAATTCCTTCTGCATTTCTATGCCTTTATGTTGACTTCTTTCTGATAAATCTCGAGCCTATATTGTTCTTTCCTCGCTTCTTCTTTTGGGTTGGAGAAAGGAAAGAATGTGCGTACATTTCAGTCTTCGTATTTTCTCTGGTGGGGGATGTTCACAAGGCACACCCTACCAGCAACTATTTTAATACCAGTTCCTTCTACTTTATGAGCATCGCCTAAGAAGCACAGACACAAACACAGATTTAGATACGGATTCGGATACGGACATGGGGCATGATATTTGTGAAAAAATGAGGGCACGGACACGGCAAGGACACAGAAAAAATATAAATAAAGAATATATTATTCTATTATTAACATAATAATTTTATTAAAATATCCAAAAAGAAAGCACTAACAATGTATGGATTCGTGTCTCTTCATTCGTTTACAAAGAAAATTCTCATCATCAATCATGCATCAATACCTCTTGCTCACTCTCTATAGGCATATAGATAAAAGAAAATGTGACGATGATAGTGGATTACAAATCAACATAGAATGTGGTTACAAAATCTTCGAACTAGATACTGAATAAGACTGATAAAACTAACTAGGTATAAATAGTAGACCATTTAATTTTTTTTCCCCAACACAACGTATAAGAAACTCGGACATGGCAATGACACAACATTTTTTTCTTTAATTTATGTGGCAATGTCTGGCAT